>JAVBJF010000183.1:0-600000 GCA_033439095.1 Pseudococcus viburni
ACGCTGGTCTTTTGTTTCGGAGATATTACCCATTTTTACCTCGAAAATGATCTTTATGGCGAATCGATCTAAGATGGGTTAAAATAAATGTCATATTTGTAATTAGCAACCTCAAATTAGTCGAAAACAATGTTATTTTTGAGTATTTCGTGCTTCAATTACACAAAAATAGCATTTTTTAGGTGAAAATAGGCTATATCTCCGAAACTAAAGCCCTGCATCTAAAATGAACACCGGATTCGGAATCAGCGACCTCGAATTAGTTATATTTGACTCCTTTTCCGAGTATTTAGCCATAAAAACGGCATGAATGATCATTTTTGCAAGATGTAGGTATTCATAGCATGTTTGAGCTCCCACAAGACAACAACTTTTCGACCTATTCACTTCAAAAATATACCTACTTATACTTAATCATTTTAACTGCTTTTAAAGCGGAAAATATCCAAAATAGGAGTCGAATATAATTAATTCGAGGTCGCTGATTCCGAATCCGGTGTTGATTTCAAACGCTGAGCTTTTGTTTCGGAGATATTACCCATTTTTACCTCGAAAATGCTCTTTATGGCGAATCGATCCAAAATGGGTGAGAATTAATGTCATATTTGTAATTAGCGACCTCGAATTAGTTGAAAACAACGTTATTTTTGAGTATTTCGTGCTTCAATTGCCCAAAAATAGCATTTTTTAGGTGGAAATAGGCCATATCTCCGAAACAAAGGCCTGGTGCGGGAAATGGACCTCGAATTCAGAATCAGCGACCTCGAATTAGTTATATTTGACTCCTATTTTGGATATTTTCCGCTTTAAAAGCAGTTAAAATGATTAAGTATAAGTAGGTATATTTTTGAAGTGAATAGGTCGAAAAGTTGTTGTCTTGTGGGAGCTCAAATATGCTATGAATACCTACATCTTGCAAAAATGATCATTCATTGAGTTGGGACCTCTTCCTGGTTACATGGTTTAGATATTAGTCACAGAGAACTTCTTCTCTTTCCTCCCAGAATCAAAACAGAACTTTCATCATAACAGGTACATTTTCAATGAGCAGTAACCTTCAAACTGGAAATGAGTATTTTAAAATTGGCGAGGAAAGGGGAGAACGAACGAGTATTTTTAAATTGAAGAGAAGCGGGAAAATTAAAAATTGAAAAATTTTTCATTATCAAATCACCAGTAGTTGACTCTTTTTTTCTTCTGACAAAAAATTTTCATATGGTCTCATACAGGGTGTTCCATGAATCGTCTGCCAAACATATTTTTTTGGATATAACCGGGTACCACTAAAAAAAAAACTTGAGATGAACATGTTGCCTAACTCGAGGATTTAAGGGGCAAATGCTACTTCTAAAAAAATTGCGTCAAAAAATTTTTTAACCGTGGGAATGGATAGTACTTTAAAAACTGAACAAATTTTCACTATATGACTTGTTGCCTAACTTAAAAATTGAAGGGCTACAAAAAATTTTTTTCAACATTTTTGTTTCTGATAAACTAATTAAGGGAATGGATAATACGTTCTACGTTGAAAACAGAAAAAATTTTGTTCTGTACACTTTTTGCCTAACATCAAAAATGAAGGGACCAAGGGTCATTTAAAATTGGGAAAATTCGAAAATTTTTTGAAGCCCACGTATTTTGCGCTAGCCGTAGCCCCTTCATTTTCGACGTTAGGCATAAAGTGAACAGAACAAAATTTCTTCAGTTTTCAACGTACTATCCATTCCCTTGATTAGTTAATTTTTTAAAAATTGTTTTTGAAAAAAAAATGTTTGTAGCCCCTTCAATTTTTGAGTTAGGCAAAAAGTCATATAGTGAAAATTTGTTCAGTTTTCAAAATATTATCCATTCCCATGGTCAAAAAAATTTTTTAGAAGCATCATTTGCCCCTTAAATTCTTAAGATAGGCAACGTGTTCATCTCAAGTTTTTTTTTAGCGGCACCCGGTTATATCCAAAAAAATATGTTTGGCAGACGATTCATGGAACACCCTGTATATTGTACACAGCATGATTGAAGCTCAACATTTTCAAGTTTTCCTGATCGCTGACGTTCTGGGAAGAATCATAGTTGAAAATATCTATGGACCGAAGAGGGGAAAGTAAAAATATCTAAAATTTCAGACAAAAATTCATTATTCCTAATTTTTCTGCCACTAAGCACAATTTTTTCTCACCCAAACGAATATTTTCCAAAAAAATAGTAATTCTTTTGGAAATTTCCCACTCAAAAAACTGAAAATACGTGTTTGCAAATTAGGATCTCGGAATGGGATGGAGGGGACTAAAGTTCTCATACGTGTCTTGTACCATACCCAGCGTTCAGCTTCCTCAAATAAAAATCCCACCAACTAAAAAATTTTTTATTAAAACATATACACGAAATTAGCATTCGTTCAAGCCTTACACATTAAACAGTATAGTAACATAATACAGCATCACTTCTTAGCATTATCAAATTTTACATCACAAGCACACGACATTTCCAACTTGCAACTCATTAAACCATAATTAGCGTAGAGATTTATATTTTAAAAATACGGCAAACGATGGTAAACCTCGTAATGAAACCCTTAAAAAAATAACATGGTTGCAAATTAAAAATAAAAATCTTAAATGCATTATCAAATATACTAAAATTATGCCAAACACGTACAAAAATCACAGGCTGGAATTCATTTTTTCTTACTATTGTTTCATGATATTGTACATAGTATTTTACCAAAAAAAATTTCTTAGCCTTGACAGTTTCGAAAATCAAATAAAATTCGTTCGAAGGGAGGAAAAACATAAATACAACACAATACTCTTATCAGACTAGTCGTCATTATCATTACAAAAAAGAATTTAAAAAATATTCGAGTATAAAAATACATGAAAAGTACATTTACAAAATATTCATATTGTCGTTCTTTCAAATTATTAAGCAACGAAAAAAAAATTGTGTTTCTATTTTACTCTGTATCAATAAAAGAAGGAAAAAAAACTCATAAACTTAATCCGTAATATCGATAAAATAAAAATAAAATTCGTAACATACTAAACGTGCAACATTTAACAGGTAAACGTAGAAGTTTATTAAAAAATAAATGCAGAAATTATGTCTTTACTGTCATTTTCGAATTATATTTCTGTAATTGACTGTCATACATTTTAACTTTATTTATTATGGAAATCATCGGTGAAAATTTGCATTTAATCGTTTACCTAAAAAAAGGTACACGAATTGAGTCGTGTATCTTTAAAATATTTATTCATCGTACGTTTAAATCAAATTTCAAATACGATAATTATTCTGCCTTTTTTTTTTTTTTTAACACCGAGAGCAGCGAATTTACAACGCATTTAACACCAATTAAAAAAAAAGCAAACTTCTTAAACATCGATACAACTCATCGCATCTGAACATGTATGAAAATGAAATTAAAAAAATTCATCATAAAAGCTATCATGTAAATAGTATAAAAATACAAGTAAAATAGAATTTCAAAAATGATAAAAATTCGAATAAAATGATAATGATGATACCACGTTACAAAAAAGATGAGGATAAAATAAGAAGAAAAAATCCCACCAGAATGGGAAAGAAAGACATAAAAATCTGAATGTTAAGTAATCAAAAAAAGGAAGAAGATATACGTGATATCTCGTCAACGTAAAACTACGTACAAAGGTAGGTACTCGGCAACTACCTACGAAATATCTCTTCTCAGTGATGTTCTCACCGTACACTAATCGCGAACGCGAATATACCATTAAATACTTAATTGTCGTTAAAACGTATATAAAAATACTACAAACGCAAACTTTGAACGTGCGCGTAACAAATTAAAATTCAATTAAAATATTCAATGGTAACAAAACAAAAAAATACGTACTGATATTCAGTAAAGATGATTTAAAATGAAAAGAAAAGATAAAATTTTCAAACAAAAGTAAAAAGTCGAGTATCTATAATAATTTTTTTCTCGTTATTGACATATGTTTCCTAGACGGCTGAATCTTTACCGACGAATCCCGTTCTCGCTGTGCCTTTTTTCTGATCGTATTCCACTGCGGTGTCTTTTTTCGATCTAAAGGTAAAAAATTGTAGAATTAGTAAAATTATAGGTCAAAGATGGCAAAATATTTTTGGATCATTTCATCACACTTCAACCTAGCTTTTCGAAACTTCTTTCAAGACTTTTCCTAAAATAGAAATTTTCCAACATGATGTTTTCCCAAAATCGAAGTTCCCGAAGAGTGATTTTCCAAAATTGGATTTTCATTTTTACAAGAAATATTTTTCCAAGATAGGTTTTTATCAAAGCAATTTTTCTCAAAATAGGGGTTTCTTTATTTCCTGAGGCAGGATTTTCCTAAAATGTTTTTCTTTTCAAAAATTAATCCTTCTGAAAATGGGGTTTCTTGAGACAGGAGACAGATCATGTTTTCCCGATATGAGGATTTCCCAAAACTGTTTTTTTCTGAAATGAATTTTTCGAAGGGTGGGGGGAGGGAGGGGGTGTTCCAAAATTAAATCTTCCCTAAACAGGGTCAAGACAAGTTTTTTTCTTTCAAAATGAGTTTTTTCTGGGACAGATTATCCCAAAATGGGCTACTTCAAAGAATAGTCTTCTTTAGATAGGTTTTTCCTAAAATGGAATTTTTTCCAAGAATGGGTATTTCTCAGGCACGGGTTCTCAAAAACGAATTTTCCAATGTTTTTTAGAGTTGTTTTTCCTCAAATAAGTTTTCCGAAGACAGATTTTTTCAGAATGTGATTTTTCCAAGAAGAAATTTTTCTTAGACAAGGTTTTCCCCAAAAATAAATTTTTCAGAGATTGGTTTTAGTTTTTATCTCGGGAATTTTGATCAAAATGTGTTTCTAGCAGACGAATCCCCCTCCCCCGTATGGGCTTTCCTAAGACAGATTTTTTCGATTTCTGCGAATGGATATTTTTCAAAAGGAGTCTTTTCCGAACTAGTTTTTCTTAAAATGTTTTTTCCGACAGATTTCCCCAAAATGAATGGACTTTTCCAAAGATAAGTTTTCCCTAAATGAGTTTTTCTTAAGACGGGACTTTTTTTTAAAGCAAAATTTTTTCTGAAATAAGGGTTTCTAGATATGCTTCCTCGAAATCGTATGTTTGTTTTTTTTTTGCAGAACGAAATTCCTCAAGAAAAGTTTTCCCAACATCAAATTTTTCTAGAATAGGATTTTTCTTCTAGACGAAATTTTCCCAAAAACGAATTTTACAAGAACCATTTTTCTCAAAGGTTTTGATTGTGGAAATTTTCATTCAACTGGGGTTTTCCGAGGCGAATTCCTCCCAAAAATGGATTTCTTGATATTTATTTTCGTTTTCTCATGAATCAGAATTTTTCGAGGAAGGTTTGTCTCGAATGGGGGTTTCCGAGGCATTTTCTCTCGAAACGATTTTTCCTGACAGATTTTCCCAAAATGGACTTTTCCAAAGAGAAGTTTTCCCTAAATGAGTTTTTCTTGAGATGGGACTTTTTTTAAAGCAAATTTTTTTCTGAAATAGGGTTTTCTAGATGCATACTTCCTCGAAATCGAATGGTTTTTTTTTGCAGAACTAAATTACTCAAGAAAAGTTTTCTCAAAAGCAAATTTTTCTAGAATAGGATTTTTCTCCTAGACAAAATTTTCCCAAAAACGAATTTTACAGAGACCATTTTTCTCAAAGGTTTTATTATGGAAATTTAAATTTAACTGGAGTTTTCCGAGACGAATTCCTCCCAAAAATGTATTTCTTAACATTGATTTTAGTTTTCTCATAAATCAGAATTTTTCGAGTAAGGGTTTTCCTAAATGGGGGTTTCCCAGGCATTTTTTCTCGAAACGATTTTTCCTGGCACAGTTTTTTCCCAAAATGGGCGTTCTCAGAAGAAAGTTTCCCGAATTCCCGAGATGATTTTTCTCATAATTATGGGAATTTTTCCAAGACAGGGTCCTGATGCAAGTATCGAATTTTCAAGATTTTTTTTCAGAATAGGTTTTCTTGAGATGAGATTTCCAAAGATGAGGTTTTTTCATTATGGAATTCATTCAAAATGAATTTTCTCAAAATGAGTATTATTTCCAAAACGGGAGTTTTCTGAAGTCGGATTTTCCCACGGTGAGCTTTTTTGAAACAGAATTCTGGGACTAAATTGAGGAAAATGCCAAATTTAAATAATTATAATGATTTTTAGCTCATGGTTCAAAGAAATCGTCAAATTAAAAAAAAAGGAAATCCTAATTTAAAGCTCAAGTTTTTTAAAATAATTTTTTCGCCAAGGTCGCTTCGTATTTGAAATTTCAAATTATCAAACAACATGAAGAAGAGAACCAAAATTGAAAAAAATCTTAAATATACCAAATTTTATGCAAAAAAACGTTTTTACCTTATATTTTTACTGAAATTGAAGAATTTTGAAAATATGAAACCTCGAGCCATTTTTGAAAAATTTTCTTTATCAAATAAGGGCACCACCAGAAGAATCAAGAATGGTAAATCGGAGGTGGGGTCGATTTTTACTACCATTTCACCGATTAATTCGGCCAGAACCTTCAGTGGCTTAAAAATGGAAGGGAAGAGGGGTCAGATTTTGAAGAAAATTTGTTAGATATTGGTCCTCAGTGTACAAAAAAATCACACATAATTTTCTATTTTTAAAAAATGTTAATTAAATGGAAAATCATAATCTTAGGGGTCAGAGATCTCACATTCATAATTTTTATTGAAAAACTGCCCTCGATGAAATTAATTTTCCGTATTTTTCACAAAACTTCCGAAACTTTTTGAAACGTTTGAAAGTTGACTTCAACATCAAGGGTCAAAACACAATGATAAGACTCTTCAAACACCTACCCATCATTAGTAATCATCGGAGATTGCTCTTCAATGTCGATCTTCTTATGCCCGTTGGAAATCAAATCCTTCGTTTCGCTGTAACCGATAAAAACACTCAGATTAATAACCATCCCAATACGAATTAAGCTATCGAGATGCATATATATACAACTACAGAGCGATACACGGGCAAAAGACCAATTCTGCGACCCTACTTAATATCAATCGTGAACCAAACGAAAAAAAATTTCAATTCCATGCTCCAATCGTAACAGTCGAAAATACCCCAACCAAGGTATCCAAATCCAAAATCCTTTCATCGGCCTTTCGATGGCAACATAAAATTAGGGGCCAACCTCACATAGATACCAAAACTGCCATCTCTATTCCATCGAATAATGAAAAAAAAAAAATACTACACTTGGGAACGAAAATATGAACGCAAACTACATGAAAAAAAAATTAAAAAGGAGGTGCAAAAAAAACCAACAAAAAACTTGAAACGACATTCAATATCAAGCAAATTTCATACAACTATAAGACATGTAGCGCCAAACAAGCTAAATGGAGTATGATTAGAGGTATTCCTTACAAGACAAAAGTCATTTCAGACATTGGAACTTTTTCGACTTCAGAATTAACGGAGCTATTACCGCCATGGCTGCTAGATTCGCCATTTATATTGCCGCAATAAGGCAAAGGAAAACGCCAGCTATATAAACTAACATATAGATAATAAAAATGTTAATGTAATGGTAAAAACCGCCATTATCTATAGCAATTAATTAATAGGTAGGTATGTATTACAAAGCCACACAACTACAAAATTATTAGAGGAGGGTAAGTCATCGCCTTTGTAAAATATTGGTGTGTGTGTGTGTGTGAAAAATACCTATATTAGCGACGAATTTTCGATTTTTTTTTTTTTGTTAAAAACAGAGGTTTGGTTAGCAAAATTAATTGAGACAAAAAAATTTCAAACAATTCGCGTTAGTTATTGATTTTTTAATTAGTAGGCAGACTGACACATCAAAGTATAAAAAACATCAACAATTTAACCATTTAATCAACTCACGAATCACTTAATAATGTCATTACTGTGACATAGTTTGTGGGTACAAGCATTACGGTAGAGTGAGACCTACACCAAGAATTTCAGTATTAAAAACATTAGCTATGATATTTCTACATGTTTGATGAATTCAATTCTTCAGACCTGTTTGCCATTGTGAGTCGAGGTGACGAAAAAAAAGGGAAACCGGAGGAGGAGGAGGAGGAGGAGTAAATTCGAAAAAAAGAACCAAAATTGGAATTATTTAGGGAGAGAGACTCGGATGGATTTTTTTCGACAATATCTCCTTCAAAATGCTGTTTCGATCTTCACAAATTCATCTGGACCCATTTTTTCGCCCAACTAAGAAGAAATTATTCAAGGAGGGGCAAAAAATTGAAAAATTGAATCTTTTTTAGCTAACAAGAGAGGTATCCCAACTCATAAGTAAAATTTTGAGCCCAAACAAAAAAAAATAGAAAGTACATCATAACAGGGCCCAGTATCCAAAATTTCAGGTGCCGAAGTTCATTTATCGATTTTAGGCGAATTTTTGAAATTTCAAAATTACCTTCACACTGTGAAATATGAAAATTTGATCTTTGATCTGATCATCGAAAAAAACTGAAATTTGGAATATATCCGATTTTCCACCTCCCGAATCGATTGGAAGCGGTTTCAAGACGTTTCGGAACCACCAGAAAATTTTGGAATTTTCCAGTGCTGGAGAAACGCCCATATAAGTGGTCCACTTGCACGGTAACCTATTTGATCGATTAAAACACAATATTTACGGAAATTCGCAACTTTGAGTTCAAATTCGAATTTTTGGGCAGGATATTTTTCCGCAAAAAATTCCAAAATATCCCCCTTGCACACGTAACTGAGTAAAAAGCCGAAACTTGGTACTATATACCCTATTTTCGACCTCCCGAATCGAAGGGAAGTGGTTTCGAGATGTTTCGGAGCTACCAGAAAATTTTGGAATTTTTCAGCACATAACAAAAGAAATAGCCATATCATGAATGTTTTTAACTGCAATTATTTTAAGAATAGGTATTAAAAAGTTGATTACATTTGGCAACTATTTTGGCAACTTTTTTGATACATATTATAACTGCCCAAAAATGCAAATTTGAACTCAAAGTTGCGGATTTCCGAAAATTGTACTTGAATCGATCAAATAGATCACCAGTATGAGTAATCTGCGATTATAGGTGTTGAAGTGCATATGGACCATTTTTATGGGATTTTCTCCAGCGCTGGAAAATTTCAAAATTTTCTGATTGCTCCGAAACGTCTCGAAACAGCTTCCATTCGATTCGGGAGATCAAAAATAGGGCATCTACGAAGTTTTAACTTTTTACCTCGATGTATGCACATTAGGCAAATTTTTAGATTTTTTCAGGAAAATTTCTTGCCCAAAAATGCGAATTTGAACTCACAAGTTACGAATTTTGGAAAATTGTAATCGATCAAATAGGTCACCAATATGGATAATCCGCGATTATAGGTGCTGAAGTGCATATGGGCCATTTTTATGATCTTTTCTCCAGCACTGGAAGATCCCAAAATTTTCTGGTGGCTCCGAAACGTCTCAAAACCGCTTTCAATCGATTCGGGAGGTCGAAAATAGGGTATATACCAAATTTCAGTTATTTTCGTTGATTAGATCAAATTTTCATATTTCGCAGGGCGGGGGTAATTTTGAAATTTCAAAAATTCGCTAAAAATCGATGAATGAACTTCAGCACCTGAAATTTTGGATACTAAATCCTGTCATGATGTACTTTCGATTTTTTTTTGTTTGAGCTCAAAATTTTACTTTGAGTTGGGATACATCCCTTGTAAGATGGGTTTTCCTTCGACAATATCTCCCTCAAAATGATTTTTCGATCTTCCCAATTTCATCTTGACCTTTTTTCGCCCAACTAAGTTGAAATCATTCCAGAAAGAGGCGGAAAATTGATGATTCTTAGCTCGGATGGATTTTTCTTTGATATTTTCTTCAAATTGCTTTTTCTGATCTCCCCAATTTCATCTGGATCCATATTTTCGCCCAACTATTTCAGAATTATTCAGGGAGGGGGCTGAAAATGGAAGATTTTTAGCTCAGATAGATTTTTCTTCAACAATATCTCTTTCAAAATGCTTTTTTGATCTTTCCAATTTCATCTGGTCCCATTTTTTGCCCAACTAAGTTGAAATTAATCAGGAAAGGGAGCATAAAACTGAAAATTTTTTATCTCAAATGAATTTCTTTTCGACAAAATCTCCTTCAAAATGATTTTTGGATCCACCGAATTTCATCTTGATCCATTTTTTCGTCCAAGTAGAAATTATTCACAACGGTGACCCAAAATTGAAGATTTTCAGCTCAAATGGAATTTTCTTCGACTACACCTCCCTCCATAGAATTTTTTGACCTCCTAATTTTTCATTTCAACCTATTTTTTCGTCCACCAAGAAACATTCAAACACTTCTGAAGACAAACGAATCTCGAAAACGAGTCGTCATTCATCACATTTTTGTAAAATTACTCTACCCATAAATTACTACCTAATTCTAAAAAAAAAAAGGAGTGCTCAAGATGCATGTTAAATTCGCGATGATGTGTTTTACGTATGAAATTCTACGTATTTATATACCTACTTTAACACCGCAATCTGCCTAATTAATTATCATGCAATAAGTACTTTAATAAACGCGTTTAAAAATGTAATTTGTCTAAGAAAAAATAACACCATCGCATCGCTTTCTCCCAAATATGTAAACCTAACTACGTTCTATATAAATTAAATAAATAATAACGTGAATAAAACCGCGTGCAAGAATTAAAAAAGAAAATAAAAAAACCAAAATTAGATAAACCATGAACTAGGATCAACCTACCTTCCTAATTTATCATCCGAGTTTTTGTTCTTTTTGCCACAGCAAGTTCCGCAAATCAAGTGGAGTACGCCTGGAATAGAAAAATAGGTCGAGTTGTAATTATTACGTACATATTTACAATTAGATTTATTACGGGTGTTATTCACGCGCACGTACCAGTTTTTCCGCAGAAGAAACAGAAAACATCGACGATGACTAAAACTGCGATTAAAATAGCGACAACTATGTAAATAAGTACGGCGCTGCTCATTCTCGTATCCGCAGCTGGAGCAGGTTCGTGGGAAACTGAAATAAGAACAATATTGAGATTAGATACCGGGGTAATTATTTGTGTTTATTTGTTGTAGGGGTAAGATATATGATACAAAGTTGTGAATAAAATAAAATAAAAAAGTTAGTGAAAAATTCGATTAAATTGTCGCATGCTTTTTTATGATTGTTGTGTAGGTAGTATATATGTATATGTAATGTACAGTACATACAACGCTTTATGATGCGAAATCTAGGATATGATGTATAGCTACCATTTTTATTATGAAGTATGAAGACAAAAGCTTGTGAGCTTAAGCGACTGATCGAAGTTTTAATAATTGTCAAAATTGTCAAATTGATAATTTTTAGTCAGAATTCAAGTAGAATTATTTGTCGATCAAAAATTCGATAATCGATGTCAAAATTCTACAATAAAAACTGTCGAACTCAAAATTCGATTATCGATATTGGTCGAAACTCGATTATCGATACTCATCAAAATTCGATAATCGATTTTTGTCGAAAATTTGATAATCGATATTTTATTGGAATTTGATAATTGAGATTTGCCAAAATTCGATAATGAAAAAAAATCGATAATCGATATTGGTCGAAACTTGATCGATATTTGTAGAAACTTAATAATAGATTTTTGTCGAAAATTTGATAATCGATATTTATTGGAATTTGATAATTAAAATTTGTCAAAATTCGATAGTGAATAGAAATTAGATAATCGATATTTATTAGAATTCGAATTCGATAATCGAAATTTGTCAAAATTCGATAATGAAAATTGTCAAACTTGAAATTTGATAATCAATGTTGGTCGAAACTTAATCGATATTTTTTGAGACTCGATAATCGATACTTGTCAAAATTTGATAGTCGATTTTTGTTGAAAATTTGATTCAAAATTGCAAAATTGAAATTGTTTTGATCGAGATTCAATTATCGACGTTTATTAAAATTTCAATCGTCGATAACTGTTGAAAGTTGAGAAAAATTTTTCGTCAAAATTTAATAATCGATATTATTGAATTTCGATAATTAATACTGACCGAAATTCCATAATCGATATTCTCATCAAAAAATTTGATATTTATTATTTTTTGTCAAAGTTGAAATTTCATCATCAATATTTTCTAATTTCTACGAGTATAGTTGAAAGTTCAATCATCAGGAACTCGTCTATCAATATCTGTAAAATTTTAATCAATATTGATGATGAAATTTCAACTTTGACAAAAAATAATCATTATCAAATTTTTTGATGAGAATATCGATTATGAAATTTCAGTCAATATCAATTATCGAAATTCAATAATATCGATTATCAAAAATATCAATTGAGATTTGAAATTATCGATCATTAAAAATCGAAAACGTTCGATGGTCGAAATCGAAAACGTTTGATTATCAAAATTGAAAATCAAAAATTATCGAAATTCTAAAAATCGATCATCTGGAAATTAAAAAATGATTAGGTAATTATCGAAATTCAAAAAAAATAATGGTGGATACCAAAATACAAAAATTGATGAGATACAAAACGATTATCGAATTTCCTGAAGCATCTAAATCGACCTGGTACTAATCAAACTTGTTTAAAAAAATTACTGGTCGATTTTATGATTTCTGGTAATCCATAAAACTTCGATTATCGACCATTCGCTATCGGTAGGTAAGTATTTCTAAAATTCTACCTACTCCAAAAAACACACTGCCATTTGAGAAAATTACAAAAATTACTCCAAAACATTTTCCTCATTGAAATTAGCATCTCAATCATTCAAAATAACATTCTTTATCACTTTTCAAGAAAAATTCTTCATACCTCTTTCCTAAAGTCACGAAGAGAAATTCCACGTTATCTGGAGATTGAAGACCATTTTACAGTCGATTCATAATCTTTCGTGTTTTTTTTCGAGATCCTAGTTTTCGAAGGATCTTCCCTCTCACTATTTCCCCCCAAAAGTCCCCTACACTCTTCAAAAAAACAAAAACAAAAACAAAAGAAAACGTCCGAACAATTGAAATGCTGGAAACACTTATTCTAATTTTTATAAAAATTTCGAGATTATGTACCTCTTTTTTCTCTTCAATCAAATATGTATCAATATTCATTTTCATCAATAAATTGCTTTTAAAAACCCCCAGCTCATCAAGAATATGCAAGTACTGTTAAAAAATGAGTATTAAAATTGGTGAAAAAGAAAATCCAGATGAAAATTTCGTCAAATATAATAGGTAGGTAATTAAAATTAATCCTAGCATTCAAATCTACAATTTTCGTTCGGAAAATTTTTCAATGGGGATTTTACAAATCAAAATGGGATACTTTTTAAGCAACAAAGAATAACCCCTGAAAAAAAGAAATATTGAAAAAGAAAATCCCAAACAATTTTTTCTCATCCACTTCCTAAATCACAAATCAACAATAAAATTGTCCTCTGGGCTATTCCATACAAAAACAGACCAAAAATGAAGTCCGTCTTCCGATTTCGCTCAATTATTTTTCACGAGTTTCCCTTGATGGTTTATTCACAAAACCACGATAATTTCGTTTCTAATCCTCAAGGGGACGAAGAGGCATGCCTCGAAATTTCTGTGCAATTGCAATTTTTAGCCAAATTATCCAAATTTGAAAGGATCATATCTCGAGATAGGGTGTACTTGGGGAAAACCTGTTTGTAGAATCTGAAAGATGATTAATAGGAGATTCAAAAACGGTAATCACATTTTGAAAATCTCAAAGTTGAACTTTGGTGGTCAAAGCTCAACTTTCATGATAAGAACAAAAGATGGAAGCAACCATTTAAAAATCTGAAAAAATTGCAGTGAGGAGCCCTTTTTACTTTTTTTTCAATCAACACATTTTCGGATGGAATCTATAGATCCGGGGGGGGGGGGGGGTTACATGGGTTCACAATTTTGACCAAAATTCAAAAAAATCGAAAAGGTAAAGTAACCCATCGATTACTACTTATTCAAAGGCGCTGATTTTGAATATGTACTCACGTTTTTTCATTCGACCTATCTGAATCCCTCTATTAGCCTCCTTGATAGGGTCAAAATTCAAAAAATGAAAAATAACGTGTGACCTGTCGTTTGTTAGGTTTTCGAGGGCGCCGAGTTCGAAAATTTGTTTATTTTTTGGATTTGACCCTTTAGTGCCCATCTGGCTCTCCAATTTAGGGGAAAACTATGTTAAGAAACGAAAATATCGTGTGGCATATTGATTCTAACAAATTTGAGGGCGTAGAATTCGAATATCAACTTACTTTTTGATCCAACCCCCCTCCTCGTGCTCCAACTGACCCCTTCCTCCAGTTTTCGGTGATCAGTACGGAATTGAATATTTCAAAAAATTACAGGGAGGTGGTTGGATCAAAAAGTAAGTCGATATTCGAATTCTACGCCCTCAAATTAGTTAGAATCAATATGCCACATGATATTTTCGTTTCTCAATATAGTTTTTCCCAAAATTTGGGAGCTAGAGGGGCACTAAAGTGTCAAATCCAAAAAGTAAGCGAATTTTCGAACTCAGCGTCCTCGAAAACCTATCAAACGACAGGTCACACGTTATTTTTCATTTTTTTGAATTTTGACCCTATCAAGGAGGCTAATAGGGGAATTCAGTGAGGTCGAATGAAAAAACTGAGTACATATTCGAAATCAGCGCCTTCGAATAAGTAGTAATCGTTGGGTTACTTCACTTTTTCGATTTTTTTGAATTTTGGTCAAAATTGTGGACCCCTGTACCTCCCAGGCGTCTAGAGATCCCATTTTGAAAATTTGTTGATTGAAAAAAGGGTAAGAGGGGCTACTCACTGTAATTTTTTCAGATTTTTAAATGGTAGCTTTCATTTTTTGTTCTCATCATGAGAATTGAGCTTTCATCACCAAAGTTCAACTTAGAGCTTTTCAAAATGTGATTACCGTTTTTGAATCTCTTATTAATCATATTTTAGATCCTGCAAACAGTTTTTCCCCAAGTACAATCTATCTCGAGATATGAGCCTTCAAAGTGGGGTAATTTGGCTAAAAATCGCAATCGCACAAAAATTTCGAGGCTCGCCTCCCCGTCCCCTTGAGGGTTAGAAAAGAAATGATCGTGGTTTTGTGAATAAACCACCAAGGGGAACTCGTAAAAAAAATTGGAGCGAAATCAGGAGCCCTGCTTCATTTTTGGTCTGTTTTGGAATAGCCCCTCTGCAACATCCACTTTCCTATCAAAATCCGAACACCTCAATTCTCGCAAAATCACTATCTCAAGGTAGCTATACTCGATTGAAAATAACTATACAATATAATATTGCACACAAAAAGTAAAGTTTAAATACAAACGATACACCCGCAACAGATAAACAATAAATCCATTACCAGACCATACACAACGATATCTTAACCTAACCTAAAAATCTAACTCAACAGCATCACCGGTTACATCTACTTCTGCTAAAAAAAAGCTTCAACCACAACTCCAAACACCATGCAATCGCAAATCGCAACAATCTACACTAAAAATTAAAGCCACAAGCCAACCATGCACATCAACCCTTGCAAAACATAAAACTCTAAGCCTGCACTTAATCTTATACAATCTTAACATAACCCCACAAATAATTAACACGTGAAGCTCAGTAAATCCCGTTCGCTGTGATGTTTTAAAAGCCATATTCATAAATAAGACATTATCACAATACAAACTCTCCACAACAACGTAACGTATCCAATCTACCACCGTATTAATAAACAAAAAAATATTGTGACAGTACCATGCGCTTATGTGGTGCGTAATTTTAGGAAAATTTTCATATTTACCAATCTTCGAGTAGGTAGATAGATTTAACGCGGTTTATAGGTAGGCTAGGTACAGTATTTTGGAAAAAAATGAATTCAATGATGTGCAAAACCCACGTAAGTACATAAAAACCCCAGTTATTTAGTTAACGATGACAATATGCGAAGTCAGTTTATAACGAGCGTGATGTGCCAGATCTTTCGAGACTTCATTAATCATAAAAACTTATCCTAGATAACAAAACCAATCATATTCTCGTACGTGTTTATTAAATTTTTTTTAAAAACGCAACTTATATCATAATATCACGTAATGATGCAAAAGAAAATCTTAAAATTTAACACACGAATTAAGTACACACTGCAATCCATCTACGTAATTTTTTTCACCCAAAAAAGGTAAATTTACAAAGCTTTCGTGCTCTTTTGAAAAAAAAAAAGGCAGGATTAGCGACCATTTTGAACCATTTTGTGTGTAACTAAACAATAATGAGGTACAATATAAAAAAATACCTACGTATAATCTAAACACTAAAAAAAAAAAATGAGATACTATAAAACTAACCCTAAATACTTTTTGTTGGAAAAAAAAATCCGCCCTAAAATGAATCCGCTTTTAAATTTTTTCTATCACAGTAAACGTATTGAAAGTTTACTCGTCCTATAGCTACAAAGTAGTGCATTGTACTAAGTTTTTTTTTTTTAAATAAAAAATTAATCTATACATTAAAACTACATTTTAACATCGTGTATCGTACTGTAATAAAACATAAATCGTTATTTTTAAAAACAAATGGCATTTTAAATACGTTAAGCGTATAATTACAAAAAACTTTCGATAACGTTATCGATAAATAATTTACAATAAAAAACACTATAATAATAAATAGGTAACGTACAAAAAACTAATTTTTAAATCTCAGCGATGATATTTTGATAAGTAACCATACGTTGTGATTTTTTTCACCAACGTAGTGTTTTTTTAAACGTTCGTCGACGTTCGATTCAACCCTCCCTTAAATATTTACGAGTATTCTGATATGTAATCGAGTAAAAAGTATGTATTTTTGTACGTTTCGATTTTTTTTTTGGTCTTTAGTTCGTCGTAAGCGCAAAACAAAATTAAGTAATGAAACACTGGCGATGAAAAATTAGTTAAAAACTATTAAGGAAAAAAAAACTCAATCCAAAACATTAACTACACAATCATATGTTAAGAACACCCAAAGTTAAAGACACAACAAATACAGTTTCAAACAATCGATAAGTCGATGATGCCTTACCGGTCGTAGAATATGGATCAGAATCTAGAACATAAAAAAAACACGTACCACGTACAAACAAAAGCTATCAAGCAACTACCTAAAGGCTTAAATTTAGATAAAATAGGTAAATTTTTTCATTTGGGATTTTTCTCCAATTATGTACAAGATCCAAAAAAATTCGGTAGTGTTGACAAATTTCTAGCTAATGTATAGGTAAATTAAATAGAACTAATTTGTGAGTGACTTTTTCCATAAAATTAGACGCTACGAATCCAAGAATAAGGTAGATAGACAAATTCGACAAAGCGAAAATAAGAGTACACCTGGCCATCGTGTTAGCCTACTTATGTTACAATAGGTATTGAAAGATGTTACTCGTTCGAGTCTACTATTTATATAATTTGGTATTTTAATTGCAGCTGAAATGTTATTTTTTATGATCTTTGAGATTGTTCGATCGTAATTTGTTTTTCCACCGCCGATATACCAGTTTTACTTTAGATATTAGATAATTATTTACAGGTGTGTAGGTAATTATTACGAGACAGCGACTCGTACTATTTACATCGAATGAAAAACCGTCAGTCTCCTTGGTTTTTTCATCTCGTGGTTAATACCGAACATCAATTGGGAAAAAAATTCTTTTCAAGACTCTACAACACCAAACTCGATCCGATCAATCATTTTTTTTTGAAAACAAAACTTCAACGACAAAGATTTAAGGTAGGTATTTGATTGGTTATCTAGACCCACGAACTACTTCGATAATTAGATGAAAAAATTTTTCATCATAATACATTTTGAAAACTTTTGCCACTTCTTGTCTCGAAAAAAACATGACATGTCGACACTTTGACAGCATTGCAATTCCTTAATGAGGAGACTCAAATGTATGGGAAAAAAACCCAAAACTTTCTCTTTCCTTTAAAACGTATTCGATAATTACGAAAAATTGTTAGAAAACCAATCACAAATCATGGATGCCATGAAAAATTTGAAAAATAGAAAATTTTGATTTGATAATTTTTTAAAGCTTTCATAAGTCATAGAATTTTTTTCAAAAATCTAATTATAAGTATGAAAGAAAGCGAAAGTTTTGTTGAAAATTCGAAAAAAATGAAAAATTATGGATTTTTAATGTTTATTTCGACATGTCATGTACTTTTTGTCTTTCGACTCTTGAAGCTTTATTATTATCTTGAGGTGACTAACTGGCTATTTTACAGCCTGAAGACGAAACCAAAAAGGTAAAATACCAAACACCTCCTACCCCTTTCCTCCAAAGTTTCAGTAAAATGGTATGTCTTGAGACAATTTTTTGCAAGCTCGAATCTGTGGGAGATGGGGGGGGGGGGTGAATGCAACACTCTTCGGAATAATGGTTTTTAAAAAGACCACTTCTTTTGCTTTTTAAACGCGATTTCCATCTTTATTGACATAAAATATCTTGGTATTCTGGATTTTTTTTAAACACACCATCTTTTGATTTTTCATTTCAGAAATGAATAGAATGGTCGAAACCTGCAAAATTCGCCACATTCTCAAGAAAAATTATAAAATTTTGACCTGAAAATTTCATATCAGGAACAAGAAATAAAAAATTGAAAAATTTCTATTCGAAAGATTTTCTATTTTGAAAACTTTCCCATTTTCACAGTATCTACTGAATCTGAAAAATCAAAATTCTTGCAATTTTGTGAACTTTTCTTGCCATTTTCATGTCATTTTTCTTCCTTAAAATTTGTCTAAAAATAACCCTTTTTTATCCTTCGATTAAAAAGTTCAAGGAAAGAGGAAAATGTTGAAAATTCTTGCCTTTTCCTGTTTTTTTTTAGCTAAGTACTAAGATGGAATTCTTGCCATTTTTCGGGTTTTCTTGTCAATAGATAACATGAATTTTTTGAAGGTTTACTAAAAATCCAATTTATCGTACTAAAATTCGATTTTGTTATTCGAGGCTAACTTCTCACCTTTGATCTAACCCTGTTTCTTACGATTTTGAGGTAAGTAAACAATTTTGCAAACTGAAAAAATCAAGTATTCACTAAAATGATGGAAGACAAATTTTTTTTCGCGAAAAATCGATTTTTCATGAAAATCGTCACAAATAAATCTAAAGATAAAAGTATCTAATTTATATACTGCTCGAAAAACCAAAAAATCTCGAAATCAAGAAGAAATTTGCACAAAATTAGCATAGGCAGATATTAACGATATTTTCAGCAGGAAAAAAATAAAAATAGAAGTAAACGTGAAAAATAGAATCTTCACCTTTTCAGAATTTTTTTCCAATTTCAAAACAAGGAAAAAAAACTTTAAAATATGAGAATTCGTTGTTTTTTGTTTCATTTTTCCACGAAAATTCCTTAATATGAAATTTTTCTTCCAAAACTCGTTCTAGATTTAGGAGAAAGTGTTTTTTCATGCTTTTGACCACAAACTGAGAAAAAATTGCAAAAATGTTGAAAATCAACTATTAATTATCCAATTTTTTATATTTCTTTTTAATAATTCTGCTCTAGTGGCAAACTCAAACATGAATATTAGAATGAAAAAAATTACAGTCTTTCAGTGGATTATAAAACTTTGGCCATTCGGCCATTTTTAGTTTCAATTTTCGATCAAATAGTAGCAGCCATCTTGAAAATGTTCAAATTACCTCCCCTCCCCCCTTCGGGAAAATATTGAAACTGAAGGGTGTGACCTCTGCTCATATGTAATTTTTTTGTAAATCCAGGTGCCCCATAGGGAAATTTTTGGATGAGTTAAAACGGAAAGGACCCATAATTTTTTTCATTTCAAAGCTCAGTTTTTACGATCGAGTCCTTTAAGACATACATGTGAAAAGAAAAAATTGAAAATTTTGAGTCTTTCATTCCTTATTAGTTTTCTTTTTTTTTTTTTGTAGAAAGTAGGTGAACCTTATTGATAGAAAATTTAATTTATAGAAAATATATTTATGGGACCAATTTTTCATTTTGAAAGACTTTCAAAAAAAAACGGATTTTTGCGAGTGTTTGCTTATCTTCTGGAGGTCCCCCCCTCCCCGCACTTCATGAAAACCTTTCAGTACGTAAGTTGGAGGTTGGTAGAAAATCAGGTATAGACGAGAAAACACCCTCAAAAAGCAATGGAATAATTTTTCTTCGGGTTCAAATTGAATTTAACTAGAATAATTTGAAAAAAAAAAATCGGTCATGTCATTCTGAAATTTTTTTATTTAATTGATAGAAAAACGTTTTCATGGAACCAATTTTTCATTTTGAAAGATTTTGAAAAAACGGTTTTCTGCGAGTGTTTGCCTATCTTTTGGAGCCCCCCCCACACTTCATGAGAATCTTTCAGTACGTAGGCTGGAGGTTGGTAGAAAATAAGGTATAGACGAGGAAACACTCTCAAAAACACTGAGATAAATTTTTGTTCGGGTTAAAATTGAATTTAACTAGAATAATTTGAAAAAATTTCGGTCGCGTCATTCTGAAAAAAGTTTATTTTTTTCAACTTGGACAATTGAAAATTTTATTGAAAAATAACAATTTGAATTGACATACACTTTAGCCCTTCTTCATCATTGAAGGAGCTGTAGAATTTCCTAATCACTTAATCCTTCCAAAAATGAAGAGCCACAGAACACAAATAGGCACATTTCGTATTTTAAAAAAAAATCAACCATGTTAACTCGAAATTTCGTGTAAAAATTCCACACGTCTCTGATTCTGCGACATAACCGCTAATTATAAATTCTCATCGAAACCTATCAGCAAGTTAATTCATATTCGAACATCTCCAATACTAATTTTAAATAAACCCGAGTACGATTCAGCTTCTTACATTAACTACCATCATCAAATTATACATCGGTGCACTTCAATTCGAAAACAAGGTGCACTCAGAATATAAATAAATCAAGATGACGGAAAACCACCATATCAAATAGTGCATCGAGATCGCTGAAATTCTTCATACGAGTAAAACAACTTTATCACTAGGAGAGGGCAACGGTGGGAGTTAATCGAAAAGAACGAATTACGCAACAGACGCGGAACAAGATTCGTCAACCATTTCTTGAGAGAAAAAATAACCATCGCGGTCACGAACGTGGAATGCAACTTGACATTTTTCAAAGGTACAGGTATCTGACTCAGATCATCGCAAACGCAATAAGCTACTAATTCGTATTTTATACATAATATTCACCGTAAGTAGAAATGAATCACTTTTTTTTTCTCATCGACGCGTATTTTTACTTATCTCATTTGATAAAATATCGAACCAAGTTGCATATAAAATAAATACTTCTTTCAGCTTGAAAAAATTACCCACTCCCATCTCGCGAATAAGATTAAAGCTATAAATAAACAACGCGTATATAGCACTATCATCTACTCTACGAACATACCTACTCCTATTTTGAAAAAAAAAAAAAGAGTGGCACTTTAAATAGCTTTTTTTACGAGGAAAAAAAAGAAAGAAAATGAAATAAGAAACAACCAGTTAAGAAAGTATATCCCAATCACCGGCGATACCACAACAGTACGCTTTATATCGCTACACCGAAGCAATTTAAAAATTACGATACCCATGCAGATTAGAAATTAAAATCAAAACACTCACTGCTGGTTCTGAAAAATCGTTCGCTGGCTGGTCCTTCTCCCATACCGTTGCGGGCTTTCAACGACACCAAATAGTAACTATCGGCGGTCAGATCTCTAATTTCGTACGCCGATAATGCTTCATTAGCGCTAAACATTTTGTCTACGCAAGCGTCGGTCAGTGGGAATAAATTACCGGTTTCGGCGTCCACGGAAGCCTTCAAAAAAAAAAATAATAAATTTAAAAATTACCTCAAAAGTGACCAAATATAGTACTCGTACACTTACGGGACAATATTTCAGGATATATCCGTCGATATCGAGACCATTACTAGAGGGAATTTTCCACTTAAGCTCGAATTGTTTGGCGGTATCTAATTTTATGAATTTGGCTCCGTCGTCGATGGCGTTCGTAATAATCGGTTCGCTAGGTGGCGATTGGTCGGGCATTTGTCTGGACTCCATTCTACCCCATCTACTTAATCCGACATCGTTGACGGCGGCGAAACGGAACGTGTATTTTCTGGCCGGAATCAAATTGTGAACAGAGTACAATGCGCCTGAAAATTTCGTCGTATTTTTGAAAAATTAAATTTTCCTGTTTCTGAGGCTGATATCCGGCGAATCCATTTTTTTTCTAATTACCGCGAGCCCATGTTTCGTTTTTAGCTTCGTTCCATTGTTGAGTGTCCGAAATATACTGTGCGATGTATCCTTTGATGGGTAAGCCTCCAGTTTCCACCGGTTCCTGGATTCTGAATGTGATACTGGTGGCTGTAAAATCGAATAATAAAGTTTAGTTTCGAGAATCGAGAATCGTAATGAAACTCGAGAACAACATTGAAAGGTTTCAAAACATCGAAGCGAAAAAAATGTTGAGGGAGCTTCTGTCCATTTTTTCAGTAATTTTTACGATTTTTTGAGCTGATTTCGATTAAAATTTCAATCAATTCTCGTGATATTTTCAAATACCTACTAAATTTCGCTGAAATTTTGAACAATTTTCAGAAAATTTCAACCATTTCAGAAACAATTTCCCTAATTTCGGGAAACTCGAAAAATCTCGATATTAATATCGAAATAATTTTTACGCGGAAAACGCAGTAAAAAACTGAAAATATTACAAAATTGGAAGAATACTCATCGCAAAAATTATTTCAAAAATGACCGTGAATAAGTTAAGCGCAATTGAAAAAATGAAAACAATGTACTTAGTTCACAAAAGTTATTCAAAACGTTGGAATAATGCAACGTTCACTGTAGTGTTCAACAAATATCCGGATATCCAAACCAAATACTATTTGGATAAATATCCAAATATCCGGATATCACACGGAAATTGCCGAACAGCTCCGAAAACATCCCGAAAACGGTTGAACTTTTCCAAGAGTTCCCGAATTCTTTTACGAACCCTCACAAAATTTAAAGGTCGATTATCGAAATCGAAAATGAAGAATCGATTATCGAAATCGAAAAATCGAAATTGAAGAATCGATTATCGAAATCGAAAAATCGAAATTGAAGAATCGATTATCGAAATCGAAAAATCGAAATTGAAGAATCGATTATCGAAATCGAAAAATCGAAATTGAAGAATCGATTATCGAAATCGAAAAATTGAAATTGAAGAATCGATTATCGAAATTGAAAATTCAATTTTTTTCTGTTGAAACTCTTCATTTCGATTATCCGGATATTTGCCAAATATCCGAGTATTTGGATAGCTATCCAAATATCCGGATATTTGATGAACACTAACATCCAGTAACAACTGAAAAGGACTTTAAAATTGTTCAAAATAACAGAATAAGTTGTTGAAATTATGTTTAAAATTTGATTAAAAATTTAAATTGTGCAAAATATCTCAAAATTATTTGAAAATGTCATAATGTTTAATGTACAAATTTAACACATTGCTCAAAATGTAAAAAGAACTGATATTTCAGTTTTTAATCAAAGAACACTAAATTGTAGGAAAAGGGGGGACAATTGGGGGAACAATTAAAATGTCAAGTATAATAAACTTTTTTCTAATTTTGAAAAATATTGTTAAAATTTCGCAATAAAAATTTTTACGGCATTCAGGCATTCTACATTTACATTAAATTACCGATAATTACCGTACTTTACTGTAAATTACAGGTAATTACCGTACTTGACTGTAAATTACAGGTAATTACCGTATTTAACTGCAGATTCGGATAATTACAGTATTTAATGGTAATTTACAAGTAATTACGATTTAGGTAATTACGGTAAACAACAGGTAAATGCGAAAATGGTGAATTTCGTATGATTTTAATGTTTTTTGACGATTTCCAAAAAAATTACGGTATTTTGAGGTAAATTCTACGTGATTACGGTAATTTACAAGTAATTACGGTAAATTGAGGTAATTACGATATTTTGCAGTAAATTACAGGTAATTCTACTAAATTGAAGTGATTGCGGCATTCGAAGGTAAATTATTGGTTATTATGATATTTTACGATTCATTACGACTTACGAGTAATTTATCAACAACTAGGGATTACTAGACAGAGGCACTTACACCCAAAAGATCATTTTTTTCATGTTTTAAATTTATTTCTACAAAAACACAACACCAAGGCACAACTTTTTCGGTCTCCGTTCGACATTTTGACCGTTCACATGTGGAAAATTAAACTATTTTCATGGAATGCAATAATGATGCAACCAAACGTTTCATAAAAATTGATAAAATGCAATTTTTTCTCCAAAAATTTCAATTTTCCGGCGGAATTTTTACCAATAAACATTTGACCTATTTTGTCACAATCTCGAGAATTTTTGTGGCTTTTCTATCAATTTTAACAATTTTCATCACATTTGAGATTTTTTGCAATTTTGGATTCATGTTTATAACATTCGAAATGGGTGTGGAATAAAGTAGTCTGCAAAAATTCATGATTTTCTTAGTCACGAAAGTTCCTCAGTTTTTGGCAGAATATTAAGTAATGCCTGCTCCCTCTTCAAAAAAAAAACGAAAATTGTCTAAATAGAAAGGAAAACTTATTCGAAAATAATCTACATAATGCAAATTTCTAAGAATTATTGATTTTGAATAATTTTCCAGCCCAATGAATTTTCAATATTTTAGTCATACGTAAATTTTTTGATTTTTGAAATTTATAATTGATAAATTATTTTAAAAAGTTAACTAGATCTGTTTCTACAGGAGCCAAATAAATATTATGACCGATTTCAATTTTGATCTTTTTGAAAAAAATTTCAATTCCGACCAATTTTACAACACTTTGAATTAATTTCCCTTTTTCATAACCTTTTTTCACGAAAAACACCATTTTCAGAACAATTGAAATCAATTTGATGCAATTTCATTCAAAACAAATACCTGCTTGGATGGAATTTTCAACATTTTTACCATAATTTTCTTTTTTTCTCAAACTGTCTATTTCGAACCATTTCGTTAATTTATGGTAAAATTACATTTCTCAATTCCCCATTTTTGTCGATTTCATTTAATTTGAAACATTTTCAAATACATAGGTATTACATAATCGAATATTTCTGACTGCAAAACAAAGTACAATTCATCTCGCTCGAAAAAAGTGCCCATCTATACACAAGAACCCAAACTTATTCGGAACACTTACCAGTTGTCGTATTAAATTCGAAATTATCGACGGGGTTGGGAGGGAAAGCTTCTTTAAGATTAATATTCCATTCGCTTCTACCCAGTGTATTGTCGGCTCTGCATTTGTAATATCCGTACAACGATTTTTCAAGAGGTGTAACCTAAAGGAGGAGAAAAATATCAATTCGCCGTGCTCATTATTTCACCACCTGAGCTGACTAGCGAGTCGACCCTTCGTCAAAGTAAAACTCACTTGTAACGTGCTAGGAGATCCTTTGCCGTGAATTACATAAACATTGTCGCTTCTTTCAATAGCTCTGTTGTTGAAGAACCAGGCGATGGTGGCGTTCGGGATAGCTTCGGCGATACACGTCAAATTTACTGCTCTTCTGTCCCAGCTAAACGTCGTGTTTATATTTACCGTCGGGTCGATTATTGGAGCGTATTGGACGGTCAAATGAGCGTTACGAGAGCCTGTGCCGACCTGGTGATTAAAAATTATCGTGTAATTAATCGTTTAAAAAAGTCTACAATGGTTGAGTATTTTCTTCGGCTCTTACGTCGTTTTGAGCGTAACATTCGTATAATCCATCATCGTAGAGTTCAACATTGGTGAAATTCATCGTTGCGATGACAGAGTGTTTTCTGGTAGGGTGGTCGATGGTTTCGACAATGGTACGAACATCGGAGGTGCTTCTGGTCGATCGAGGAAGGGCTTGTTTTCTGTAAAAAGTAAAACAGGAGATAAAAAATTATTATTTTTTCCTAAGAAAAGATCAGGTAACAGAAATGAGCAAAAATTATGGAATTGGTAATTGGAATCATGATCACGAATCACGTGTAGAAAAATGATTCGTTGAATAATTTTTTCAAAATCACGAATCGATTCGCAAATAATTTTTTTTCGAATCACTTTTTTTGTTGCATCCTCCACTATTATCTTCTATTCCGTAAAATATGCATTGTATATCTACGCTATCGTGGAATTATACTCTTAGTCATGACCTAGAATTTAATATAAAATTCAAATTCTCAATCGCTTTCGTTCCAAAAATTTCGAATAGATCACGTTTTCACTTTTTCAAATCACTTTTCCATTAGTAAATTTTTTTTCAATTTAAATTCTTCTAAATTTTTTGAACCATGATTTTTTTTAGTTTCTTATTTTTATTACTTTTTAAAACTTCTTCTAATTACATTATTGAGTTGGGAAGAAATTCTGAAAAACATTTTCAAAAATTCAAAGTTATTCTCCTCGAGTTGAAAGAAATTTAAGAAAAGAAAAAACTGAAAAAATTTAAAGAAATTCAAGTTTGAAAATTTTTTTCCAACTGTAATTTTTTTTCTAGTTTACATTTTCTCAAAATTTTCCTAATAACTTTTAAACAAAAAACTTTTAAACCAAATATGTAATTGGAAATTGGAAAAACGCTAAAAAATAAAATCGGAGATTGAGAAAATAATTTTAAAAATCAAATTGGAAAAAGTTTGAGAAAAAATTGAAAACAATTTTGAAAAAAATAGAATTGAAGAAATTGAAAAAAAAATTTTGAACTTGGAATTACCATGTGCGAATGATTCAAATCACGCCCATTCCTGCAGATGGTTTGAAAAATCATCAGTATGTACTAACCGAATGAAAACCGAAGGTTTCGGATTGCCATAAACGAAGCATTGGATTTGTCCAAAACCACCTTTGACTGCGGTACCATTTTTCACATCGAATACATCCGGTTTCGATCTAACGCTCAAATGAATATTACGGAATTCGTCTCCGGCTTTATTGGTGGCCTTGCACGTATAATCGGTGGTATCGTCTCTGATCACTTTATCGATATACAGAACGCCATCGATACCGGTGGAGATTTCTTGACGAGTCGACGTTTTCGTCCATGTAATTGTTGGTTTCGGTTTTCCAGTCGCTTGACAAATGAGTTGAGCTTTTTCACCTTCGGTAACCAATTGAAGATCCGGAGTATTGACTATTTTCGGTGGAGAAAGAACCTGCCAAAGTGATCGATATTAGTAAGCTGATTTCTAAATAAATGACAATAAACTCGTAGGTACTATACCTCTAAACGAATATTTTTGCTCTTTAATTCTCCAGTGTCGACGACCATTACTTCGCATTGATATTCTCCATCGTCAGATTCGTCCACATTATTAATAATCAGACCATCGTTTTCGATCGTGTAACGACGATCGTTTTGCAATTTAGCATTGTTCCTGGTCCATTCGACTGTTGGCGGCGGCATCGCTTCGACTTGGCATTTGATCTTGAACCTCGTACTGATTTGTGCAGATTGCTCGTCCGGTGCATTGATGAAAGTAATGGTTTCTGCGATAATTAAAAATCATATAATTGGCATACAAATTGACATCGGTGCAGCCCGCGGACAAGTAAATAGGTACATTATGTATACAAAGTACGTGATGAAATTGAAAATTATTGTGTAGTCTGGCAACGGTACAATTTCACCAGCATATGGGAATTTCGCGTGAGATTTACAATACCTGCAGTTGTGTAGCCAGGAATTTCTCATGGGGGGGGGGGGGAATTTAGAACTTTCATAATTTTTTGAAAAATTTTGAGTCTTTCCTTTTCACAAAAATTATATTTTTTTATAAAAACACTTAATTCAATATTTGATTTATTTTCATAAATATTCAGGAGTTGTATAGGTCAGTGTGTATTCTAAGGGGTTTTTAGGTTTTGTTTGGGTACCTAGCTCCAAAAAAATTTGGGTAGGTCAGAAAAAAGTTCTGAAACCCCCTCCCTTTCAATACTAAAATATTGGTCAAGTAAATGAAAAAAATTTCAGCTTCTGAATGTCTTTTTCCTGAAAAATTTTCGTGTTCGCTTTGCTCGGGTTCAGTATTTTAATACCTACAATTCATTTTCAAAATGATAGTAGAACCTTCTTCCCTTCTAGCCCAGACAATTGAATATTTTCAAGTGAAAAAAATTGTCCTTCGCATTCATCAAGGAACTTGGTGATAATTTTGAATGGAATTTTCAAATCTTTTTAGAATTTTTTGAAAGGAGAGGAACTTCTTCAGGAATGTCGTTTTTTTGGAAGTCAAAAAAGTAGCACGAAAAAATTCAGCTTCTGGATGCATTTTTCTTCGAAAATTTTCGACATCTTGATGCCTTTCCATTTCGAACAATCGAATATTTTGAAACGGAAAAAATTTGTCCTTCTCCTTTATCAGGGGACTTAGTGACGATCTTGAATGGAATTTTCAAAATCGTTCGATATTTTTTAGAAGGGAGGTGGCCATCAAGGAATTAGTTTTTTAGAAGTTGAAAAAGTAACTCGAAAATGCACAAAATTTTGCTTCTTATTTTCGCACGACTGGTCGGAAAATTTTCATTTTAAAAAAAAATATGAGTCAGCAAATTTTTAATTTTCATCCCTCGATATTTTCGCTCAAGTTTCGTCCCTGATTCCAACTTTCATCATTTTTAAGTACTAAGATTTTCTGATTCAACAGGAAATTGAAATTGGATTGCATATTTTTGTCCCCCCCCCCTCGGGAGGGGGCGAGGAGAAAAAAATTGTAAAAAACATCAATTTTCCAATGAGTAGCTCCAAAAAAATCTTAGAATACGCACTGGACTACAGGTGTTATAAAGTTCTTATGCGATTTGTGTAGAATATTTAAGAAAAACACTAGATGGAAGGAGCAGTTTTGGAACAAACAATTTCCATGGCAATTATTTTGACCTTAAAAACCAAAAATAATAACAAATCTAAGCAGTGGCACTGGAAGCTTTTTTTGGAAGGATACGGAAAAATCGTGGAGAGTTGGAATACCAGAAGCGGGCGGGTAAAAAGGAGCCTTTTTGGCACAATCGTCTGAAATAGTTCATTTCATTGTAATTTTGTTCGTGCCCGAGCGAAGCTTTGAAAAAATTGGATTTTCAATGCCCAAAAATATATTTTTTCAAGTAATATCAACTTCAAAAAAATTCCTGGCTTCATGAGGGAGAGGGTCCGGAACTTCAATCTCCCTGGCTACCCCGCTGAAAATCTATCTCCAGGAATTTATTGAAGGACCGACGAAATCGAAATTTCCAAGATTGAGTAATTTTCCAGTCGACATCCTCCCTTCCCCCTCATAAAAACCCACCCTTTCGAACGATTTTTAATTCATTAAGAATACGAACGTGCCATCGTAATGTGTGTTGGTAATTTTAACACGCAACAATTCACAAAAATTCATTCGACCGAAACACCTCCACCAGTCGAATATTTACCAACAATTTTTCGGAAAAATTTCACGCATCATTCCCGTATTTATTTTTCGCGTCGTCGTCGAACTTCGCATTAAAATTATTAATAAAAACGAAGGTAAAAAGTTATGTAATAGTGGTTCTCCTGTTTCTCATAATACTATATAGGTAATATCAAGTAGGTACGACTTTTCATGTAAGGTTATTTGATTTTCGACGCCGTAATAATTTTTCAAATATTTTCGAACCGAACGTATTCATCATCGTACAAATCATCGAGAAGGTATTTTACGTGGATTTTTTTCGATTACGTAAATTGCATCGCATGTGTATTCTTTATATTGTTTCACGCAGGTAAAAATAGATTCGATTATTTTTCAATTTCAAGAATCGAATTTTTGTCTTTAAGACTGGGATGAGTCGACGAAAACGTAATAGATTTTGATTACAAATTGTTGGAAATGAAAAAGAAAAACCACGATGTTCGACGGTTGAAAAGTTTATGAAGAGAGTGGTTCGTTCAGCGACGAAATTAGAGGAAGGGGTGTGAACCGTGCCTCCCAATCAAATCAACTTTCATAGGAATTTCCAAAAAATCTTAAAATTCTCAAAAAATTGAACAATCATCAAAATTGTGGAAAATTTTCCAAAAAATCTAAAAATTTTCAGTTGAAGTTTTGGACATTGTTAACATGCGTGTCATCTAACTAAAAAAATATGCTGAAATATTCTACATTCAGCAACAATAGTACCCGTCCAAGTAGGGAAAAGGCGGAAAAATTATATCACGTAATCGTCTCGCTCTTGGTTACGATTTTCAATTTTGCCCCATCAGAACTCGAGTAAAATTTTTATGATTTTTTCAGGGCAGAGGATAGATAGAAAATTGGAAAAAATCAATTTCTGGAAAATAACTATAAAATGAAGAAGGAATCCCAGAGAGGAACCAAAATTGTCTCACGAATTAAAGGGGACAAAAAATCAAAAATTTCTCAATCGAATGTAATGTTTTTCAACTTGAAACGAAAATTCTCCAAAAAAAAATCATCACTTTTGAAAACTTCCCAATTCAATCCCAATTTTTTTCGACTAAAACAGCAATTTGTTCGATTGTGCTCCAAGAAAAACGTTCCTCAAATCTCAATACACTCGAGACTAAAAACCAAATCAAAAAACAACACTTACGGTACGGTTCGATGTAAACAGACGCTTGTAAAACTTCGGCGCCGTAATTAGCAGAACAGTTGTACGATCCGGCATCTTCTTTCGCCAATTTGCTCACAAACAATTGCAACTGAGTGCCGGTGGTGGCTGCACTCGTATAAATCCTTCGGTTTACCGTTCTGCGCAAAAATATTAAAATTGATTAAAACAATCTCATCAGGCATTAAACAGAAATTCTGGGGGGAAATAGTGACTTTAGTGATTTTTTATCAGGCAAAAAGTGACCAATTTTTCAATTTTTTCTCAAAAATAATACCGAAAGAATTAATTTATTTGACCAATTTTTCGATATTTTATAGACCTTTTACGTAATCATATTTATAAAACATGGAGGAAGGGAAGGGGGTAATTTTCTCGAGTTATGTACTTACAACTCGAAATCGTGCTGAGGAATTATTTGAAATACAAATTATGACAAGACAAATTGTTGACCAAATCATACGGATGAAAATCCGGATTTTTTCGAACCAAAATTTCAAAAATTTCTTCAAAATTGAATGCTTCTCTCTCCTCTCCTATAAAATAAAAAAAGATGGACCTCAAATTCAAAGAATTGCACGCAAGCCATTGCAATTTCCAGCTTACCCCAGTAAATGAAAAATTGATGGATTAAAATATCAATTATTTTGTTAAGATACATAATATTCATTTACTAATGTGTTGAGCCCGACCGAAGCAAGGGCGAAAATTTTAGCGAAAAAAGACCTTCAAAAATTGAAAATTCAGCACTTTTCCTCCATTGAGATTTTTCAAAATGTGACCAATAATTTCAAATTCTCTTCTATTCCCTATTTCTTATTTCCAACATCGTGGTCAATGACATCACGACATTCTTTTCTCATCACAGCGTATTAAAAATACGGAACCAAAAAAATTAGATTTTAAATGAATTTTGTAGAAAAAATAGTATAAATTACCCCTAAGTATCAATTTTTTTTGTAAATTGGATACGATCAACAAAAAATGACGAATAGAAAAATTTGCAAGATTTCGCGAGGGTGAAATTTTTTGAAAAGTTTATGAAAAAATAAGCAAAACAGCTTTCAGGTATCATAGCGAAATTTTTGGAAAAAAAGTAACTTTCAGTAACTTTTTATGACCAAAAAGTGATCCAAAAAGTAACCAAAAGTAACCAAAAATTCAATTTCTTTCGGGGGGCAATTTTTTTACAGTTTTCTGAGGGGGGAGGCAATTTTTTGCAGTTTTCTGCAAACATTTCAAAGATAAATCAACTGAAAAGACGTGAATAATTTCATTTATTCAGGGTGTCCACTATATTTCAGAAATGAATTTTCCTGACTTTTCCAGGTTTTCTAGACCAATATCTCGAATTTTTCCAGACCTTTTAAATACGTATGATATGCGTGAACCTGGGGGGGGGGGGAAGTAATTCTTCACCTGATGTACTTATGTACATCCCGAAATTTTGTATACGAATGATATAAAATGCATGGGGCCTAACGATTTTTTTTCCAAAATCCCCAGATACTTTTTACGAGATCTTTAGATGCTCCTCTTCGGGCCTAAAAAAGATTCAAATTGAATTCTGACAATTTTTGAACCCACCCAACGTAAAATTAAGTTTTGAAAAATGAAACAAATTATGCCAGGGTGTCTACCAAAACAAGCAAATGAAAATTACAAAAGAATTTTCACATTTTATCCCCCCTCCCCCAGTGAAAAACACGTGCCTCAAATCTGTAAATTCACGCAATCCCTTCTAATTTTTTAGTTTGTACTAATAAATAAAAAAAGTCAATGAAGAGGTAAAATATAAAAATCATTTTACGGAAACATAGAAACGTGTTGAGCCCGAGCGAAAAACTGACTTTTCCAGACCACCAAAATTCCCAGACTTTTCCCGGTTTTCCAGAGAATGGACACCTTGTTTATTAAATTTCCTCGTCAAAACAACAAACAAACAAGCAAAAATCAATTTTTAAATTTTTTTCTTAAAAATTTTGAAAAATAGCAATTGAATGTGTCACAACAAAAAGGGCATAACTCAGCATATGTCCTTTTTGAGGCGACAAGCGATTCGTATTCTCTGAAGTTCTTTCTATCCAATGAGCCCCCTCCCACCTTCCAATATGTTTTCCTCGAAGAGTTATGGCGTTTTTAAAATGCGAAGTTTGCAATTTCGGTACCTACATTACATGTTTGATTTTCGAGAATTTGCGAAATGTTTAATTTTTTCACTGTGCAGATGATTGTAAAATTTAAAAATTTTAATGAAGTGTTTTTTTAGTTAATTTTTTTCGTCATAAATTTGAAAAAATAAAAAAATTCGTCCAAAATGTATTTTTAGCATTTTTTTGTAACCAAGAAAATAAAAACAAAAGTTGTCATTTTTCAAAGTGCGATATATCCGCTCCCAAAAGAGATAATTTGAAATTTTTTCACGAAAATGTTCCTTTTTTCATTCTCTTCAACTTTTGTATGAAGATTTTGTTTTCAATTTTCACTTCCGGAAAAATTATACGTCATCAAACGTAGAAGAGTCGAAATGAAATTTTGTCACAACAAAAAGGACATATAACTCAACCTTTTGTTTTCAATATAGAAAAAAAATAGAAAAGATATCAACTGATGGGCGAGCTGTTTTCTTGTAGCAAAAAGATGAAATTTTAAGGTAAAATTTTTTCTCCAGCTCAATTCCTTAATTTAGTATTTAAAAAAGTATACTCAAACTTCAATCGTGATTTCCCAAAAACGCTATTTTTTCTATATGTCCTTTTTGCTGTAACACGTTCGATTTCTACGTAAAAATTTGAAATTTTGCCTGGAAGTCCAAAAAAAGTGACTTTTGAGGGGGAAAAGTAATCAAAGTGACCTTATAGACGTGAAAAGTAACCAAAAGTGACTGAAATCGAAAAAAGTCACAAACACCCTAAAAAAAGTGACCCTCTATGATGCCTGCAGCACTTTTTTGGATTTTTCAAAAAAGTAACTTATGAACAAAAAAAGTGATCATTAGTAATCTTTTGGCAAAAAAAGTGACTTTTAGTGACCAAGCTTGAAAAAAGGGGAGTTACTAAAAAGTGACCTCTGTTTAATGCCTGCAATCTCATTCTCCAGCGTACCTATTCCACAAACTTACTTGTAATTCGCATCGATGGCGTTACCCTTAGGATCAAACCATTTGAAATTCGCTACTTGTCCTCGATCTCCATTTATCGCACACGTGAGCACATGATCTGCTCCCAACGCTTTCTGCTGTCTCAGCCCGACCGGTTTGATTGAAATCTCCGTACTGAATACAGCAACTGTAAAAACACCAACACCACGTAGCTACTTTAGTATACGTTCGTCTTCGTAGGTATTATTGATATAAATACAAACACATTGCAAAGTCTCCTTAACATATTCGTAATCATACCCCATAAGTACACAGAAACCATGGAGAAAAAAAATTTCCACCACTATTGTGGTAAAACAGCGTAAAAAACTTCACAATATTGATATTAGACGTGTGTCATGTGCGGAAGCCGACGACGTCGCTAAAAATGCAATCCGTACGAATGCAAGAAAAAGGGGTGCATATCATCAACTGATTTCCATATCTTCATTAAATTTATCGCAGCGGGTTTACATCGTTTCAATACTTCTAAGGTGATGTATGCTACAATTACATAATCCACCCTACCATCGACATCGACTCTTCCTACGAGCTTTTTTTTTTTACACCGGTCTCAGCCTTCTTCGTAATATAATTTCAACCAAATTAGTAAATTTTTCAAATACTCCCGCCGAGCAACAGTTGCGACAGAGGGTGTGTCAACATATAACGAGCCTATTTGTTAAAACGCGCCTGTCAAAGGCACGCAAATGCCTCATTGCGGTTTAACAAATTAAAAAGCCACCGAAATCGACTCGATTAATCAAGTGTACTGTACGTACGTGCGGTATTCGTAATTTTGTACCTATACGTACGTACAACTACAGCTACAAAACGAACGAGTGGTTTAATTAGACCATTTTTTCCACCTCCTCTCTTCTACCCTTTAATTACTCGCTCGTTTATCTGTACAAGGGCATCTTTTACTGACACTTTCCTCGTATGCGACAAAATATCATATCACGATGCACCAAACACCCCTTTTCCTCCCACCCATTTCCCTATTCTTCAACGAAACCCAAATCCTGTTGTTTAAAAACATTAGGTACTTAACTACTTATACTGCAATAAGGGCATCACTATACGAATCGTTCATTCCTGCTTTCTAAATATCAAAAATCCACCCCGCTGTACCTCTGTGTGCTTTTTAGGTACATCTATGGCTTCCAAAAGCTATCGAATTAACCGTCGTATTCATCAGCACGTGTCGATTTTCGATTCTCCGACGACTGACGAGTGATGACAGTATAGTGACGTGTTTGTTATCAGCCATTCTATATCTTATGTAGGTGCTTGCTTACTTATACCAATCCTATCTATAATATCGAATTGGAAAGGGGAATGTGGAGAGATATTATTCCATCGGCGTCAAACATCGGACTGCCTAATGCCCAACTGCCTATAGGATATGTACAGGGTGTTCGTGAAGAATATGAATTTCAAGCCTGTGGATAATGGTTTAATCTACGAAATTGGTTTATAGCTCGCACGTAAAATGACTTCCTAATCATTTTTATTGATTTTCAAAATTACCAGAGCAGTGAAAGATTAGGATTGAGATGGTAATGGCTAATGGATGAATTCAATTCGCTCGATATTATTCAGAAATATCGCGAGGGTGAAAAAATCATCGCATCAATCTCCCAAAATTTGTCAGCTTATTTACATTTATGTTTTTTTCAATTAAAAATGAGAATTGGAGGCATCCAGCGGAATTTTTTAAGAAAAAAGTAACTTTTTTTGAGCAAAAAGTGAGCAAAAATTCAATTTTTTTCGGGGGCAATTTTTTTGTAGTTTTCTGCAAACATTTCAAAAATAAATCAACTGAAAATATGTGAATAATTTCATTTATTAAATTCTTTCGTCAAAACAACAAACAATTTACCAAAAATCAGTTTTTTATTGAATTTTGAAAAATAGCAATTTCTTTGTGTAAATTTGAATTTTTGCCTGGAAGTGCGAAGAAAAAGTGACGTTTGAGGGGGAAAAAGTAACCAAAGTGACCTTTTAGACGTGAAAAGTAACCGAAGGTGACTGAAGTCGAAAAAGTGACAAACATTTTGAAAAAGTGCTCTCTCATTCCGAATCAGTGAAAAATCACTGATAAACAGTCAGAATTGCAGCACAGGAAGAATCAGTGAAATTCACTGATTTTCAGTGATTTTTCACTGATAATTCAAAGAATTTCACAGATTTTTCAGTGAACTTCATAAATATCACTGGGTTTTCAGTGAATTTTCACTGATTTTCAGTGATTTTCTTTCACTGATTTGTTTTCAGTGAAAAAATTTTCACTGATTTTCTCCTGTGCTGCAATTCTGACTGTTTCTCAGTGATTTTTGGTAATTTTCACTGATTTATAATTGAGAGAGTGTCCCGCTATGATGCCTGGAATTGGAAAAAGTTCTGCGAAAATCCAACATGAATTTTTTGTTGCCATTGCCCCTTTTCTATCTCGTCAAAACCGAATGATCATTCTGCTCTATGTTGATCAGATAAAACTAATTAGGAAACAGGTTACCCCCCCCCCCCTAGGTAACGACAAAATTGTTTTTGTGTTTCGTCAGCCCCCCCCCCCCGTTATTTGCAGGGCACTAAAAGTAAGAAAATTCTACAGAAAAAACTAACTAATTTCCTTGATCGAGTCCGAAAATTCAAATAATTTTGAAAAAGACAGTACTGACTGTATTTTCAACTGGAAAAATAAGGGTAGAGTCAAAAAATTTGCAAAAGTCATGACCTATTTTGGAAAAATTTCGAAAGAATGGGGAAAAATGCATTCCGATTGTGAGTTGGGAAAAGCGAAAAAAATGCTATCTCTGTTGAAAATTTCAATTCGCATCACGCCTCAATCACGAAACACCAGCTTGGGTTCATTCTTGTAAAAATGTTTTCTGAATTTGTTCCATGAATCGGAATTCCAGATTTTTTTATTCCTCTTCCTGAAATAAAGTGCTCACCAAACTGAAGTATCATTTTTTTTTTTTTTGAAATATTCGAACAAAAAATTATGATTCCCAACGATCTGAAAATAGTTTCTTTATCCTTCTCTGTTTCAATTTACCCTTCCCAACCACACTAACCATATTTCTATAATTTTATAGTCTTTATTAAACATTTTTCAAAAATTAAAAAGAAATTGTCCAAAAATTCCAAAACTGCCAAAAATATTTTATTTATCGATAACACACAAAAAAACGTGCTTGAAAAAAATAATCACGTCAAGAATTCGTTTATCTTTCAGATTCAATTAAAATACAAACTTGATTCAAATATTTCAATAAAACCCAAATTATAGTTTCGAATAAAGACAAATTTTAAATCTGAGATCTTCAAGAGGATGGCTTAAAGAAAAAACTACAAGAAATTTTTTTGAGTTTAAAAATACTTGGATAATCTATTTCCAACTGTAAAATTTTTTTAGCTCAAATTTTCAAAAAAATTGTTCAATTTCGATTTTAAAATTTTTTCTACTTTATATTTTAAAAATCTTTCAACTTAAAATTTTTCCTCGAATGGTAGAATTTTTTCAACTAAAAATTCGACAATTGAAATTTTCTTAAATTTTTTTCAACTTTCATATTTTTCAAAAAAATCAACTTCGTGTTTTCCAAAATTTCTCTTAACTCAAGAACTGGAAGTAATTTTTTTAAAAATATGGAATTGAAAAAAAAATGTTTAAATCTAAGTTGAAATTTTTTTGGGAAAATCTCAATGTAAAAAAATTTACATTAGAAACAATTATTCTAAAATTGCAAAAAAATTGGAGTTGAAAAAATTAGAACTTGAGAATAAATTTGAATTCAGATCATTGAAATCCCATTTTTGGCAAAAATAATAGGTATAAAATTTTGAAAATATTTTCGTAAGTAATTTCAAATTTCACACCAAAATTCGTAGGTACCTTTTTTTATACTTTTGTACCTATTATTTTGGTGCCAGTAGATATTTTGTTGGAGTGTTGGGGTAAGTAGGTGCAAACATGAATTTAAAGCATCAAACTTATGTTTTTTTTATAGCCTATCTCTCGATTAATTCGTTCATTGACCCCTCCCCGTCCCTCTCCATCAAAATAATCCAAACAATTTGATTTCGAACCTGATACAACAAAAAATGTAATATATATTTATCTACATATGACCTACATATCATCAATTTTTTTCACTGATTAATATTTTTGTCAAAATTCGAAGCTTCTAAATTTTTTTCTCAAAAATTTATCATTATGCTACTTTTGTGTTTATATAAATTCATTTAATCTATTTTCGCATTTTCGTAATTTTTTCGAGAATTTTCTCAATTTTGGATCAGTTTGTACTCAAAATTATCATTTTCCAGACACCCCGTTCTCCTATACTGGCTGAATTTTTTCAAAAAAAAAGTTCCCGAAGAATATTTGAATAAAAATATCTACCTATGTGACAACAAATTTCGTCTTCTCAGTTTCACAAATCCCTCATCTTTATCGGTGTCACACTTTCTTCTTATCGTAGTAAAAACAATCTCTAATTTTAAATCACTTCTCATCACACTTCGACAACCTCATCTCACTTCAATTGTTTTTCGATCCATTTCCACTTCAACTAGGAAAATCCAACATATAACTTGACTCGACGACACCAAATAAACAATAAACCTCACTCAAGCACTCGCGATAAATACGAAAAAAAAATCACGTATAAAAAACTCTCCAAAATAAACATTCTTGAGCACATCGCGATACATACGATCTCACATAAATAAACCAATTGCCAAATATAAATTTGGCTAACTTCGACTTAACGTGATCGCTCTGCCATGCGTCGAGAGTTCGAGACCGAGGCCAAGGGCCATGGATCCCATAATTCGATAAAAATCCGTTATTTTGGCACCTCGTGCCATAAATTAGCCACCTTTTAGCGCCAAAACGTTACATAAACGTATTTTAATTATTACCGAGCAGCCTTGCACTGCCATACATTGCATTAAACCGTACTCTCGCTTTCTTTATATCAAACCTCTCCTCTCATCAATCTTAATATCGATCAAAATATACTATTTTAAATTCGTATCCGGTCTCGTCGGTCGTCGCATTTCCATATCGACACCACCGCGTGTAACGTTGAATGATCGAACGGTGAAAGGTATCGTTTTATCTTACGTACACATTTCACACACAATATCTTTGCCAGTAAGAGCAACAGCAAGTTCTCATATACCTATGTAAAATATACGACCGACCATCTTGGCTAAATATAAGCTCTTTCTCGACACTACTCGCTATGTTTGTCCATCTCGTATAAATGGAACTTGCACTAATGGAATCATTTTTCATATCTAATGTACTCGGTGTGATGATCTCTCGTCCGGCGTCCATATCAAATCACAACAACCTTCCACAGAAGAGGGATTTTTTCCAAACGCATAATGTACTTACACATGAGACATTTAATCTTCATACCCTCCACCTACTCTCATCTTCCAACAATGGAGCAGACAAGGGTGGATCGGACCCACTTTGAAAATTACCCTGCTGGCCCGACCACTTGTTTTAGAACGAATTTAGATTTTTTTTATATTTAAAAACATAGAAAAATTACCAATTTTTTTGCACAGAAAAGCCCTAATCCAAAATATGGAAGATTGCAGGAAAAATTACAATATTTTAAATGAAATTTATAACAAACAGGGGGGCGTGAGCCTCCCCAAGTGTTGAATTAGACCCCCCCCCCAATCATTTTCGTGTGTATGTTTCATTCAAAAAAACATTCGAAAATACTCAATTTTCAAGGAATAAACTATCAATATGTGACGAATTTCGTTTTTTCAAGCCACTAAAATCTTTTCTTCTGAGTTTCTTCCATGAAGAAAATAATTAGGTGCTTATAAGTATGTGATCGATCGAAGAAGGCGCGCACTGCACAGTTTTCGATTGTTGAAACAGATTGTTTTCATTTTTTTTCGAGTCCACGTTAGATGGCTGATGATACCGTACACTGATTTACAATGAAATTTTCCGACTTGTTGCCAAAATTTTCCAGCCAACTTAGACAAAAAAGCACAGACTTTTACCATGTAGGTTAAAAACACGAGAAGAGTCCAAAATTTTGCAAAAAAAACTTCGAAAATGACGAAATTTCTACGCCAACGTAACGGATTTTTTTCAAACAACAAACTATTAAAAAAACGAATTATTTTCTTTCGGAAAATCATCAATTTTTCAAATTTTCGTTCTCGCTTCGCTCGGGCATATCAAACGTTAAAGTATATTTAAGAGTAAAGAGTTGAAGATTCCACCTCCATTTCAATATTACTCTTTCATTTATAAACCAGTGAAAATAATCGAAAATTACTGAGAAACAGTCAGAATTGCAGCACAGGAGAAAATCAGTGAAAAAATTTCCAATGAAAACAAATCAGTGAGAAAAATCACTGAAAATCTTTGAAAAATCAGCAAAAATTCGACGAAAATCAGTGATTTCGCTGATTTTTTCCTGTGCTGCAATTCTGACTGTTTATCAGTGACTTTTTACTGATTCAGAATGAGAGAGTAAAATATTGATTTAAAAAAGTGAAGAAGTTTAGCTTTTGAATTTCTTCTCCTTCAAAAATTTCGCCTCCGCTTCGCTCGGGCTCAATAAATTTACACAATTCATTCTCAAAATGACGGCATGACTTAAACCTTTTTTCGTTCCATCGAATTCATCATATTGATAAAAGGTCGAGTAAAAATGACGTAATAGTTGGAGTAGAATAACTTTCTGAGGATCGAAAATCAACATTTCTGTTTTGTGTTTCTTTTTTTTTCATCTGGGGCTCAAGCCCCCCCCCCCCAGTTTCTGCCCCCATCTCCGCCTATGATAACGAAGCTGTTGTACCGAAAATGATATCAAAATTAAAAAATCTGAAAAACGTTCGAAAAATTCCAAAGTTTTAAGATTTTGTAGTAGAAGCTCGTTTAGAATCTGATGTAATGAAGTCAAAAAATGATTTAAGTGAAAATTTTATATTTTGCTTTCAACTTATTCCAAGTACAAATTTTTTCAATTTTTCCAATTCAACTCTTTTTTCTAAATTGTATCCAATTTAAAAAATTTTCAAAATTGTATCCAATTTAAAAAATTTTCAAAATTGTATTTTCTCAAAAATTTCCAACTTTGATATTTTTAATTTAATATCTTTCTGAAGGTAACCTTATTTTTTTTGAAAATTCAAGTTTGAGAAAAATTTCAAGAAATTTTTAATTTCAAAAATTGTATATCCAATACCCACTTGGAAAAAATGTCAAGACAAATTTTCAAGTTATATTCTCCTTCGAAGTCTGACATCATAGTCACGTGATAATTATACATCTCGTATGAATATCAATTTCAAAAATGTAATTTTACGAAATTTTATTGAGATAAATTTTCGAGTAAAGTTCACTTAGATTTTTTTTAAAAGGAGAAAATTTTGTATAAACAGGGTGTCCAACAAAATTTGTTGACCAAAAAGCTTGACTCAACTTAACTTTTTTGCATGACTATTCGCATGACTTTTCTGACGTTTTTTATGAGCCACCTGCCAAACCCCCTTTCTCCAATTACTTTTTACGAAAACCTTCAAAGAAATGTGTATAATTTTAAAAAATCACAATGATCTCCTGAGCTCCTAAATTTAAATTTTTACGAATAAATTTTAGTGAAACAAATATTATTCCAAAAAAAATCACAATGAACCCTTAATGAATGATTTGAATTTTAAAAAAGAACTCATTCTATTTTTTAAAATCATATTTGTTTGAATTTGTTCATAAAAATTGGATGAATGGTGAATGGAAATTTTTTCAATTTTTGAAAATAATCTTGACCTTTGAGTCAAAAATCTTGATTTAGGTTTATCATTGGACGCCCTGATAAAAGAATGAAATTTGTTTGATTTCGATTGGTTGTTTAGTTTCTGAGATAATTTCGAAAAACTACATTTTTTGTAATGTATCCCCCCCCATTTTTCACCTTTACGTTATCTTATTAATGTACACAATTTGGCGAACAAGCCGTATACCACGTGACTGTGACGTCAACACTTTGAAGCCAAATTGAAAAAACTTTCGACGTTTCGAGTTCCAAGAAATTTTTAAAAACATCAAGTTGAAAAAAATTTGAAGAAATCGAAGTTGGAAAAATTTCTAATAGGTACTAATTTTTTTTCAATTTTACATTTTTTCTAACGACAAGTAACGTTTTTCAAAATTTAAATTTTCTTAAACTTTGATTTTTAAAAAATTTTCCAACAGATAATTTTCAAGTTTTTCCTCAATTTTTCTTCATCTTGAATTGAAAAAAAATTTCCACGTCATGTTTTTTCTAAAATTAATTTAAAATTATTAAGGAAATTCGATGACCAATAAACGCTCAAGTTCTCAGATTCATTTTTCTCCTTGATATTTTGAATAAATAACATTTCATGAGAATAGTTACCTACTTTTTATTTAGACGTGTGTTTACTTCAAATATTACTTGAGACTTCATTTTCCACCCACCCATCCTTCAAACGCATTCAACAAATATTTTTCTCCCTGGTAAATTGCCCCCTCCCCCATATGCTCGGCCCATCACTTTCAAAAAATTTAGCCAGATCCGCCACTGCCCTCCGCATATTCATCAGATAATCAAACAAATACTCGCGACAATTGAACACGATCCACGAAGGGGATCGCCAAACTCTATTCAGCTCGTCGTCGTCGAGCATTCCTCTATAATAAATCACAATATCTTGGAAACCAGCACCGCGTACCATTTCCTATTCGCATTTCCCCAGCCTGTTCTTTCCTCTACTTCACCATTGCCATAGAAAACTACATACACATTATAATAACAACGAGATCGTAACAAATTCTCGTACGATTGTCGCTGTCTAAGAATTAAAACGTTCGCTATCGTCTGCCTTTTAACTCGCGTATCGACTGGGACACGAGGAGGTCTTTTTCAAAACTCCAACCCCATGCTGAGCTCGTATATAACCAAATTAATGTACCATTAAATGCAACTATTAACTCTCTATCCCCGAGAATGGCGTATCTATACGTAGACTGCTCATACCGTGATAGAAAACAGAGCGCCGTTTTAATATTTTATCGTCGAGATGTTAATTTACACTAATATCCATTGCGAACGGTCAACCAACGACCGTCCTATCCTATTAATTAGAATCTCCTTCCTCCTCATCCCGGTACCCAAGCACGTGCATAATATTTTCGCGTATTAACGTTAACAGGTCCTAGTAGGCCTAGGTATTGGCGAATTATCCGCGACGATGATGAATTTGCCAACGTTTTAATCGTCAGATCATTCTCGCATGACCCTCTAACCCCTTCCAGGGTACGAGTAGGGTGCACATAGCGATAAATATGTTTGAACAGTGCGAAATTCAATTCGTCAAATCAATGTGTAAAAGATACGCGTCATTCTGACCTCCCCTTTGACTTTGCCTATCGCTCACATATATGCAAACACACATACGAACAAATCATTTACAATCAAAGGGTACGTGCTAGGCGTATCAATCAACCTGTAAGTAGCAATTTCGCACACATAGGTGAAATTTCATTCGTACGTTTATATTCACCTTACGAACGGCGCTGAGTAAGTGACAATGTTACAATATGATCGGAATCAACGAACTTCTAGGTTCAGCTATGCTGCTCCGCAGATGCAGTAATCGTATTTGGTCTTGACGTTTTCGAAAGTTCAAATTTCGGGCCAAGTTGTTTTACTTTTTCACCTTTTTTCTCGTTTTTTTCAACCCTTTTTTTACGAAGGCACTTTTTTCGTTTGAAAATTGAAAAGTTTATACGAATACGTAAGTAGGAGATGAAGAAGTAGTACGGGAGAATGAAATGGGAAAAGAATATATTCGAGAAATTCTCGTTTATTTTTTTTTCAACTAAATTCAATTTTTTTCTTGCTTCTTTTTACTTGAATTACATTCGAAAAATTCCTTTCTGCATGCGATGAAATTACGTGTATTTTGTACTCAAAGTTTCAGATTCTTCCTCCATCCCCCCTCAAAAAATTGAACATTTTTCAGGCTCAATGAAAATATTTAGATTCATTTTTGTTATTTTACCCCCTCCCCCTGCACATACTCCAGAACTTACTCAATTTTTTAAATTCATAATGAAAAAAAAAGTTGAAAATTATACAGAAATCAATGCAGATGCAAATTTAATATTACCTCTCCCCCTTCTCATCGCAGAAAATTTAAATACCTATTTTAAAGCAGAAAAAAAGAAAAAAATTAAAATTTTTCACCTACTATGATAAGAATACGTATTTCGAAGCAATATATTTGACCTTTTGATATTTAAAAAATTTGGAATCCCCCTGTTTAAGCCTTCAAATTCAATGGAAAAATTGAAGCAATGATTTTCCAGATTTCGAAAATATTCGAAAAATCGAACTGAAAGAAAAGAGAGAGAGAGAGAGAGAGAGCAAGCGGATAGCCCTCTCCCCATAATAACACTACTGTATTTGTAGTCAGAAATTTTCAAACGTGATGATTTTTGGGACAATTTCAGGTTTGGAGACAGAAAAAAATGTACCTCCTTTTAAAAATGAAAAAAAACTCCATTTCAGTCGTCGAGTTTGGTGAGTTTTTGGCCCAGCAATGAGTCAATTTTGGTTCGTTTCGAAATACTTATAATTCCTAATTTTTTGACGATTTTTTAAATAATAGATCAAAACTGCCCTTACCCTCCGTTAAACGCAGTCAAACTTATATAAAACTGCAAAAAAAATCAAGTGTCCAAATTCTCCAAAATTTTGTTAAACAAGAAGAAATGTATCAAATATTGGATAAATATTAAATATTCTGTCTTAATTTCAAATTTAGATTAACGAGGAATTTGTGCCAAATTATTTTTTTGATTTTTCCCGTTTCACGAATACTCACACTCCACCATTGCTTCCCCTTCCTCCCTTCATTACCAGCGTTGAAAATCGACTTCGAGTGATGTATAAAATTTCTATAACATTCAAATTCCACTCCATAAAGAAATTCTTTAAAATCTGAAAAACACCCTTATCGACGTGTTCAGCATATTCTAAAAAGTTTTAACCAACAAATAATCAAAATAAAATCATAAATTTATATTCTTTACTCGTTATTCGACATTCGAAAAAAAACGAAAAATCATGCTTTTATAGCAAAAAAAAAGGGTGTCCTAACTTTCTCAATATTTTTTGAAAAATTTCTTTGAAATCCTTGAAAATAGTCCTGCCTAACCTATGACCAGAAAATTCTATTCAAAATCCATAGTTACCCATTTCCTCAAAAAAAGGAATTTGAAAATGAGAAATCAATAACTTTGAATTGACAAATTCCATCTCCCCTCCCCCCCATGAATTATCCATCTCTGTTGGAAAAATTATTAAAAATTCAAGTGAAAAATTTTGTAAAAATAATGATTCGAAAGAAAAACTGTCCACAAAACGCAAGAAACATTTTGGATATAAAAACTATCCATAATTGAAAAAAATAGTCAATGTTTTCGAGATATGTGGGACCATTTCCAAACTTTTGATAATTTTTGAAAAGATTTTATGAATTTGTAGATGCATTGGAATTTTTTTTAAATCTAAAATTATGGAATTCCAATTGAAACAAAATTCAACTTTTTTCCATTCGAACTTTTTTTAGAAAATATTTTGAAAATCATAAAATTAGGTACAAAAAAAACGAGAAAAAACATTTTTTACGTAGGTATCTAGAGATTATTGGAAAAATCAACGAGATTGACAAAGCCAAATCAAAAAAAAAATTTTTTACTTGTACGAAAACTGAGGACGATGGCGAGTTGTTTTAAAAAAATAAAAGAGGAAGTTGAACTTGAGTTGAAAAAAGGAGTGATTATATGAGGTTTTTGGTATCATATTTTTATGGAAATGCATTTTTAATTCACAACAGTCGAAGGGAGGATAAAAAGGAATAGAGATTTGGGCCACAAATTTCTAGGTACTTAAATTTTGATTATGGTTTTTTCCTGACAAGGGAGGTATCCCAACTCAAAGTAAAATATTTTGAGCCCAAACAAAAAAAAAATCGAAAGTACATCATAACAGGACCCCCCGTATCCAAAACTTAAGGTGCTGAAGTTCATTTCTCGATTTTTGGCGAATTTTTGAAATTTCAAAATTATACCTCCACCCTGCGAAATATGAAAATTTGATCGAATGAACGAAAAAAACTGAAATTTAGTATATACCCTATTTTCGACCTCCTGAATCGATTGGAAGCGGTTTCGAAACGTTTCAAAGTTATCAGAAAAGTTTGGAATTTTCCAGTGCTGAAGAAAAGCCCATAAAAATGGTCCATAATATGAACATCAGCACCAACCAAAATTGGTGACCTATTTGATCGAATAAAGTAGAATTTTCCGAAATTCGCAACTTTGAGTTCAAATTTATATTTTTTGACTGACAATTTTACTGAAAAAAATAATTTTCTGACAAAAAAATATAAATTTGAACTCACAGTCACGAATTTCAGAAAATTCTGTTTTAATAGGTCAAATAGGTCACCAATATGGATAATCCGCGATTATAGGTGCTGAAGTGCATATAGGCCATTTTTATGGACTGTTCTCCAGCGCTGGAAAATTCCAAAATTTTCTGGTGGCTCCAAAACGTTTCGAAACCGCTTCCAATGAATTCGGGAGGTCAAAAATAGGGTATATACCAAATTTCAGCTTTTTTCGTGCATTAGATAAAATTTTCATATTTCGCAGGGCTCAGGTAATTTTGAAATTTCAAAAATTCGCCAAAATCGAGAAATGAACTTCAACACCTGAAATTTTGGATACGGGATCCTGTTATGATGTACGAGTACTTTCGATTTTTTTTTTGATTAGGCTCAAAATTTTACTTTGAGTTGGAATACCTCCCTCGTGAGGATATTTTTCACACACAAACAAAATTAGATAGAACGAAATCCAAAATTTGAAAAAAATTCGATCTCAACATCGAACCACCAGACACATCCAATAAAGGGAAAAATTACATACGAAGAGTGTTTCTGAACAAAACCACCAATAAATATGAAAAAGTAATTACAAAATCCCTTCCTCACCTTCACTTTTTTTCAATCAAATTACCCCACCGAATTGCACTTATTTTTTCTTCTTCATCTACAAACCAAAGCCCCAATCTACTACAATAAATCCTCACCTTCATTCCTTCGCCCTACTCTTTCATTACCTATTCCCAACGATGAAAATATTTTCAAAATTATTACTCGTACATCGAATCCACGAGTCTTTGTTTTTTAAAAATTCACCCTAAAAATAAAAATCCCAACCCAACGTTACATTCGTAGGTACAGTTTACTCTTTCTTCCAAGGACCGGGGGACAATATAAATCGTCAGCTATTCAAAAAGTGCCTACACTTCCAACTTGAACGTTTCCATTACGTAGCAGTAAGACCTGAACGTTGAAACAGGATTAAAAATACATCGTTTATAGCAAATGCTACATACACGACGACGTAGCAGCAAACAAATCATACGAACGTTATACCTAAACATACAGTCATACATACTACAAAAGGGATCCGAAGCGTGAAAAAACTACACGTGAATTACATTTATTCGACGATTCATTTTCGCATATATGTACCATAAATGCATATTCGCGAATGTAATATGTAATATCGCGCACAATCCAACTTAGGTACATGGTTTCTACACTCCCCATAGTAGGTACTTCGTATTATAAGATCAAATCATTTGTAAAATGCAAATTCTCCTTATTTATTCGAACAAAAAGATACGACAGAGGAGCTACACTGAGGTACGTACGCAATCTAAAAATAAAATTCCTCTATCGTAATCGTGTACGTATAATGACATTCCTCTAAATCATCATCCTTTATCCCTCTCCACTCCTTGTAGCGATAAGACTTTCTAATTATCTGTAATTCTCCGACTCTCTTTCCCTCCGCTACAAATCATCAAAAGAGAACACTATTTCTACTCGTACTTCCTTTCACATTCACAAATCATAATACACTCGTGTAGACATAATATCCACCACACGCATCTTTTACCGTCTTTTCTGTCTCTCTCAGGTCGGTAGCGAGGGCAACTCCCCAACAATTAAACATCAATCGTGCTGTACAACAAGAAGGCTTAATTAAAACAATTATTCCGCGTAAGGGAAGATCTCATATACCTACGTCAGCGTCATCAACTATGAAAATTTTTTCCACTCTTCGACGTTGCATGAAAATTCAATCAGTTTTTTTTTTCGTTCTTTAAAAATGAAGATGTAAACCCCTCTTGAAGAAAGGTTTGATGGGGTTCAAACTCAATTATCAGAGATGTGATAATTTTCAAATAAAGATGGAAGTTTTGGAAGTATCAAGTGATAATCTGCAAACTTCATCACACTTGGGGATTAAATAGAAAGGGAAGGTAAAGAAGCACATTTATATTGAGGAGGAGGGACCTGAAATGGAGTAAAAGACAAAATGCATAGGTACCTGAACAGAGAATTTTGAGCTTTCAATGATGAAATTCATAACAATTGGTAAATTTTTGAAGAAATGGGAGGGATGGGGGTGAATAAGCATCCATCAATTAAATTTAAATTCAAATTTTCAAGATATAACAAAAAATAGGGTTGATAACAAAATTAAAAAACAAATTTATGCTATTTTTATTTTTTCAAAAAATTTCAATTCCTGCTTAAATTATTTTTACTTTATTTTTCCATTTAAAAATCAAATACTTAATGAAGAATCTGATTTTTTTTTGAACCTCATAAAGTTTAAAAATTTTACCCGATGATTTCAATAAAGACATTTTTTTTACAAAATCAAACCTTTCCTTCTCCAAAAAATTACAAAATATTGAAATTTTATAAGATATAAGTGGGTTATACGTACAATTATTCAAAACTCAAACTTTTCATTTCACGTCTTCCAATGAACAAAAGCAAATGAGAGAAGAGTGTTAGAAAAAATTAATTAAATTTACAAACATTAAAAACATGATTTTTCCACTGATTAGGATAATTTTCAAAAAGATTACGTTTTTCTGATGAAATTTCGTGTGATTTCATGCTGACAAACCGAAATTCGTGTTTTTTTCGTTATTTTGTACTTTTTGTACTCTAGTTACGAACGTTACAACATCAATGATTCATTTTCGAAGCGATCTGATTGCGGAGGGGGAAGGGAAGGGGAAGAAAGAAGCAGCAGTAAAACGAAAAATTCGTATTCGATATTTGAATTGCTTCAAAAATCAATTTTGACATGACTAAAAAATTTTGCAAATTGTAGCTCAAATCAAAATTTCCACTACCTAGATTATGTCTTCCACAAAATCGTTTCAACTAAAAATAATTTTCTTCGCAAAAAAAATTCAAAACAACTTTTACACCAATTTTAAAATTTTCTGAGATAAAAAGTACCTACAATAGATTCTCCATTCGAAATTTTCGGTCGCTAAAATGCCTGAAATTAGCAAAATTGAACTTCTGTGCAACGAAAACAAGCCATAATTTAGAATTTCAACTTCGAAATTCATTCGAACTGCTCAAATATACATGAAATTCTGACAAGGTGTTTACTGAACTGGTCATTTCAATTTTTATGAATTTTTCGCCATCTTTTTTTGGTCATTGAAAAAAAAATTCAAAATCAGTGTTATCGCTGAAAAAACGATAAAAAAGTTGAAAATTTTTCGAGATTAGAAAACAGCGGTTTCTTTTTCCAATCACAGAAAATTTTTCCTTATGGGGACAAAAATATTGCACAAACAATAGATTTTAGGCCCACAATCCATGTTTTTTTTTGAATTTATGAGTTTTAAGTCGTCAAAGGAGAGGATTTAGACAATTCACTCACTTCAAATATGCCTCTGATTTGTTAATTCAAACACACATATTACAGGCATCACAGCGAAATTTTTGAAGAAAAAAGTAACTTTCAGTAACTTTTTTCGACCAAAAATTGACCAAAAGTAACCAAAAATTCAATTTTTTCGGGGGGCAAATTTTTTACAGTTTTTTTTTTGAGGGGGCAATTTTTTTGTAGTTTTATGCAAACACTTCAGAGATAAATCAACTGAAAAGACGTGAATAATTTCATTTATTAAATTCCTTCGTCAAACCAACGAACTATCAAAAATCAATTTGTTATTTTTTCCTTGCAGAATTTTGAAAAATAGCAATTTATTTCTACGTGAAAATTTTAATTTCTGCCTGGAAGTGCGAAGAAAAAGTGACTTTTGAGTGGACAAAGTAACCAAAGTGACCTTTTAGACGTAAAAAGTAACCAAAAGTGACTGAAGTCGAAAAAAGTGACCTGCTATGATGCCTTGCATGTACTTTTTTCATTCATCTCCTTGTACGTATTTTTTATTTTCATCTTCAATTTAGGATTTCTATAATTAATAAATTTATGAGTTCACTAAATAATCAAAAACTATAAAAAAACAACTCATTTTTCTTTGATTTTAATAACCTCAAATCAAACCATTGTAACCTCAAGTTCTCCGAATTTTTCATTCTCCGCCAATTTGTCCCAATTTCGAAAAAAAAACAATCTAAATTTTAAACAAAAAATTACTTCAACTCATACTTAGGTATCTCGTCGATTTCATACATAATATAATTCACATTTCTGAATTCAACGTTGAATCGCCACTAGAAGGCTGAAAAAGTTTTAAAAACTACAAATGGTGAAGAGTAAAGGGGGATCTAGTCCTCAATAATGACTTAATTGCAGGGGCGTCGACAGAATCGAAAATGGGGGGGGGGCAAAAGGAGCCGTGTGTTGGACAACTTTTTTTGCTTTTTCGAAGTGGAAAAGGGAAACCGACTTTTTTCACCTACTAAAAACGGGGAGGAAGTAAAAAGAAACCTTCTTCTGCACTTTCGTCTCAGATAGATCATAGAAGTGTAATTTTGTTCATGCCCGAGCGAAATTTTGAAAAAATTGGATTTTTAATGCTCTAAAAAGACATTTTTCCTTGTTTTAATGCTTTGAAAATCCCTATCTGATGCAAGTGTAATGTAAATTTATAAATACAAAATAAATTTTTGGGGGCCAAGCGAGGACCAGAATTTGTTTCGGGGGGCTGGTTCCCCTTGACGACGCCTCTGCTTAATTGTATTTCTAATCGAAAAATTAGGTTGATGTTGAAAAAATTGTAAAAAAATGATAAGTACTAACTTGATGTCAATTTTTTTTTGAAAAATCACTACTTTCGTACCAAGCACCTAATTCTTTTCCTGTTTCTCACCATAATTTCACAGCATCCTCCTGCCCATCAATTAAAATCTAAAAAATTTTAAATTGGAGAAAATCTACTCTTTTTTTCTCAAAAAATCTGACCTCAAATTCACGACTTTTTCGTGCTAGATACGGAAAATTTTGAAATTCGATTCGGAAAAATCTCGCTCGAATTGGAAATTTCAATTTTTAGCCCTCTCACCAAAATTCCCAACTTCGATTCCTTCCTAAAAAGGTTCAAAATCAATTTCTCTCAAAATCCAACACTCTCACACTTCTCGTACGAAAATTCTCTAAAAACAGAAAAAATCCGAAGCTGCCTTCCGCACAACGGTAAAACTTCACAAAACGTAAGAAAAAAAGGCGAGAAAAAACTACCATCTTTCGATTGTGATTTATGAACACCGCATATTATCTAGAGCTCTTATATTCGAGCCACGTTCTTCACACACGTTACTACCTCAGAATACGTAATTACTCTAACGCGAGAGGCACGGAAACCGTGTACACACGCGTTATTCGTCTTGTAAATATCCGTCCGTAGCGTCGCATCGGATTAATTCATCAATATAACAACAATAATACCATTATAAAAATACACGCGTCTAATTAATCTAATGCTCGTGTATACGAAAATCCTCCCTTCTAACACGCGCCTTCTCCAATCGCCAAAATTTTCCGCTCATAAAGTTACCCCCATTGAGGAAATTGAACGAGCGGTGGGGCTGGGGGGACCTCGATGAATAACACAATGGTCTTCGATGATAAACGCTCGCTCGAAAAACTTGTCATAAAGTATACGATGCACTACGAAATAATATTAAAGTATGATAACAGGATAAATTGATTTGTGCTTTTAACATTTATTCGACAATAGGGTCTTTTTCAAAACCCCTCGCTGCAACAAAACGCCTGCACAAGTAATCACACAAATGTTTTTTCTTCTATATTCTCCGGCGCCCTGTTCGCTCCTCCGGCTCGATTTCGACCCAGCAAAAAATACGATCGAATTACATACGTGTACACCCGGAAACGCCGACAGAAGAAGAAGTTCTACCGCACGTTAAATATTATTTTTAGAAAAAAATACGTATAAATCAATTATACTAAATTCGCATATACGTGGAGCCTACTTTTGTCCATTCTCTCTCTATAATGTCTCATAGAACTACACATATGCAGATTTTCCTCGTACAGCCACCTATTCGAATCAATAGGTACCGAGGCACTGCAAAAATGGCAAGAATAAGTCCATAAATCTCGTAGCTGAACAAAAAAAAACATCTCTTCGATGTTTTTTTTCGCTAAAGTACGCGAATAATAACTCGACATTTTCGAATTATTGGTTCATTTCACCTCTTCCTGTCCCTGCCTCTTGGCTCACGAAAAAATGATGTCCCCTGCCCCGCTGCATTCGATTTTGTCGTTCGTCTGCGTACACTACAAGGGAGTATTAATCACTTACGTTGACTACGCAACCCTTTTCGTATAAATCTGTCGAGCTAAGGTGTAACCGCGTGTATGGGTTTTAAAATAAGCTGACTTTTTTTTTCCTCTATCGTTTCTCTCTCCGGTACTCCTCCTTTCCAATTCGACAATCTATTCATTATTTTACACTTGTACGAAGTCTATACGCGTACGCATCGTACAAAGAGTCAGCAAATGCTAAAGCTCCTATGTATAGAAAGAGATATCAAATCAGGGTTGTACGAGTATCATTTCACTTGTCACAAAAGGGACCGCGGAACGCGTATCGAACCAAAGGTCAATTAGATCGAATTTTCGAAGCCTTATAATTGCACACAATTCGATGATGTGTACACGAACGGGGCGGCAGAGGGGAGCGGAGCAATAAAGGGATACTGTACATTAATTTACGAAGGGTGAACTGATTCAAGGTGAGATTTTCGCATAATCAAATAGGTATTCGTGGTTCGAGTACGAGAAGGGGCAGGGGGAAGTCAGCGAAATTCAAAAAATGGGTAGATAAGAGTGGATAGTTTTATTGGTGATGGGAGGGGAGTGGAGGAAGAACATCAAATCGGTGGATTACAAATTTTTTACGTAAAAAAAAATAAAAATAAAAATTGAGAGAACGAAAAAATTTTTTTTTAGAAAATTATAAAATTAATTTAGGTAGGTACCTACTCACAAGAAAATTGCAACAAAAAATTCGTGACAAATATTAAAAATATAATTATATAGCAAAAATTTTAAACACATGAAAATCACAAAATTAACAAAATTATTGGAGTTTCCATAAAAATCATTAAAAATGCCTACAAAAAAACGATTAAAAAAATTCTGTAAAAAATTCAAATCATAAAAATGTAGTAAAAACTGGGAAAATTTTCATCATAATTAGGGCTGAGATTTTTATGCGCTATCAAATCGATTATAAGCGCTTATAAAAAGCGATTAAAATTGACTAAAAAAGCATTTATATGCGCTATCAAACCCCACCATGCAGCATATCAAAATGTAGGTATTTTTAATCTGAATGCGGAAATGCTTTCAAAATTACTAAATTAGAATAAGGAAAGAAGTAAAGTGAGAAAATCATCGAACTTTTATAAAATTATGAATTATGAGAAGAAAAAAAATCGAACTTTTATAAAATTACATATGAATTATGAGAAGAAAAAACATCGAACTTTTTATTTTAAAATTTTCGTAAAACGATGCGACTACAAATCGAAAACTCGTTCGACTAGTCACAGACAAAATCTTGATTTTTTTTTTTTAATTTTGAGGAGTTGATTTTTTTTAAGCTCAAAATTTTAACTTTTATGCTGTTTTTTAGTGATTTTTTTTCAAATATGCGAGAACGGTCGAAATAAGCGTTAAAGAAGCGGTTTAAGGGCCTTTTTTGGGCTAAAATAAGCATTTTCAAGCAGTTACGTCGAAATAAGCAAAAATATGCGATATCAAATTGCATAATTCGGCGTAGAAATGCATGAATCGCAAAAGAAACCATGGTATGCGGTATCTACTATCACGCTATCAAATATGCGATATCATAAAAATCTCAGCCCTAATCATAATCAATCGGTAGAAACATTGTAAAAATGGACAGAAGTCATTAAAATCGTCAAAAAATACCAAAGCTATCACAAACTAATGCAAACATTAGTAGAAAAAAATCCATGCAAAATATCAAAATTCTCGTAAAAATTGCTTGATATGATTCCAAAATTATAGAAAAATTGATTATGTTGATAATTTTCACATTTCTTCAACATTTTTTTGATAATTTTTAGATTTTGAATGATTTTTATAAAAATTTCCACCCATCAAATGTTATTTCAAATACTACGTACACAAAAAAAAGCAAATTTTGAAGGATTTTTTTTTTATTCGAACACTTTGCAACACCTAAAGTAATTTTTATCGTCTGATCGACAATTATCAAAATATTTTTACTTACTATTTTTCATGAATATTTCAAAAAAAATTATTTTGAGCATGTTTACAAATTTTCAAAGAGTTGAATAAAAATTTCAACTATTTTTAAAAATTTTCAGCCACTTTTGTCACGTTTATAACAATTTTTCTGAAAATTCGAAATATTTTTCAATATTTCTACCAATTTTATACAATTATTCCAGTTTTGAATCAATTTTCTCGCAAATTTCAACATTTCGAACAATATTTCAAATGATGTCAAAATAGAGAAACTTAATTTTAGACACAATTTCTGTGAAAGTGAACTTTGAACTTCCGACTGAAATATCTAGAAAACATAGCTTTCTAGAAAAAAACTAATTGCACTTTGCAAAAAGGAAATTTTATGCTCTACAATTTATGTTTTATTCATTTTTCCGTAGAACCCTTCCTTTACTCAGAAAATTGAATTCAAGTGACAAAAATTTTAAAAATTTCAACAAAAATTTGATAACTTTTGACACTTTGAGTCAATTTTCTGAGTAAAGGAAGGGTTCTACGAAAAAAATGAATGGAACATAAATTGTAGAGCGTAAAATTTCCTCTCTGTGGAGTGCAATTAGTTTTTTTCTAGAAAGTTATGCTTTCGAGATATTTCAGTCGAAAGTTCAAATTTCAACTTTCAAACCGACTTGTTTTTTGACCATGTTTTTCTCGGTAAGTTGATTTTGGCCAGCGGTCTCTTTACACTTCTCGTACGAAAATTCTCTAAAATCAGAAAAAATCCGAAGCTGCCTTCCGAACAACGGTTAAACTTCAAAACGTAAAAAAAAAGCGAGAAAAACACTACCATCTTTCGATTGCGAGGACTGCCCTTTGCGTTCCTCCTACATGATTACGAACTTTGCAAAAAAAGAATAGGTAGTAGGTATAGGTAGGTAGCTAGGTAGTAGGTACCCACCAAAAGTAAACGGAATCGATATCAAATTCTGACAAACTCTGGGACGATGGAAAGACCTCTCAGTTTAACAGAGTCAGACGCTTTTTAAAAATAATTTGACCCATCTAAATTTTTTTCATACATTTTTAGAATTTTTACACTACCTACAAATTGTTGATTTCCTAAAATTTTCGCCCTCGCTTCACGGGGGTTAAATTATTATTTTTTGGGATCTAAAATACAATTTTCCACAATCATTATTTTTTTCTATCTTAGATTTTTTTACAAAAATTGATTTAAATTCACCAACAAAATTGAATTTCATTTCTTCTCACACCGAAGTACTATGAATTTTTCGAAAAAATTCCAGCAAGGGTTTTCAGTGGTGAACAACGGAGCGAAAGGTAAGGGGGTAACTTTTCAAATGCCCGGGATTTAGTTTTTCTATGTAATAACCCTTTCCTCGTAAATCTCGTTCTTTCATCAGTTCGTCCATGCTCCTTCCTCTGCCCTCCTGTGCCCATCCAGAAAATTGATTCTATAGTTTCGTCATGGTACACGTTTTGCAAGAAATTTTCCTCAACAATGCACGAGTCAACATACTTGCTGGTCTAAGAAAGGAAATCCTTCAATTTATAAATTTGTGTACTTTTGTCACAATTTGACATTTCAATAAAAATCACCTTGATAAAAATTGATGATTTAAAATTTGAAGAAAATTTATTAGAACATTGGCATTTTAATAAAAAATCACACCACACAACTCTCATCAATAAAGCAAAAAAATTCAATTTTTCTTATTTTTTCAACCTAATTTGGACCCCTCCCTCCGGATCCCTGATTTCAAGCTGTTAAAAAAAATCCCGAATATTAATCATCCATTTGATTAAAAAAATCACTCGTTCATTATTTTTCGTCACAACTTCAGTGTTGTTTTTAAAAAAAATTACTTGATTAGCAGCCATTGTATGCTTTCCATAATATTTCTGGAAGAAATAATGTGGCCCGATGCGGAAACTCCAAATCATTCTTATAATAAAAATACTGAAAATAACGAAATTTTCCTTATGACAAATAGCGAAATATTGTTCTTCTTATTTATCAAACCGTATCCGAATATCGTGATTTAAAAAATTATTGAGGTCGTTTTAACATCTGATATGATAATTCATACCTACACTTATATTAAAAATTGAAATTAAAAATTGCTCATATCCTACCAAGTAATATGTACTTACTCACGGTTACAAAACAACACGTGCATCGTATTGGACACTTATTTATTCGTCACAGAAATTAATACAAACTGATAATTAAAAAAAATTCAATTCAAGTTACCAACAGTAATTTCCTTATTTCCCATAATTTTCTCGTTATAAATGGGAACTAACTACTCACAAAGTATTTTAAACAGCTCGACAAACTGAGGGGAGTCATTTATGCAAACGTGCCTAATTCAATTTGAAAAAGAAATGCAATAATGAGAAATGCACATTATAATGAGACTTATTCACCCACTGGCCCTCGTCATGTCTCGATGCAAAAAAATTCCAAGTCGAAAAATGCTATAAAAATTAATCTTCGGTCATTTTTTTTCTCCAGAAAAATATGCGAAAGAATTCAAACACCGTCGTTCATTTCATTTTAATTACAAATATATAATTTCAATGCCTTCAGCCAAGAAATAAAAATATGTAGGTCTAAACCCAGGATGCATTTTTTTTTTAAGATGAAAAGAAAATATTCATAATGCATTTTCATATAAAAATAATAATAATGGACGCTGACTCGACGAAAAAGAACGACTGAAATAATATTTTCAAAAACTTAATATTTTATCTCATTAATTCACTCGATACTTTATATTCATTCTTTTTTTCTTCGTCATCTCGAGCTGAGCGAAAAAAACACATTTTTTTCGCGGAATTTTAATACATCTTTTGCATCGTTCTGCTCTTCTTATTTCAATAAGACCTTTTTCTCCAACGCCCTACATTGCATATTTCATTTCCTCATCTCTTGACACATTCCTGTAACCATATTTCGTCTAAATTCCATCTCATCTCTTGGTGAAATCGTTTAATGGGTATTAAAAAAGAGGAAACTCGAACCTTGAAATAAAATAAAGTCATTGCCATTTTACGAGTAAAATTAACCTCTGACGTACCACCCTTCGGTACCCATTTGGTAAGGGTGTTGGGGACAATACAGGGCGTAAAATCGGTTAAAAAAAAACAACACGATACCTACGACACGACAATCAACATAAACCTGCCACCATGTTAATTTTTATCCCCTTTTTTCGGAGCAGGCGTCTTCTTACGCAAAGGACATCACAAAGGTAGAGAAAAAAGATATGTCTATGGTTTTTACGACTTTACGATTTCATCGCTTAATTATAAAACGGCCTCGGCGAACTCACGAAACTGGCCCAAGTCCCCGGTAAGATTTACGATATACGGTATGGTTTTGTATATGACATTAGCAGAACCTACACCTATCTTTTGAACGTTTCCAATTTTTGTAGAACTCCTGCAGAGAACGAGCCCACAACTGGAAGAAGAGGGCAGGTCGTAAAAATTCGTCCGAACGACCACGTTCGCTTTCATCGCGACTGTAAAAAGGACCTTTTCTTGTAGCAGACCACCCTTGATCGAACACCGAATGTTTTTTTTTCTTCCAAAGAACGGTTTTTTTACCTTGGTACCTTTTCATAATTGGCTCTGAAAAGTCTTTTGATCAAATGAGAAAAAATTTCAATACGAGCATCTATTCGTTCCGCTCGGTCGTTTTTTCTGATCAATATATTCGAATCCGAACGAAAACGCAAGTTCTTCCTCGTTTTAATCGAATACTCCATGTATGGTTTCGATAACCTTGGATATTTGGCGATGAATTTATACACGTGAAATTGAGCATTTAAATTACCAGCAGCTGCGTCGAGAAGGCAGCGTCGTAAACTCACCTACGTAGGTATGACGCTGCTGGTAACGCTGGTTCCTCCTACGGTTACAATTTACGTCAAGTTTGGATAAATTATAGAAATATTAAACGAAAAAAAAATTCAGTAAGGAATTAACTGCCGAAAAATGTTTGAAATCAACAATGTAAATTGCTGAAGGGAGGAGGGAAGGTGGTCAACAAATTCTTCATTTTTGTTAACTGGCTCGATAGAGGAGGAAATTTAAAGAAACAAGAAAGAAAATTTCTATATTCAGATTTTCACTTCAACCCCATTTTAAAATTATTCTTTGAAAATGAGAAAAAAATAGCCTATGATTTGAAAATTTCAATTAGCTATTGGTACCGATTTTCAACATCTTCATTCTTCAATCCATTTAAAATGTGTATTTTCCAACTGTTTTTAGGTCGCCAGCAAAATTTTGATTTTTTCCAAAAAATTGTCGATCTTTCTCCAAAAAAAAGAAAGAAAACAACTCAATTTTAAGACCTGAAAAAATTCGATTAATGCATATTTTTGAGCTCTCGAGTCGATTTTTGGTGCACCTTCCGAGCCTTTTGGAAATTCTGATTTTTTTTTCAATACCTAGACCTACATAATTTAAACATGGGTCCAAAATTGAGAAATCCTCACTAAAATTATTGATTTCAGCAGCTGAAAATTGAAATTTTCTCATCAACTTTTTTAATAATTCAAATCACAGTGGAGGAAAATTAGCATCATTTGGAAGAAAAAAACATTTTTGCCTGGCAAAGCTTTTGTTTCGGAAAATTGTCGTGAGTGGTCCCCTGAATAACCCCAAAGAGTACCACCCAACATATTTCAGAGTAACTTTTTTAGAGAGGGTTAACCCCTCCAAAAAACCGTTTTTAAACATTATCTCCTCGGGGGTTGATTTTTGGATAAAAATAGCTCAGTACTTTTTTGTTCTACATTCAATTTCCAACATTTTTTGTATGAAAAATTTTCCAGTAGGACCGTAAGCAGAGGAGATAGAGAGTCCAGAAGGAAGGGGGGTTGGGTTTTCAAATAATAGAATATTTCCCCAACCCCTTCCTTCAGAACTCTCTATCTCCTCTGCTTACGGTTCTACTGGAAAATTTTTCATACAAAAAATGTTGGAAATTGAATGTAGAACAAAAAAGTACTGAGCTATTTTTATCCTAAAATCAACCCCCGAGGGGATAATGTAAAAACACGGCTTTTAGGAGTGGTTAATCCCCTTTAAAAAAGTTAGCCTGAGGTCTGTGGGGTGGTAACTACATATTTGGGGTTATTCAGGGGACCACTCTCGACAATTTTCCGAAATAAAGCTTTGCTAGGCAAAAATGTTTTTTTATTTCCTAATTTGTCTCCACTATCAAAAGTAAATTCAAAATTTTCAATTTCCAATTTGAAAAATCTTCAAAAAATCATAAAAAATCTTCATACAGGATTCATATACTAAAATTAAAAACCAAAAATTCGTATTTTTTCGTACTTTTTCAAGTCTAATAATTTCTCGATGAATTTCTCGATGACCTGAAACAATCATTTTCGTATATCAAATTTTGTTAAAAGGGACAGCAGTGTGTCTACTGAATGACCTTTTGAATTTTCATGACTTTTTTCATAACTTTTTCTTGTTCTTTTTGTGAAGATAGATAACATTTTTTAGCAATTTTTTCCAAAAATTTGTATTTTTCGCAATTCTTTCAAAAATTGTTTTTTTGTAAATTTTTTCAAAAATTTGTATTTTTTCAATTTTTCCCCAAAATTGTTTTTTTGGAAATTTTTATCTTTAGTACTTTTATACTATGTATTGATTCAAAATTCGTATTTTTTGTACTTCGCGTGCTCTATACGAGCTCCGAACCATGCCATACGTACGACATATTGTCTAATCAACACATTGAAGGAATAAAACACCACCACACAACTCCATTCAACTTCAACGACTATCTCAACAAAAATCCCCACCTCGTCACCAATTTAACCATCCAACTTTTGCCATCCTCAATCCCCCTCCCCTAATTCGACGAACTTTACAAGTTCATTTTATTAAAAAGGTAAATTTCTCTTTCGTAATTAGAATATCTGAATGTAAAATTAATTAAAAGTCTTTAGTCGGCCAAATAGCTACGTACTGGTACGTATCGTACAAGCAAGGGTACCACTACCGTCTCGTCTACGTACAGCTGGCTGAAAATCCTTACACTATAAATTTCATTTCGCAATCCCCCTTGTTTTCTCATGCAAAACTACCCAGATTAAGTTTTTTTCGTCTTCCTTCCTTGTTTTCCATTCGTGACGAACGGAGAGAAAAATCTGCTTTTATTCGGCGTCGAGTCGGCTAATTTTTTGAGAAAATACTTCGAAAAGTTTGTTTCAAATAAGCTAATCCATTGTAATTACGCATTGAATTGGCTCCGGCGCGGATACTGAACCAATGTACCTAATTTCCTTCTTCTATAGTCTGCGACGACGTCGAAGTATACGATTCTTCGTACATTACGACCTACGAGAGAATGCTGCGCCAAATAAGTTGGAAATTTTCTTCGCCAAGATGGTGGGTGGTCCATAGATTAGGAAAATTTCATCTCGGGGTTCTTAAAATTTCACTTTGGCTACGAATGGCGGTTCATTCGTTCAGAAAACGTATTTATGGGACGACGACACGATGAAAAATTTAGACTTCGTGTCGTAGTTCGAGCCACGATGTGTAAGAAGTGAAGGATAATGCTTCAATGTGTACATTAGCTACAGATGAAATAAGTTTTTTTTTTATTCGAACAAAGCTATTAGTCGACAGCGTTGTCCATTTCTTTTCGTCGTTGGAGATTTTCAACTCGGTGTAGAAGTACTTCGTAAATTGCCAAAAGAATTTTTTTTTCAATCAACACCCAGTTTAAAATAAAACCCAATTACTCTTCATTTGAAAAAAAAAAAACAGAAGATAATTACCAGTGTTTTTGAAATACTTAGGTACTAAAAAATATAAGAAAATTTTCTCCAAAATGACAATTTTTTATAACTTAGTACAACTTTAAAATTATATGAGGGAAGAATTAGAAAGTGGAGGCAGGACTGGACTGAAAGGAAGGTGAGAGAAGGCAAGAGGGGCAGATTGAAGTCGTTTGAACTCATATAAAATCGCTTTCTGATTCAAAAACTCGAAGAAAAATTTGCAATAACAACGATCCATTCTTTGAAAAAAATTGCAGTTTGAATTAAAAATATCAAAAAAATTCTCCATCTAGAATTTTCAACCTCCCTTATTCGCCCCCATTTATCTGAATTAAATCGACTTTAGTTTGTCAATTATTGAAGAAGACTATCCAAAATAAATTCATTACCTCAAAAAAAAAAATCGGAAAAATGAAATTTTACCAATTTTACTAAACTTTTTACAAACTTGACAAATTTTTCAATTTTTTGAAAACTTTTGGTCAATTTTTTAAAATTGAGATACCTACCTACAACTTTTCAACTTGAGAAGTGAAAATCGACTCTGGAATTTTTTTTTAGTAAAAATCATCAAATTTAAAGTGTACAAGGATAAGAAAGATTTTATTGAATAAAATTTTTTCACAACAAATTCTAGTTCAAATTTTAAATTCTGGTTCAAAAAATTCCTCAAATAATCAAGATTATGTACTCACAGAAAAAAAATTCAATGGATTTTCTAATGGAGGATTTGGAATTTTGAGGTGGTTCGAAAGAAAATCTACTAGGATAATATTCCTTTCTTGTGGTTTTCCAGTAAAAGAGACATCCATTGCTTATTTTTATTTTTCTTCCCCCTCCCCCTCTATTAATTTCTTCATTAGAGCTCAAAATAACTTTTTTCTCCCCCTCTATTAATTTCTTCATTAGAGCTCAAAATAACTTTTTTCTCCCCCTCTATTAATTTCTTCATTAGAGCTCAAAATAACTTTTTTCTATTTTTTAAAAATCCTTTTTGAATCAATAAACCGTTTTCTGGTTTTCAGTTCAATATAATATTATCAGTTCAAGAAAACCAGCAAGAAAAATTGATTTTTCAGACATTATTTTGAAATATTAACTATATTTATTGACTAATTACAAGTGAAAGGATTCTGTTTTCTTCTACTATTCCCCTTCTCTCTCCTTTTTTCGCCTAAGCCCAGAACAGAAAACTAATATTTTTATTACATCATTTTCGGATCTATGTTTCGCGATTCAAAATGAGCATTACTTGCAAGTAGCAAAAAACATAAAAATTAATTTTTCAGAAATGTTTCAAAAATAGTTCATTTGAGCTCAACATAAAAAAATTGGTCCATTTTTTCGAAGTTTAGGCTATTTGTTCTCTTCCATCAACTTAAACCCCTTCCCAATCGTTTCACTTCTAATGATTATAGCATAAGTAAGATTTCTCCAGAAGATATCGCAGTAACAATATCAAGAGATTTAAAAAAGAAGGTTTGAACGGAAAAATTTCAAAAAATTCCACAAAATAATGAAACGTTTCTTCATTTTTACCTAATTACTAAAATACTTACGGAAGATTTTCTCAAAAATTGTAGAATGGAATATGACTTACTAATTCATGTTCTTTATTCTAACGATGAAAATTTAATTCTTAGCTCACCTGAAACAGAAAACAAAATAAATTGTTCATTAGTTTATATAATTCGTAAAATTTCATATTTTCGGAGTACTTGGACAAAAAATCGTTGAAAAAAAATCCAGAAAGCAGGTAGGTTCAATTTCCACTTCAAATAACATTTTACAAGTCTTCAAAATCCTGTGCATGAATTTCATCGATAATTTTCGAAGGATTAACAATTTCCAGACTTTCAATGCAAAAAATTAGCAATGTCACCAATTCTAGAGAAAGATACCAAAAATTAATTTTAAAAATATTTCAAAACTTCCCACTTTTTTATTATTCAATAAAAAAGACCAGATAACCCCCCTCCCATTCACTGCAATCGTATTAACTAAAAAAATCATCAAATTTCCCTGGTCATCTTCGTATAAAACCTTCAACTCCGGCAATATTTTCACCACGGCCAAAGCACTAAAATTCCAAGAAAATTTCCACCCCTTAATAAAAAATTTATCACGTTTTCATCGCGGTAGTAAAACACAGATAACATCATTTCATTCCACTTCGGTTCAATTTAGCCAGGTCTTGAAAGACGTACGAGACTGGAGAATTGAAAAAATCGCATTTTTTCGCCTTTGCAACGCTTTCGAATGAATTGCACGCTTTTCGTAACACTGTAAAGACAGCGAAGAGAAACCGTTTAAACGTTAAATTTTTATTACTTCGTAATTCCCCGAGCACCGGCGCAGAGATTTGATTATTCGCGCAATTTTATCAACTGGTATTTTATTTTACTTTTTACGACGACTATGTCGGGTACACACAAATCGCAAACCTAAAGAACCTCGGATGGGGAAGGGAGTCCGAGAAAGCTCGTCGTTTGATGAATCGAATTCGAAACGCTTGCTTGGCTACGTATAATTGTACGACGTTCAATTTGATCGAATGAATTTAATTTCGTAATAGAATAAGTACACACGTAGATACGAGTAATCCGATATTTTACTCTACTTTAGGCTCACAATAGGCACGATAATCGTTCATATTGTAACCTTATTACCGCGAGAGGGTTATCTAATTGTATGCTAACCATTAAAGGTCAACCGATTAAACGATCTCCTATACATTGAATTAAAACCCTCCTCCTTTGACCGAATCCGATAAACCAAAAGGATTTACATTTTTAGCCTACTCGTTTTCTTCATCTTGCTGCATTCATTTCAGCACCCAACAGCCCTATTTTTCATCCAACGAGTTAACGAGTTACCGCGTTTATTTCAAAACACTCACGGTTAATTTCACTCGAACCGGCATCGACGTAAGGAGGGGGGCTTTTTTGCTCAAGTAATTCTCTCTATTTCTCTGAAAAATCTAACCCAATCGCGGTACCCTTTAAATAGATAAGGTGGACTTGGCGAGGGGCTGGCATCTTCTACATCGCTGACCGGAAATAATCCGTTTATTTAATTCGTAACAAGGTAGCTCGTAGACGTAGGTACGAGCTGGAAAAATTATTTTTTTTAATCCTCGGCACGAACCACCTCATTGGACCTTTTAGATTTGGTTTTCGTCCATTTGTACCTACGAAATTTAATTTTTGTTCAAAAGAATGATTTGTTTTCACTTTTAGGAGTACAAAACTGAAAAAAAAAACAGAAATAAAAAAACCTTACGCAGTCGCGTAAGGTAACCGACTTTTCGGTTTTCACATACAACGTAATGTAAATTTATTAGCATCGAAGGATGATTCAACTCGAAAAATTAAGGCCAAATTTGAAATCAACAATCCTTTTTACATAATTTATATTGTTTCTTTTCAAGTTAAGTTCAAAATTTTGAACTTCGATACCCCTCATGACATCTAGGGAAATTCAAATCGAAAAACTAAGGCCTTTGAAATCAGTTTCAAGTTATTACTCGAAATTAAAATTTTTGCCCAGTACCCAATTCCAAAATTTTGGACCTCTAAGCTGTCTAATGTACATAGGGGAACCTAGGGGGCTGAAATCGAAAAACCAAAGCCTAATTTGAAACATAACCCCAAATTACATAAAAGCTGTATGTATAATTTTAAAGTAATTGCCGAAATTGAAATTTCAGCCTTTCCCTCCTCCATCCCCTCAGGCATCCTCAAGTCCCTAGGGACATCTAGGAGATTCGAATCGGTAAAACAAAGACAAATTCGGAATCCGTGACCCACAATGTGTCAGAATGTGCCCTTTTACCGAATTTTGAATGCCAAAATGCAAAATGTGAGTTTTGAACCTCTCATTACGCCCTTTAGTGACCGTTTTTTGAGTAAAGGAGGCGTCCCGCAAAAAAGTTAGTGAAGGACGTTGTAGAGAATTAAATTTACTTTCGTCAGTGTGTCATCACATTTTTTTGAGTGGGCTTCAAAAAAACTGTTAATCAATTTTCAGCTACCTGGTGGATGGCATACCTGAACCGATTGAACTGAAATTTTTACTGTATCACCTTCCAACTTTCCTCTGTCACTTCTGAAAATTTCAGCTCAATTGGTTCAGGGGTTCTTGAAAAATAAAAATTTAAAGCGTTCTGCAACTTTTACTTCATTTGATTGAAATTTCTAAAATTCCCACCTTTTTTATTTTATTCAAATTTCTCAAAGTTCAAAGTAAGATATCTCGAAAACGGCTGATTGGATTTTAAATCGGTTTGAAAATCTCAAAATTTCGATCCTTCCTCTACGATTTTTGTAATATCTGTCCCCTTATGAAAGTTCACAGCTTTCGTGTTTAATCAAAGACAAAAGTGTACCTTTTTCATTAAAATTTCACAAATTTTTTTTTATTCATTTATTCAAATTTCTCAAACTTTAAAGTTCAATATTTCGAAAACGGTTGAATGGATTTCAAATCGGTTTGAAAATCTCAAAATTTAAATCCTTCCTCTACAATTTTTACCGACTTTTTTGTAATTTGTGTTTTTTTTTCTGAAAGTTCGCCGCTTTCGAGTTTAATCAAAGACAAAAGTGTACATCATTCATTCAAATTTATCAAAGTTCAAAGTTGTGATATGTGTTTCCTTCTGAAAGTTCACAGTTTTCGAGTTTAATCAAAAACAAAATTGTACCTTTTCCATTCAAATTTCTCAAATTTTCACCTTTTTTATTCATTTATTCAAATTTCTCAAACTTCAAAGTTGAATATCTCGAAAACGGCCGAATGGATTTCCGAGATATCTTACTTTGAACTTTGAGAAATTTGAATGAATGATGTACACTTTTGTCTTTGATTAAACTCGAAAGCGGCATTGTTAATCCTAAAGACTAAACCTCACCTCACCTCACCTTGACATTCAGTCGGTCTAAAAAAATCGTCGTTTTGAAAATTCCAAAATTACGATGAAAAAAAATTTCAAAAAATTACTCCGCCAGCGGGATTCGAACCCGGGACCTTCCGTACTGTGAGCCATCGCTCTGTCCATTCAGCTACCGGAGCAGCTTGCCGAAATTTGTTTGACAACGATATACATGTCACTAAACTACGTAAAACTACCCCCCATGCTCGCGTACGCGTACGCATACGTATACACGCGTACGCATACGTATACACGCGTACTACGTCATTAATATTTTCCTGTCATGAATTGTTTCCCAATTTTGTTCTTTGATTAAACTCGAAAACTGTGAACTTTCAGAAGAAAACACATATCACAACTTTGAACTTTGAGAAATTTGAATGAATGATGTACACTTTTGTCTTTGATTAAACTCGAAAGCGGCGAACTTTCAGAAAAAAACACAAATTACAAAAATTGTAGAGGAAGGATTTAAATTTTGAGATTTTCAAACCGATTTGAAATCCATTCAACCGTTTTCGAAATATTGAACTTTAAAGTTTGAGAAATTTGAATAAATGAATAAAAAAAAAATTGTGAAATTTTAATGAAAAAGGTACACTTTTGTCTTTGATTAAACACGAAAGCTGTGAACTTTCATAAGGGGACAGATATTACAAAAATCGTAGAAGAAGGATCGAAATTTTGAGCAATTTTTGTGATATGTGTTTTCTTCTGAAAGTTCGCCGCTTTCGAGTTTAATCAAAGACAAAAGTGTACATCATTCATTCAAATTTCTCAAAGTTCAAAGTAAGATATCTCGAAAACGGCTGAATGGATTTTTAATCGGTTTGAAAATCTCAAAATTTCGATCCTTCCTCTACAATTTTCGTGATATGTGTTTTCTTCTGAAAGTTCACAGCTTTCGAGTTTAATCGAGGACAAAATTGTACCTTTTCCATTCAAATGTCTCATATTTTCACCTTTTTTATTCATTTATTCAAATTTCTCAAACTTCAAAGTTCAATATCTCGAAAATGGTTGAATGGATTTCAAATCGGTTTTAAAATCTGAAAAGTTCAAGCTTTCCTCTACAATTTTTGTGATATGTGTCCTCTTCTGAAAGTTCGCAGCTTTCGAGTTTATTCAAGGACAAAGTGTACATTTTTCAGTCAAATTTCTCAAAGTTCAAAGTTAGATATCTCGAAAATGACTAAATGGATTTTAAATCGGTTTGAAAATCTCAAAATTTCGATTCTTCCACTACAATTTTTGTGATATGTGTTTTCTTCTGAAAGTTGGCCGCTTTCGAGTTTAATCAAAGACAAAAGTGTACATCATTCATTCAAATTTCTCAAAGTTCAAAGAAAGATATCTCAAAAACGGCTGAATGGATTTTAAATCGGTTTGAAAATCTCAAAATTTCGATCCTTCCTCTACAATTTTCGTGATATGTGTTTTCTTCTGAAAGTTCACAGCTTTCGAGTTTAATCGAGGACAAAATTGTACCTTTTCCATTCAAATGTCTCACATTTTCACCGTTTTTATTCATTTATTCAAATTTCTCAAACTTCAAAGGTCAATATCTCGAAAACGGTTGAATGGATTTCAAATCGGTTTGAAAATCTGAAAATTTCAAGCTTTCCTCTACAATTTTTGTGATATGTGTCCTCTTCTGAAAGTTCGCAGCTTTCGAGTTTATTCAAGGACAAAGTGTACATTTTTCAGTCAAATTTCTCAAAGTTCAAAGTTCAATATCTCGACAACGGCTGAATGGATTTCAAATCGGTTTGAAAATCTCAAAATTTCAATCCTTCCTCTACAATTTTTGTGATATGTGTTTTCTTCTGAAAGTTCACCACTTTCGAGATTACTCAAAGACAAAAGTGTACATAAACGTATATATATATATATATATATATATACAGGCATGCTGCAGCCTTACGAGACCCGTTTTGGATATCTCGCTATCCTTATTAGGCCCGTTTTTACCTTGCGAGGCCCGAAATCGGGTCTCGCAACGTCATGCCATATAAAGTGGTTTTTCATGATGTATGCATACTCAGGAGTCTGTAGGCAGAGGGTCTCGCAAGGTCGTTTGTATATCTTTGTATATCATTTACCTCGCCTCTCTGCACACAGCAACATTTGGAAACTTCAACCATGCGCCATTCAAATACAAATCAAGCTAAAGGGATGGCGCTTGCACAGTGAAATTCGTCTCATTTTCTATTATTTTTTCCGCTCCACACATCGGCGGTATTACTCGACCCTTCATTTATGCCGATTTTTAAAGTTTCGGGCCTCACAGTGCCTGTATTATCTCCTTTTGCAAAACGGGTCTCGCAAGGTTAGTATGATCCATATATATATATATATATAAGGAAACCTCGTTTTTTCTCACACGTCCTATCGTGTTCAGAAGGTCCTAAAACGTGAAGAAAAGTTGGTCCCGACGTCCATTTCAACCATGATGAACAATTTAGTACTCGACTTTTCCATAAATGGAAAAGTCGGTAAAAATAGAACGTGTTACAAAAAATTATAAATTTTATCCAACAAAAAATAACGGGCATCATTTACAAAATCGGTAAAATTTATTCTAAAAAAATAATATTTATCGCGAAATTGGATAAAATTTATTTTTATGCAATAAACTTCACCAAATTTCGCGATAAATATTATTTTTTCACAATAAATTTTACCAATTTTGTGAATGGTGCCCCGTTATTATTTTTTTGGATAAAATTTATTATTATTTTTCCAGGCATCATAGCGAAATTTCGAAAAAAAAATGTGACTTAGTGACTTTTTTTCAGCAAAGAGTGACCAAAAAGTGACCAAAAAATGACCAAAAGTAACCAAAAATTCGATTTTTTCGGGGGAATTTTTTAAAAATTTTTTTGGGAGGAAATTTTTTTTTGTAGTTTTCTGCAAACATTTCAAAGATAAATCAACTGAAACGGTGTGAATAATGTTACAGAATTCGTAAAAAGTTCTGGTTTTTTATTTCACCGCCACTACAACTAAAAAAAGAGGGCTGAGAATTCAAGAAAAAATGTGGTGAGGGGGTCAAAATTCAATGAAAAAATTAGGTAATCTAAAAATCTAATTTTTTTCGTGGCACTTTAGGAGGCAGATATACATGCCTAATTTAATTGTGCAGATTTGAGCAAAGAAAAATCGAAAAATTACGAGATTTTTGGAACAAACAATTAATATATGACCTATATAGGTATTAGGTATCTACTAAATCTAAATCAGTCAATTTTCGTAAAACTGTGCATTTTTGAATCAGTGAAATAAATTTATTTGAAAATCTGTGATATGTATTTCAATTGTTTGATTGATTTATTTTAGTCAAAATTACTGATTTATTCTGTCAAATGGGGAATTGACTCAAAAATCAATTACTTTACTGATTTAAAAAACAGAATTTTTTTTAATTCATAAATATAATTATTGAAATACTGCTCGAGCGAAGCGAGGGCAAAATTTTTTTGAAAAATCATTATCAACTTTTAATTTTTTTCTTAAAGAATTTTAAAAAATAACAATTTTTACGAGAAAATTTAAATTTTTGCTTGAAAATGCGAAAAAAGTGACTTTGGGAGGAAAAAAGTAACTTAGTGACCTTTGGATGAAAAAACTGACTTTTAGTGATCAAAGTCGAAAAAAGTGACAAACACCCTAAAAAAGTGCCCTGCTATGATGCCTGTTTCTGAAAGCAGGAGTTTCAAATGAGCGATTAGCCCCCTCCTCCCACCAACAAAATATTTTCTTAAAATAGACACCATTTTTTTTATCAAAATCCAAATCACTCATCATGGTTGGCAATTCACATCACGAGAGAAATTTCCTCTCATATTCGCCATCCCTCTCACCCCTTGCACCTTGATAAAACAACACATGCTAAAAAACCTACTCCCTCCATTAGATTATGAGAAAATTTACATATTATTTTTCAACGTTTACGACTATTTTCGACTTCAAGTGTCGAGCGTTTTTTGGAGTGTGAAAAAAACCTAACCAAGTGCGAACAAACCATAATCATCATCGTGTCTCGTGTATGGTGATGCGCCAATACCACACGTCTTGTCCTCTGATGGTATACTCAACAGTACGAAAGACCAGGCTTGTAAATGAGGGAATACATACTCGTCATAGTTGTACACATTACATATACGACGAATATTCCGAATATTAATTTACAACGACTTTATAATACGTTTTTATCACTATTAAGAGGAATGTCGTACATTTAACGTATATTTAGGCCCTCGCTGTACACGAACTCGCCTATCTAAATGGTACATATGTGAAGCAGACATTTTACACGGTCATATTGTGATCATCTTATTTTACGAAGAGAATATTCAGCCTATGTAGATGTGTGTACAAGACGAATACGTCATATGGCAAAAGCAAACTTTTCTTCGAAATATAATTATAAGCTTCTGGTTTCGTATAAGGGTGAGTTGATGGTAGGATTAATTTGATAGGCTTCTACAGACGTATACAAGGTGAAAGGCAAATATTTTTAAATCTCTTTTAAATGCCAAAAGAACTACAAAATTCAAAAACATCGCAAAAATCAAAGCTGAAAAATAAAATAATTTTAATTTTTTGGAACCCAATTTTTGAAAAATGCGAAATACATATATCTTAAAAATTCATGAAAGAAATATCGAAAAATTACTTCGAATTTAAAAATCGCATAAAAAGAGAAAAATTAATTGAAATGAAACAAAAAAGGAAGCTTACCCTTCAGCACCTCCCCATCCAAATAAGCTTTTAGGTAGGTACAAAAAAGCACTGTTTGTATATATTTTTTCATCAACAACCTTCAAAAATCGGAATAAATTTTTTTTGCCAGGTTGATACGAAATGGGTTAACAATAATGTAGGTAAAAATCAGTCAAGGTTTACGAAAAATTACAAAAATTATTTTCCAAATATGCCAAAAAATGAAGTTAAAATCGAATAAAAATCAATTACCATAATTATTCAAAATTGTAGAAATAATTGAATTCCTCTTTAAATGCAACGAAAATGGACCAAGTCGATAAAATGTCATTAAAATAGTGTCACAATTACTTGAATATTCCCTATTGACAAAAATGCTAGCAAATGCTAGCACATTGCGCTAGCATTAGATAGCATCTTTTTGGACACTTTTTTTAACAATAAGCTAGCATTCTGCTAGTATGATCCTAGCACATGCTAGCAAATGCTAGCTTTTTGCTAGCATGTGCTAGGATCATACTAGCAGAATGCTAGCTTATTGTTAAAAAAAGTGTCCAGAAAGATGCTACCTAATGCTAGCGCAATGTGCTAGCATTTTTGTCAATAGGGTTGCAGAAATTGATGAAAGAATCTTTGATGAATTTTAATTGAGTTTTGTAACATTTGAAACATAATTTTCAAACAAATTTTCACAATGTTTATGATAATTTTTGAAAAAAATTTACAACAGTTATTCCATTATTTTGAGTGGATAGCTTTTTTAAAAAATTTCATTTAGTAACATTATTTTGAAACATAGGCGCATCCAAGGTAGGAGGGGGAAGGGGCGCCTCAAATGGCTCGAGCCCTCCCTTCACACTCTCCAAGCTCGGCAGAGATTTTTCATCATAAAAATGGCAAAAAAAAGTGCATTCTTTTGCTTTTGAAACATGATTTTTCAAACAATATTCGCTTTCGCTTTGCTTGGGCAGTATATTGGTCACCTTTTCTTCAACAAAAAAATGCAACTCTCTGAATCTGAATCAGTCAATTTTAATGGAATTCTGCCTCGGTATTTGAATCAGTGAAATAATTTTTTATTGACCTTTCAGCCAAAAATCACTGATTTTTCAATCAATTCTCAATTTGCCAGAAAACGTCAGTAATTTTGACTAAAAGATTTCAGTGAAAAATCACTGCAAAATGGTAGAATTCTACATTTAATTTGATCATTTTTTCTTTGAATTTCGCCCCCTCCCCCCACTTTTTCTGAAATTCTCATCGCGTTCTCTACATAATTTCTTAGTGTGTTCATGAATTTAAAAAATTTGAATAACACTTCCGAAATGTAGTTTTTGAGGTAATTTTTACATTTTTCAACAATAAAAATGATTCCGAATTAATTATTTTGAATTAAATTTTTACACAATTTTCAATCCAATTTTACCCTTTTTCATCCAACTTCATTATTTAAAATACATTTTACAGTATTTAAAACAATTTTCAAGTTATTTATCTTTGTTATTCATCAAAAAATTCAAATAAATTTATGAAACTATGCACTCCAAGAATTTAATGATTATTTTTAAAGTTTGGAGACAATTTAAACGAATCAATTTTTGTTAAGGGAGGATGAAGATTTCAAAAATAATGCAAAAAGAAATCTATGTTCATAGGTACTTTTTGAAAAGTATATGACAAAAAGTGTCAAATTTTCGAATAATGAAGGGGAGAGGGGGCAGCCCAAAACTCTCTTTGAACGAGCTCCGAAGTGAAATTGATTGTAAATGCTTGAAAATTATTTAAAATTTACAAGTTTTCAAGCTACGGGATACTATTAGAAAATAAGTTTTAGGAAATAAATATTTCAGGTAGGTATAGATAAAAATTTCTAAATTTTCAAAACAAAATGGAACAGAAAAAAGGAGCAAAAGTTAAGCCTGCCTCTATTGAAAAATCTAGACTTTACTTCGAAAAAATAAAGTTAGAGTCAAAAAGTTGAACATCGAGGTTGAAATTTTTTTGAGGTTTCAATCTGAGCAGGAATTTTTTTCAATTTCAATACTTTTGGCTCCATCATTGCAATAAGGAAGTGAGAATAAGTCCTCAAAACCAGAAATGAACCAAACCTAGAAGAAATATTGGGGGAAAAAATTGAAACATTTTGAGTAAAATGGCATTGTCTTGATTTTTTCGCCTTCAAATGCTACTCTCTCAATTATAAATCAGTGAAAATTATCGAAAATCACTGAGAAACAGTCAGAATTGCAGCACAGGAAAAAATCAGTGAAATTTTTTTTTACTGAAAACAAATCAGTGAGAAAAATTACTGAAAAATCAGTGAATTTTGCTGATTTTTCCTGTGCTGCAATTCTGACTATTCATCAGTGACTTTTCACTGATTCAGAATGAGAAAGATATTTTTCCAATTTTTTAGACTCAATGATATTAAAAAGATAATCAATAATTTATAAAAAATTTTGACTCGAATCTAACTTTTTCAACCAAAAATATAATTTTAACATTTTTAAGAATGAACAACGTAACCCTTTCTCCTTTTATACCTAATTGAACTGGCCTGATCCAAAAAAAATACAGAAAATTTGATTCATACCATTTCGCTTTCTTCTCAAAATCTATCGAAATTTCATATAATTATTATTTATTTTTTGAAAAAGTTACATTTCCAAAAATACAATTCTCAATCTCAATTTCTTCAACCTGCTTACAATTTGGACACCCTGTATAACATATCACATGCAGACAACCTCTACAACCAAACCTCGTAAGTACATAACTCACACACACATACAAACCAACCACACAACCACACTAGTCCTATCTTTTCTTCATTATACAAGTCATTGTTTTTTTTCTTCCTCTGCTTTATTACAATCTACGTCAATTTAATTTATCTCCTTTCATTTTCCCCAACGCTAATGAGTCTTTTGAAAAAATCATCTCGTATAGTATACGTCGCGTTGTCGGTCGTCCTCATCCGCCAAACCATCAGTCTACTCGTCTACTCTGTTGCTTCGTATCAAACGAGACGTACCTTGTATCTATGACTTTTAAAAGTTTGTCACTCGAAGCGGTCATATCATTAGGAAAACCACAACGACTGGGAAAAAAATTTCATCGCTTTTTTGTGCTTCCCGAACAACGAACCTACCTCATGTTCAGTAAATCTCGCAACCCATCTATTGCTATATCAGCATCACTGATAAAAGGCACTTATACAATGAAAAAAAAATTGTAATATGAGACCGATTTCAAGACATCATCGCACGAATTATTTTCAGCTGATGCTGGATATTTTTCCCTCGACATATTTCTTTCGATACGACTCCAGATTTCAATCGAGTAATAACTTACATCTAGACTCTGCAAAAGCGAGAATACATCAAGACTCAAGACCAACACGAGCAATCTTACTCTCGTAAATCGTTTTATCAGCTCAAAAATATTATCGCATCCTCATCACAGTACCATACGAACAACAGATGTAGTCGTTTTTCGTAATGCGTTTCAGATCTGTCGCATATATTTTTATGCTGAGATCATATTCGTAATCGCGATAAGTATTTTCCTTCATCGATGTGCATTCGTTACATATGTAGATCGTTCTGAGAAAATGCATAATACGTACAATTGTACAGCTCTATTTTTCCAACAAATAAAAAACCAACTCGATGACAGAGTAAAAAATCTTTCTGAATAGTACAATGGCGTGAGAAATAGGAATTATTAAACGATCGTTATCAAGATTTGTTACTGATACCTTCACGAATATAATTTTTTACGACGATAATTATTTTAATTATTTTTAGAACAGAATGCGGAATAGGTAGTTAGGTACCTTGATTTTTTCATTAGCACACAATATCGAAATCCTCATTTTCCCCTTCGCTTTTATAAGTATCGACTTGACATTCAAACGTGATATTTTCTCCACTGACAAGCGACAACCAAAACAAAATCCGGTATCTTTTCCATTCATCTTTTGATTTGATTTTTCGAATACATTCGTCGTATAATTTGCCAACACCCTTGTTTTTTTCTCCCCTACCACAATGAAAAGCGTAAAACTAATCGAGATAATAATAACAGCAAAAAAATCATCGTATTCTTCGACGACAAAAATATTTACGTTACCAAATTTCAACGACCAATGACTCATCATCATACAATGGAAACAAAAACCCATTAAAATCATACCCGAAATGAACGAATCGAAAATCCATCGATAAAAAAATGAAAGGATCTCACTTGTCAAATTAACACGACCTTCGGTTTCGGTCAACTAATGACCCATTCGTCGATCCATTATAGGTATTATACGATTTTACATCGCAGATGAGGTTATTACACTGGTAACCGTGTTCGGTAAACGATATTATTTTGCATTCTGGGAACTATAATAGCGCCGGTGTTAGACTGGATTCGGATTACCTAGCGTATTTTAAATTCGTCGCCGTCGTGCTTTATGGCGACACAGTCTCCGACTACCCGGTACTAAAATTTTGTAATCTTGGCCGTTAATTTGATTCAGTTCACGTAAAACGACGCCCGAACGAAAAGCAAGAATTAAGAAAATTAGACGTACCGATTAAGTAGACGGTTTTTTCCCGCTCGCTCGTCGACATAATCCTCGAAAAATCTAATTTAATTCTGCGATGCTCGAGAACCACCGTGGTTGGGGGGTAATTTGCGTTTTATAACGGGAGTCTGTTTGCAGTCGCGGGGACGATTTTGTTTCGTGTGGTGCACTCACGATTCTGCGAGACCGGAAATTTTTCGACCTTTTTTCAGTTTAGAATCTTCTTAGGATTTTCCAATTTTTAATTTGTTCGAGATTGTTTCCTAGTTCGAATTTTCTCAAATTTTCTTCTAATATTGAATTTTCTTGAAAAATTCCCTCAAATTTATTCATTTCGAATTTTCATAACATTTTTTACAACTTCCAATTTTTTCAAGCTTTTATTCAATTTTGAATTTCCAATGTTTTCCAATTTCGAGTTTTTTAAACTTTTTTCCAATTTCTAATTTTCTCAAAATTGTTTCCAGTTTTGAATCTTCTTATAATTTTTCAATTTTTAATTTATTCAAGATTGTTTCCTAGCTCTAATTTTATCAAATTTTCTTCTAATATTGAATTTCCTTTAAAAATTTTCGATTCCAAATTTCCTCAAATTTATTCATTTCGAATTTTTTCAAAATTTTTTACAACTTCCAATTTTTTCAAGCGTTTATCCAATGCTAAATTTTGAATTTTTTTTTCTAATTTCGAATTTTTTCAAACTTTTTTCCAATTTCTAATTTTCTCAAAATTGTTTCAGACTTCAGATTTTCTCAAAATGATTTCCTGTTCCAAATTTTTTTAATTTTCTCATAATTTTTTCAAATTTTAGTTTTTTTTGAAATTTGTTAAAATTTTGATTCTTTGAAAAATGTTTACCTATTTTCAATTTCCTTTAAAAATAGCTGGTTCGAATTATCTCAATTTTTTTCTTAAATTTCGAATTCTCTCAAAACTTTATCCAAGCTCAACCAGCTAAAAATTTGTCCAAGTTTTCAAGTTTTCTCAATTATTATTTACACTTTAAAACATTTCCAAAATTCAAATTTCATCAAATTTCTCAACGTTCTCCAATTTCTCACATTCTTTTAAAAACATTTGCAAATTGAAATTTTCTTTAAATTTTTTACATTAGGTATTCAGATTTTTCTTGACTTATTCATATCTACACATTTTATCCAAAGTTTGTTTTTGCTCCAAATGAAAAAACATCAATTAAATGAATCCAGGGTATCAATGGATTTTTTTTTTGAAAAATCACTACTTTTTTACCAACTTTTCAGAAACCTCTCAACTTAACTCCCCCCCCCTCCCCATCACCAAAAAATCAAAGAGATTAAATTTATTACTAAAAAAATTTCATTACCAGTCTATTATTAAAAATAAACAATTTTTTCAAAAATATAAAGCGTCTTCGTTTTTTTTCACTACTTTTCTTGACATTTTGACCGAATTCACTGCTTTCACTAGCTGTTAAGATACCTTGTATAAAGGCAGTATCAATTTTTTTGATGCCTTTATATAAAAACCTGAATTTTTCGAGTAGGGAAAAAATATGGAGTTAAAAGAAGTAAAGAACTAAGTAACAAAAAAAATACATGTACAGTATATTTTTTGAAAAATCTTCTAAAAGAATAGTGAGAATTTGAAAACTTGAAAAAGATTGATAAAAATCAATTTGGTAAATATATTAATTTAAAGGTTTGTGAAAATCTGGGATCATGGAAAATTTTTTTGAGAAAACTGATCTTTGTAAACTTGGAAAATGGAAATTGTGTTTTGAAAAATCGAGAAAATTTGAAAACGAGAAAAAAATTGAGAAACCCCAACTGGGAAAATATTTTTTCGAAATTGTGGGGAAAAATTTGAAAAAATCAAACGTTTGGAAAATATATTGAATGAATATTGGAAATTTGGGAAATTAGAAAAAAAATTGATAAACCTATCTTCGTTTACAAATTTTTCTTTTCAATTGCGGGAATTTGAAATCTTGGAAAAATAATTTGGAGTAGAAAAAACTTGTAAATAGGTAATTAAAATGGGGGAAAATGTTAAAAAAATACTGAAAAAAATGTAGAGAAAATAAAATTTGGATTTGAAAAAAAAACAAGTGCACCACAGGAAACAAAATCGGAGAAAATTCAACTTGGCAAACTATTTTGAAAGAATTGTGGAAATTTGAGAACTTTGAGAAGATTTGAGCAAATTGATTGTTGTTTCGGACATTTTTTTTAAATTGAGGAAGTTTGAAAACTTGGAAAAATTTGAAATAATTGAACTTGAAAAAAAGTTTGAAAGAATTGGATAAATTCGAAACTAGAAAATTTTCTAAGAAAATTAAATTTATGCTAGGAAAAAGCAAGTGCTCCACATGAAACAAAATCGTCTTTCCTGCGAATATAAACAGGCTCGCGTCGTTTAACGTTACATCGTCGCAAAGCACCGGACCCTGGTACAGATCCCTACAAGATGTATTTTTCCACATCGTCGTCGAACAAAATCACACCGAACGAAGATATATCGCATCAATCGTGGGTAAATTCCGTCTTATTTTCCATTTTCGTCGTCTCGTTCATCAAACATAAGAACTTATCAACCCTTCCACCCACATCTCCTTTCCTTCTACAGCAAACAACCGTAAGAAAGCACAGGTATAAAAATTGATTAAAAATTCGGCCTCCTTGTTTCCGCATCATCCATCGAAAACAGGTAGGTTTAGGCGTAGGTGTCTATACTTGGATCGTTATTTCATCTCATAGATAATTCAACTCCATCACCCTTTCGTTATCGTCGCGTCCCCAGATTCGGTTAATTTTTGAAATCATCTTAAAAATTACCCCGAAACTACGACGGTTTATATCTTTTTTACGAGATTTCGCTATTCTTTTATTAAAAATCTCGCAAAAAGTCTAATAAAAATATCTTCGCGTGAAATTAATACGCGTGCTCGCCTCGTACGTCGTATGCCTCGAGCCGAAGCCAATTGTATGGGGTGCCGATGCGATACCGTATACGCGAGTAATTGTTGTAAAATGAAGCCTGGACACGATAATATCTCCCTTAAGGATAAATTCGCCGCGTTTCTCTCTAGTCGACCATTTCTCGGCATCGCCCCGCGATCACTTTGTACATAAAATGCGCCGGCGGGGACCTCAAGGCGTACAAAATTGCTCCAGGGAATGAAATTGTGCTGGCGTTAGCCTAAAAATCTTGCAATATTTCTTCCCATAACGTCGCGTCGCCTCGCTCCACACCCCCACATTTATTTCGCTGTGTACGGCGGTGTCGTCGTAGTCATCATCTTTCGCTCTTGTCGTCGTCATCGTCTTCGTATAGTCGTTGCGCTTTTATATACGTCGAGGTTTCCGCAAGAGTTCAATATACTCGGATTTCATTGCGTACGTTCGAGCTCCTCTCGAGCTCTTTATTAACTCGAATGTATAAAATAAACCGATAATTTTCATTTGATCGTTTAAACGCTTCCCTCCCTCACTGACGTTTTATTTCCAGCTCATTTTAATATATTGGATTTGATATGCTCCCCTCGTCTCTTCCTTCCTGGCTGCGAGCTTTTACTTATGACGATGCAATGGTACGAGTATTACTAAAGGTACTTTACGAATGTACTGCATATAATAATAGGTCGAATATAAGCAACGAAAGCCTCGTCAGCCCCGAAAAAAAAAGAAATCAAATTTCCGCCAAAGCTCATTTCATTCTGCATGCAAATTGCTCGAACACCCAAATATAAGAATACGGCTCCCGAAATGGAATATTTCTAGACGGATTTCGAGTACGTATGCACTCGTCATATGCACAAATTGAGACATTCCAGCGACATTATTATGGTAGACTGAGCCATCAAGAGAGTGAAGTAGGAAAGAGAAGGAGATAGATGCGTTTTTATCGTCTTTGAAATTATCAAAATCCAGATATTAATGTCAAGCTAATCCAAAATGTATAGTTATTATCTTCGAAGGAAACTTGACTTTTAAAGGCTAATTCAAAGATTTTTGGGATAGGAAAACTTCCTCATTTTCAATTTAAACACTCAGGTTAATATTCGGGGGGGGGGGGGAGTACTTCAAGAAGTGACAAATCTCCCTAAAAATTTTTATGGCTCCTATTTCGGATTGGAAATTTTTTTCTCATATTTCATTATCACCCCCCCAAAAAAAATTCGTATTTTGAATAGATGAATTCCACGCAAGCCCCAGAAATTTTTCCGGCTTGCTCCACAAAATAAAAAAATCAATGGATGATAGGGCATTTTATGAAAAAAGGAGGTTATAAATTTCTTAAAAACATCAATTATCCTATTTTGTTAAGATACCTATATAATTACATATAATTCTTCATTGTGTCCGAGGAAAGCGAGGAAAACTTTTTTTTTTTCAAAAAAATACAATTTTATTAAAAGCTGAAACATCGAAATTTTTCCAACATTTCAAGTATTTGAGAGTAATTTATGGGTTTTTATGATTTTTGGACTAATGTACGGTTTTTTAGAGTCGGAAATGTTGAAAAAAATCCAAAATCTAATGTTTTCCCGTTATTTTTAAATAAACGAGAACCACAAAAAAATGCCATTGATCGAGAGTGACAAGGGAGGTATTCCGACTCAAAATTTTGAGCCGAAACAAAAATAAATCGAAAGAACATCATAAAGATAACCCCATATCCAAAATTTCAGGTGCTGAAGTTCGTTAACTGCTAAGCGAGTATAGCGCATTAGCGCTGGTCCGTATCAATGCAGTAAACAATAAAATCATCATCATCATCATTTCTCTAATTTTGGCGAATTTTTGAAATTTCAAAATTACTTCATTGCCCTGCAAAATACATATAGTTTGATCTATCAACGAAAAAAGCTGAAATTTTGTACCTATATAGATATACTCCATTTTTGAACTTCAGAATCGATTGGAAGCGATTTCAAACGTTTCGGAGTCTTCAGAAAATTTTGGAATTTTCCAGGCCTGGAGAAAAGCCCATACAAATGGCCCATATGAAATCCAAAATCCATAATCGCGGATTACCCATACTGGTGTTCGGGAGATCGAAAATCGGGTAGGTATTTAATCTAGGTACCTATTACTTTTAGATTTTCATCTTGATGGGTACGCTGTCGACATACGACATACTTACACTAAATTTTTTCAGAAAAATTTGCCGCCAAAAAATATGGATTCGAACTCGAAGTTACGAATTTCGGAAAATTGTGTTTTAATCGATCAAATAGGTCACCAATATGGATAATCTGAGTTTTTAGGTGATAAACCATTTTTACGGGGTTTTTAACGCTGGAAAATTCCAAAATTTTTTGGAAGCTTCGAAATATCTCTGAACCACTTCCACTCGATTCCGGAGGTCGAAATACCAAATCTCAGCTTTTTTCGTTGATTAGATCAAATTTTCATATTTTTCAGGACGCTGAAATTTCAAAAATTCGCTAAAATTCGAGAAATAAACTTTAGCATCTGAAATTTTGAAAATGGGGTTCTTTTATAATGTAGTTTTGATTTCTTTTTGTTTCGGCTCAAAATTTTACTTTTGAGTTGCGATACCTCCCTTGGGAAGCTCAAATACTTTAAAAATAAAACAACTGAAAATTCTTTTGGATCAAACATAATAGGTAAAAACTAAAAAGCAGTAAATAACAAAGAAGTAAAATGAAATTTAAACGCGATGTCAATTAAAATTCAAAAAAATAATATCAACGTATTTTGAAGTGAAATCAAAGTAATATCAATTTCACTCATCATTATCTTTACCTTGGAGAACCTATTTCAATAAAAATTATATTGAAACTTTAAATATGTAATGCCAAAGAACAAGGAAGTTGGCATTGATTTGAAGCTAAGTCAAAATAAACTTGAGAAATCAGGTTAAAAAAGAATTGGACCAACTTTGATTCCTGTGTCAACTTTACAAAAAAAAGTTTAAAATTGAACCAAAAAAAATCGTAAAGTTACATCGAAGTATAGAAATGAAATGAAAATGCAGTCATCTCAAAATTGTCAATCTTAAGGAATATGTACTTTCTCATTCTGAATCAGTGAGAAGTAACCGATAAATAGTCAGAATTACAGCACAGGAAAAATCAGCGAAATTCACTGATTTTCAGCAAATTTTCACTGATTTTCCAGTGACTTTTCTCACTGATTTGTTTTCAGTAAGAAAATTTTACTGATTTTTTCCTGTGCTGCAATTTTGACTGTTTCTCAGTGATTTTCAATAATTTTCACTGATTTATGATTGAGAGAGTACTCTTTTAGACTGTTGATTTCTGACACGTAAAAAATTTCAAGAATTTTCAATATTTTTTCAAAAACTGTTGAAAAACGTGGTAAAAATTTTCATTTTGCCATATAAATGATGATCTTCAGAAACAACCTTGCCCTCGTTTTACACCAACTACAGGGTGACTGAAAATTACTTCCCCAAAAAATTTAAAATTTCGGTAAAAAATTATTATTGATAGGGTAAAATTTTTTTGGTCATATTCTACTAATATAGATCGTTTTCTAATCTCTGTATAATTTATAACCCGAAAAAATTCAATATTGCGCAATTTTTCCCTTAAACGAGAGCATTAATTTAATAATGCTGAATTAAATCACCTGACTCCAATTTGTGAAGCGCTGAAATGCAATCCTCCTTATTTCAAAATTGAACACACTGTTTTCAGATTAACAGAGTTCAATTCAAGATTTTGAGGAACTCGTCACCTATCAACAGAAATTCCTAGATTTTATTCCACGCAATTTTTAAATTTCGTTCGACTAGATTTAGCTATAGCATTGTAAGCGAAAATCAAATTATTCTTCACAAAAAATTCAAAAATGATTGAGAATTTTTGAAGAGGCCTGTGTTCGAATAGTAAAGGACCAAGGATGCTGCCAGAGTTGAAATTTTTTGGATAAGTTAATTAGGGAATTTTTGCTAAGCATTTTTTTTTGGGAACTACTTTTAGCTATAGCATTGTAAGCGAAAATCAAATTATTCTTCACAAAAAATTCAAAAATGATTGAGAATTTTTGAAGAGGCCTGTGTTCGAATAGTAATGGACCAAGGATGCTGCCAGAGTTGAAATTTTTTGGATAAGTTAATTAGGGAATTTTTGCTAAGCATTTTTTTTTGGGGAACTACTTTTAGCTATAGCATTGTAAGCGAAAATCAAATTATTCTTCACAAAAAATTCAAAAATGATTGAGAATTTTTGAAGAGGCCTGTGTTCGAATAGTAATGGACCAAGGATGCTGCCAGAGTTGAAATTTTTTGGATAAGTTAATTAGGGAATTTTTGCTAAGCATTTTTTTTGGGGAACTACTTTTCGGTCACCCTGTATCTATATTTTCTCCCACCTATCACGTTTTTTTTTCAAAATTTTGTTCTAGAAAATATGTGTCTCTAACCAGAATATTTTCTAATTGGTGATGAGCCACATCATAAGATTTATCTCAAAAAAAAAGTATAAAAAATTATTTTTTTAAAAAACATTTTCTGAAATTTTAGATGGAAATTCAATCACAAGGTGTCTACCAGATCACAAGAACAAAAATTCGTACCATTTCGCACTTTCTTCAGATTAAAATTGAAAATTTTTCACCCAACTCGTTGCTCATCCCCCCACCTCCAAAAAACAAATAAAAAAATTGATTGCATTTTAGTTTTTGCTTTCAAAGCACACAGGAAAAGCCCCCCCCCCCCCAAAAAAAATAGGTGATTTCGGTAAATTTATTGTTGGTGGTTAAGAAAACTAAAAACGAAAATTTTTATTTTTTTCAATTTGTAGTTGAAATTCCTACTTTTTTGTATTTTCGGGTCGGTTCAACAAAATTCGTTCTATTTTCGAATTTTTCGTACTCAGGACACACCTTGAATTAAATACGAGAAAATCATTAATAATAATTTACGTATTTTTTCAAAGGCAATTTTGAACGTTCGTTGGCAGCTTTTAATCATTTTAAAGGCAGGCTGAAAACTTCACAACCAGAAACTCACTCTAAACCCATCAAATAAAGATATAGGTACCTACTCATACCAACATATCCATTCAGCCACATTTAATAATAACTCTAAAAAGCCAATCACTCGTAAAATCACATCCATTTTCAAAATAAAAATAACCTCTCACCAGGCCATATCACTCGTCATCAACCTCTGAAAAAAGAAAATTCGGCTATTACGTCGCAATCAAGTACACAGACTTTTTTTCTAGGTTATATACCAATCGCAAGATGTACACGTTCAGTTCGTGTAATTTAACAGGTGTACAATATTTACTAATGTTCGATTCGTGTCTTTCTCGTCGGCACAGACGAACATTCATTCATTTTTTTTTTTTTCTACCAATAGGTCGAATTATACGCTCCAATATGCTTGTTTTCTGCGTATTACCGACACGATGTCATTGCACGTCTGCTTACCTCGACTCAGCGTTATGAATACATCAAAAGTTTTACCACGCTAACTTCCTTAAACCCAAACTGTCTAGAACTGCAGACGTCTACACCCCTCTGGGAAGTCGACGGGATGCTTAATTTAGGCCTTTTTTATATCCTCAAAAGCTTAATTGATACCGCCATTCGTTAATTTATTTTCACCAACGTAATCGGTTGCACAGCCTTCATAAAAGGGATTAAAGAGAATTGGCGGACGCCCCGAACTTGTAAATTTACATAAACCGAAATTATTATATTAAAATTTACTCGGAGATGCGACACAGACATTGCAACGTTACGTTATCGCTGATACGAAGACATCTTCGGAGTTTGGCAACGCTACGGCTGCGTTTCTTAAAAAGCTCCTAACGAAATGACTCTCTTCAATGTCATCTCGACGCCGCAGCAGTATACATTGCCGAGGCTGTAAACTGTAAAGACGTTATCGCGAATTCGTTACCTCTATTTCCTCGTGCCCCTACTTTTAACATCGTTAATGAGAGAACTATAGAGCATCGGAGCGGTTGGCGTTCGTCGCCTAGTGAAAAAAAACTAACCCCAGCGAAAATAATATGATAATTTTTCAATTGCAAATAAAATTTACAAAGCTATATATTCTACTCACGTCAATTTTTTACGCTTCCTTTTTTTTCCAAAAATGGGGGCGCGAGTGAAACGCGAACAAAAACGGTGTATTTTTTCGCCTAATGTTTAACCTTCTTTTTGGCTGTTTTTCTTATGCTTTTTTCGCCGAAAAGAAAAGAATGAGACTCGTTATTCGATTTGAACGGGGAGACATTCGGCGTCGATTTGGGAGAGATTTGTTAGCTCGTTGAGATGTTTCGAAAATCATATCAGTACGATTCGAATGCTTAACGGGGCCAGAAATGAGGAGAATTGTGTATTTGAACGTAACGTCGAGTTGTGTCGTTTAAATGTCATCAATACGATACCGCGTGAAAATTGCCACAAAACCGGACGCCCACATCGTTTGTAATTACAATTGCCGGATATATTACCATGTGTCGCGACTTGAATCACACATTTGGAAGTGGTTAAATGCTACGAATGATGCTCGCAGACGTATTACGAGCATCCATTCTTGAGGAGATTTCGAATCGTTCCTGATGAATGATGTTATCAGAAAGGGTGAAGAAAGAAATCTTCGGAAGTTGATCGTAATAAAAATGTCTCGAATAAATCTAACGATCGATTTATAAAATGAACACTCGAAATGCAAAATCATATTTAATTATGCAGCTTATTAATTCAGTTAGTCAGCTCTCAATTGTACATCCGCGCGCTATTACTGTTAAAATTTATTTCACGATTGATTCTTGTTCTGGACACTAAAAAAAAGAAATTAAGCCCGTATGCCTTTTTTATCCCCTTCCTCTTTCCCCAGGCTCTACCCTCCAACATTTCAAACGTGTGTATCACCTTATCTATGGGTCGCAATGAAAAAATTTTCAAACAAAAGTTGTTTCTCAGCACCTAATGTACATTTTCATTTCTTATCAAAATCCATTTTGGAGCAACTCCTACCCCCCAAATTTGGAAACAGCGCATGTTTTTGAGAAAACTTTACAATCACGTTTTCTTCATTTTAAACGAATAGTTTCGGAGATACGACAAAATATGTAATGACAAAAAGTATTCATAATTGAATTTCCTTTCCAGTGAGCTCTATCACGACCATTTTCACCAACTTTTCCCGACAGAGTGGACCTCTTCCCCTTCCTCGTTTTCACCAAAGTTGGACCCATGTACAAAATTTGCTCCAAAATGAATTTCAATAATAGATGAAATTATGCATTAGATATCGAAGAACAAAAATCGTTCAATTTTTTTTTCGCGGGTCCAACTTTTGAGATAAGGGGGAGGGGGAGAGATCCACTCTGTTGGAAAAAGTTGGTGAAAATGGTCGTGATAAAGCTCATTGGAAAGGAAATTCAATTATGAATACTTTTTGTGATTAGATATTTTGTCGTATCTCCGAAACTTTTCGCTTAAAATTAAGAAAACGTGATTTTGAAGTTTTTTGTAAACTGTTTAATTTTCAAATTTGGGGAGGCAGGAGTTGCTCCAAAATGGATTTTGATGAGAAATAAAAATGCATATTAGGTGCTGAGGAACAACTTTTGATTAAAAATTTTTTCATTACGACCCATAGATAAGGCAATACACGCGTTTGAAATGTTGTGGGTGGACCCTGGGGAAAGGGAGAGAGGGGAAAAAGGGCATATGGACTTAATTTCTTTGTTTTGGTGTCCAGAACAAGAATCAATCATAAAATCAATTTTAACAGGAATTTCGCACTGAAGCCTTTTTTTGTATGATTGAGACCTGACTAAGTGTCTACTTGGGCATTGCTTTTTACTCAATTTTGGAAAGACTGGCATTGTCTGGTAGATCTGGTATTTGGACCCATCCCCTTCCCTCACTACAAAAAAATATTGATAAAAATTCTTCGATTCGATTTTCATAAAAGCGTATTTTACGAGTTTTTTTTTCAAGTCCAAAATCAAATATTTTAAAACGTTTTTCCCTAGGCTGAAATTTTTTCTCAATTTTTTCTAACAACAAAATTTTTCAACTCGATTTTTTCAAAAATTTTCTCAACCTTTTGTTGGAAATACTATTCTTTTTTTCGACAATACGCGGCTGTTTGAGTTTAAAATTTAGTGGCTACGGCCAAAAATTCTTATACTTTTTTTTTAGCTTTAAGTTTTCTTTTTCTTGTCGCGTTATTACGTTTTTGTACGATCTCGCGACACGTTTTGGTTCATTGAACTTTGAACTCGTCAATGTATTAAAACGAATACATGACTGTAACTTTACAATTCGATTTCTTTTCTTCGTTCCTAAAACCGATCCGCCGATAATTCAGAAGATTCATTCTCGTTACCGAATGTTTCATAATTATCATAACACCTTTTTTCAATTTTCTCTCGATTGCAGAATTTTTCTTCAAATTTTTTCAACAGAAGAAATTTTTCTCACATTTTTGTCATTCTAACTTCGATTTTTTTAAAACTCAGTTTTATCAAAAATTTTTCTCAACTCCAGAATTTTTTCAAACTGCAAGTTTTCCCGATTCAAAATTTATTCCTAAATTTTTTTGAACTCCAAAATTTCTTTCCGAATTCGTTCATAAAAAATTTCTCATATCTACAATTTTTCTTCAAATACCGTCTAGAACAGAATTTTGATGATTAATGCGCATGTTCAAAATTTAATATCATTCGATCGAAACTTTGGATTGATATTTCAAAAATACATGATAAATCAATAAAATTCGAATGAAATAAACCTGGTTCTATTTAATTAGGCGCTTTGTTTGAACAACTGCTGTGTGCGATTTCTTAGATGACGTATTTTTACCAGATTTTCAACACCTGAAACGTTCTGAACAAACATGAATCTACATCTTGACGAATTTTCAAACGTACTTCTCATTTCATTTTTATTTGTGAAACATTGATGTTTCATTCATAAGTAAAATATGAAATTTTTCTCAAGCATAGTGCTTATAATCTGGTATCTTAATGCCACTACAAGTGTTGACGGCGAATTCAAAGGTAGGAAAAAATTCAATTATTTTCAACAATGAATAATTTTCAACGTTTCAAATTTTGCAGCTTTAATCTACAATTATGAAAAACGCACTCTGATCCATTTACCGAACGATTTATCAAACTTGTCTTGTGAATTTTGGATCACCAGCTGTCCGGCGAAAAATAGTGATGAACAAGACTTCAATAGAAAATATTCTCTTTATAATAGAGCATTACATTTACAAAACATTTACAAATCCAACGACAAATGCACAGAGATTGATAAAGCTGTATGCAATAAACCATTTACAATGTCAATGGCCTGGTCTGACAAGTCTAAAAAGTATGAGTTCGGATACGAGGTAAATACAAAATCTACTAGCGAAATACCCGTCCTTTGGGGTGGGCTTTCATGACCCTATCCTATTTGTAGATAATAATTTTAAGATCATCCCAAAAATGAACATTTTTCAAAAATACAGAACTCCGGACAGTATGCCAATCTATCTTTCAGTCCCTTTGCACCTTTTAGAATTCAGAGCAGGTTTTGTTTGAATTTTAAAAACACATGTCCTCGCAAAATTTTATTTTATGAGGATGACAATATTCAAATAGGTATTACCTTCAAAAATCAAAGAAATCTTGGAAAGGAAGCACAATTTAAATAATTTTTCCGACGTTTCACCGATATTGACTATTTTATGTTTGATCTCTGCTCACTCTTTTAACCGTTTTTGGGCCAACTTTTAAAAACGTAGTCCACGATTTCTGCAAAAATTCCTTTTTGGGACCGGATATTGCCAATTTTGAAATTTCACTAGCACCTCTCTCCAGGAAATTCTCATTCTTCATAGGTACATTTTAACCTCTTCTACATTCCATTTAGGTATTTTACAAAAAAAACACATTAGAAGAAGTTTCTCCTTTCCCTTTCAAGAACTACTATCCGATGAAAAAATTTGATGTTTCATTATCGAGGTATTTTCGGACAGTAGCCATTAAAAAAGAGATTTGGGAAAGAGCACAAGCAAAAGCGCAATCAATAAAGTTAGCTGGGAGTGAAATGGTAAATATAAAGCAACTGTCAACAACTGTCGTGCGAAATTATGATTCTTTGAATTACGATTCTGATAATGTTTTTTAAATTTCAGGAATTTCTATGGATACCTTTGGTCCTGGTCAAACTTATTGATAAAAAATTCCAAAATGTAGAATACGAAATTCGCAAAAACAATATAAATCCACAACTAACATGCAAAGATCACAGCTTAGGTATGGAAGTTTTGGACAGCGCCAACGTAGTTGTGTTATATTCTAAGGTAAGAAAGATTTAAAATTCTCTTATTTCTTTAAATCACTTTCAAAAATAGAAAATCAGGAGGAAAATTGTTAGATTTGTTTTTTTAGACCGCAAAAAAGTGTGAATTGGACTAAACACAAATTTGGTATTTTTTTCTCGTATTCTCTTTTTTATTTGCCATAAAAAACCACTCCAAATTAGAAAAAATTAGAAGTGAGAAATCAATATTGTGACTTTGCATGAGTAAAACAGTTACTCAAATAATAGGTACATAAAAGGGTAATTCAACCTGCTAGACACCATTCGTTCAAATGAAGCCAAGTAAAAATTGTTATACCATGAATAACTTCATATTCTTGGCATCAAATATGCAGAGCCACGTACGTAGCCAGGTTGAAGCTTTGGGAGAAGTTTTACCATCTCAGCAAGTTGGAGATGAGGCAAAGAAATTGAAAATACATTGAAAATTTAAAAACCCATCAATACTTTGTTTCCAAAGAAAATTTTATTGAAAAAAATGCAGGGTGTCTACACCAAATCATGAGAATGAAAATTCAAACTTATTGGGATGGAAATTTTGTTTTCATACAATTCTTTGCTGATTCCTCGACTTCTCCCTCCCTTCCTTCCTTCCTTCCTTCCCCCAAAAAGAGAATAAAAACGTTAATATCGAATCGATGAATTTTACCAAACCTCTGCAATTTTTCTGGCCGAATAAATAGAAAATTAATAAATGATTGGCGTTTTCACCCAAGAAAAGAGATAATAAAGGCTTTGATGTAATAACAGGGTCATTTGGCCTCTAGTAGAGCTTTGTAAAAATGTTGATCCCATTCGATTTGTCTTATGGTGGAAGAGATTTTAGAGCGCATGAACGAAATTTCATCTTATTCCTGAGGGGCTGGGGCCCCAAAATACGCGACTTCCAAGCTAAAAATTTCATCTCTGGGAGTTTTCAACCGATTTTTTTCAAACTTGGCACGTAGATAAAAGTACTAGAGGGGAGTGCTCCAAAATTTTTCAGATTTTTTCGACCACAATAATGATCTTGAATTTGACCTTGAAAAAATCAGTTCACCCTCGGGAGACTATTCTGCTGCGGACAGAAAAATAATTTTAAAAAAAAATTCACAATGTGTAGTATTTCACACCTTTAAGAATTTTTTCTAATGTTTTTGAATGGTGGAAGTTGGTCAAATATTGAAAAAACCTGTGTAATTCATCATTTAGCCCAAAAGAAATAGCATCAGAAAAGTGCCTAAAAAAGACATACAAATTAATCGCAATTTCATCGCTTAAAAAGCTGCTATGTGATATCCAAAATCTGTGATCCCTATTACTTTTTGCGGGGAATGGACCAATCATGGGAAGAGAAAATTGTGTTTGCACTGATTTCGCTCAAATTCACGTGGAGGGTTATTTAGGTACAGAAGTACATTTAAAAAAAAATCAGCCCTCCCTGACCTCAGAGTGCTGAGCGTTCGCTTCAAAAAGTTGGACATTTTTGACCGAAATGACAAAAAAATGAGTTTTTCGATTACAAAACCGCTTCAAAATTTCAAATTAGGTACATGTAATATGCATTTTGAGATGACGAATCCACGAATCCGACTAGCTTACCAACTTTTCCATTCAGGGTGCCCCCCCCCCCCTCGTTGAAAGTATACAGATCGTGTTTCTTTCAGCGAAAGATGACCTTGTCTTACAGGAGATCCAAATTTACTGATTGCATGAATAAAAATTGTACATCTAAATTTCGAATACCAGTACTTAACGATCAAATAATCGTATATTTCACAACAAGGGAGAAAAAAAGAATTTTTGAAGAGCGTGAGGTTTGTGGCACGAGCGAAGCGAGGGCAAAAATTCACACAAGTCAAAAATTGTTTTTTCTTCGAGTTCTGAACGATATTTTTCTTTATTGTGGGAGAAAAACACGGATTTAAGCACTCGAGCGATTTGCGAGAGGGAGTAAAATAGCGTTTTACTCCCTCTATAACGAAAACATTGTTTCATCCAGGATAGGCAAATGAAGCTATTCCAAGAAGTAACTTTACCTAGCCCTGCAAGTGAAAGCGAACCTGAAGAAGCTTTTGAAGATAAATGTACGCCGGAATTCATTTGTTTAACAAAATGGCCCCTACTCCCTACCGACCAATTCCAATTTGTTTCTTCTTCGTATCTCAAATGCTCTAATATTACAACTATACCGCTCTGGAGCAGCACACTTGAACGAATCATGGATAAATTAGACAAATATTTATACGTGTTGTATCGAGTACGTAATTTTACATCAATTTTCGATATATATTTTGCAGGAAGAAATTTCAAACAATTTTCTAGTTGATAAAACACAATATGTTACACAGATATCGGGTCAACCATTAAGAGTACTCGCAGGAGTCAATGGAGTACTCACTCTACCACGACCACGCAAGCCTGCTTTAATATTAATTCTGAAGGAGGAAAAAACACAAATTGAAACACCAAGAATCATTTACAAAATGATCACCTTTAAATTGAATCCGTGCAATATGAAAAAATGTTGGTACGGTGTCCTGATAGTCATCCATAACGGTCCTTACGCGCCTACCGATGATAAGGATTTCATCTGCAGAGATAAAAGTGGAGATTTTGGTTGGGAAGAAATTCAATATGAAACATGGAGTAACGAAGGAGCTCGTTCAAAATTTATTTATGTTTGCGAAATTTCGAAGCAAACCTTGAAGGATGTAGGGCTACCTGATATTAAAGATACGATATTTAAACCTTTGTCGTTGCTGAGATTCCCTGTATTCAACAAAGAAAAACAAATCACCTTCAAACCACTGAGGAAGAAACTTTACGACGAAATGGTACGATTATCTAAACCTGATGAACAGGTGAAATTGGATGATGGTTTAATAGAACGGCTAACCATTTATGATAATTTTGGTTCCACTAATGATGAGAATTTTACTTATCAATCAGACGACGACGTGGATGGTGAAGGTAGCAATACAGAATCGAACATGCAAGACCACGAAAATAAATAAATTTGAAAGTAGATACAGTAAATTTTTTATTCAATTTGTCATTTTAAACACTTTTCTAATTTGTTATTTTAAAAAGTTTTCTTCAATATTTGTCATTTCGGGCAATTTTTCTTCAATTTGATGTTTTAGGCAATTTTCTATCAATTTTCAAGAAATTTTTCTTTAATTTGGCATTTTAAACGTTTTTTGTTTCAGTTTGTAATTTCAAATAATTTTTATCAATTGGTCATATCGGACGATTTTTTTGATTTGTATTTTGAAATTTTTTCGTCTTTAGCATTTTTGAGGATTTTTTTAAAATTTGTTTTATTGAACAATTTGTCATTTCAAACAATTTATTTCCATGTAATATTTTTTAAAAAACGATTTCTTATTCATCATTTAGAACAATTTTTTAAGCCATTTGTGAATTTCAGTCACTTTTTAAGCAATTTCAAAGCACATTTAAACTATTTTAAAACAAATGTTTCCGTTATTTTTAATAATTCATGTCATTTAAAAACATTTTTAAATTTGTCATTTTAACCAATTTTTTTTAGTTAGTCATTTTAAAGAAGTTCTTCTGTTCTTTAATTGGTCATTTGAAGCAATTTTTCTTCAAATTGTCAAGTCAAACACAATTTTCCTTCAATTCGTCATCTTGGATCACTTTTTTTTTTAAATTCCCGATATCAAACATTCGTTTTAATTTGTCATTTTTTTCAAAACAATTGTTCTTCAATTAGTCATTTTAAACATTTTTTCTTCAATTAGTCATTTTAAACAATTTTTTCTTCAATTTATCATTTCAAACAACTTTTTTTTCAATTAGTAATTTGGAACAATTTTTTCTACAATTAGTCATTTTAAACAATTTTTCTTCAATTCACCATTTCAAACCTTTTTTTCGGTTCGTCATTTAAAACATTTTTCTAAGTTGACTGAAATTCAAAAAAAAAAAACAAAAAAAGTTGAGTAACATCGATTTCCACTAATTTGAAGGCGTTCAGTTCGAATTTGTATTCAGTTTTTTCCTCCAGCCCCTCTGAAACCCCTTTGAACCCCGATGAGGTCAAAATTTTAAAAAATTAAAAATTGATATGCCATGTGTCTTTTGTTAGGTTTTCGAGGGCACAGAATTCGAATATTCGCTCATTTTTTTTGGATTTGACCCTTCAATTCCCCCTCCCCATTTTGAAAAAAATATGAAAATAGCCTGTGGCATGGCATATCGATTCTCACTAATTCGAGGTCACCAATTACGAATAAACATACACTTGCAGGGTGTCCACTAAATTTCAGAAATGATTTTCCCTGACTTTTCCAGGTTTTCTAGGTCAATTTTTCAAATTTTCCAGATCTTTTAAATATGATATTCGTAAACGAGTGAAGGGAGAGGGTGTGATGTACTTACTAACATCCCAAAATTTTGCATAAGAATGATATAAAATGCATGGGTTTAATAATTTTTTTTTCAAAATCACGAGGTAGTTTTTAAGTACTCCTCGAGACAAAAAAATTTAAATTATTCAATTCTAAAAATTTTTGAACCCACCCAACTCCTCCTCGCCACAAGTTTGAAAATTTGAATTTATTGCAGAAAAAATTTCAAATAAAAAGGAAAAACTAAGCGTTCAAAGAAAAATTATAAAGTTTTGAAAAATGAAACAAATTTAATTATGCCAGCCTGTCTACCAAATCAAACAAATGAAAATTCACCATATTCCCCTCATTTGGGTTTTCAAAACATGGCTAATAATTTCGAATTCTGCTCCATTCTCTCCATTTTTCTATCAACATCGTGATCAAAAGCATTTCACAGCTCATTAAAAAGTAAATTTCCAAAAAAACTTAGATTTTAAATAAATTCTGCAGAAGGAGTATGAATTATCCCGAGCATAGTGAGGGAAATTTTTTAAAAATAATTCATAATCTAATAGATGAAGACATAAATATCAATTTTATTGAGCATTACGGTCAACAAAACATGATGAATAAATAAATCAGATAAAAGATTTGGCCCAAGTGGAGCAAGGACGAATTTTTTTTTAAATTTAAAATAAAATAAGCAAAGAAACACTTTTTTAAATGATTCAAGTACCCAGCCTTTTTTTGGATTTTCAAAAAATTCCAGAGAAAATTTTAAATTTTTTTGATTTTTCCCTGACTTTTCCAAGGTTTCCAGAAACTGGACAACCTGCCTTTTTTTGGATATTCAAAAAATTCCAGAAAAATTCCAAAATTCCCTGACTTTTTCAGACCACCAAAATTTTCTGTATTTTATCGGTTTTCCAAAAATGGACACCCCGACTAGGGTTTTTCTATCTGACCCCCTTTCCATGTTCTTTGCTGAAATAGTAACTTTGAGGTAGAAAAGTAAAGAATCATAATTTTTGAAGCTAAAAAGTAACTTTAGCAATCAATCAGAGGTGTCAGGCATACAAATTTCGTGTCAGAATCAAGCAGAATAATATCAGCCATACCAAAATCACGTCGTATTCAAAAATTGATACCCAACCGAACTCATATCCACTTGAAAATCAATCGATTGAAGCACCACAGTTGAAAATTACGACCAAAATGCTGAAATACCTTCAATTATAAGTCATCGCATTCGGTTCTTACCTGAAACAAACAAAAAAACCTTAAATTAGCATTTATCGCGCTACTCTAATTACACAAGTAATTAAACAACGAGCAGATGTAAAAGGCCATCAAACAGGGGTATAAAACAGCACAATCCTCCTCTATCATCATTACCACCACACACGTTCATTTCACTCGAAACTGCACCAAAATAGAGAAAAATATCTCATAAAAACGCACCCTCGACTGTTGGGCGACCGAGTCAATCTTTATTATTTCATTTCGCGCATCTTCTCGGGGGATAATTTCGGCGGGCAAATTGTTACCTTATATCCCTTCCCTTACGCGGTTATCTTTCGCAGCACTCATTTGGAGGATATTATGAAAAACGGTCGCGTTCCTCGCATCGGCTAGGTAATTCCACCAGACACAAATCCGAGCTCATACCTTTGATAAATGTCGATTATAAACCGGCGTCAGAACTTGGCAAATCTATTACAGGCGCAAAAGGCTGGCGGTAATTTGCTAAATGAAGATATACGATAAAGTTCATCCTTACACATCCGCATGCTGGCGTATTGCAAAAGGCCATACGGCCATACCCCATCCGGCCCACAGACCTTCGCAATTGTCAGCGTCGCGACGCGATGACGCTGCCGACAGACATCGTTGATTCGATAAATTAACAAAACCGTTCGCCGGTTCGGTTTAAATGAAACAAAAATGACTGTTAATTTGAAAATGAAAGCATCCAGTGGAGCTGTTATCAACAATGGCGTGTAACAAATGATGTTGCGCACTAAAAGGGTAGCCTATAAGCATAAATGCAGGAGCATTAATCACCAGCTCGTGTGTCACCGCGGCGCGGTGATCGATCTTTTTTTTCTTTCTTGACGTTTTAACAGTTTACACTTACGCCTCTCACTACCATTCCTCGCTCCTTTCGCTGGATACTTCTACATTCGCCCAATTGTAAAACTTAAGCATTAGCAATTATAACGATACGAAGGCGGAAAAACCGTCGGGTTTTTTCATCCCGGACCAAGTTTTTCCGTATGCTCGGAGCGAGCTTTCTCCTTCAACGTCTTATATTCCGCATTTTCACGTACGTCTTCGGTATCTCCTTCCCCTCCATTGTGAAAAACTTTAACCGCAGCTACATCCAGATACATATATTTACTATATACCCTTTGAATTTTAATCGAAAGTCGACTTTCAAAACTAATAAACTTTTTTCCTCTGCTCGTCCTTTTTTCCCTCCCCCAATGTCTTGCCGTTTCTTGTTCTACAACATGCCACGGCCACAGTGAAAAATTACGCTTCGGTTATTTGATATACGAATCGAGTCCTTCAACGGAGCGTGATTTATTCCGAAGCTATCCGCGTTCTATCTGGTTTTACCACTTGTAGCATCTTAGGAATTTTGCCCGCCATCGTTGTGGCCACCAGCGCCAAATCTTTTGAATAAGTATAAACTTTTACGCGTATGAGAGTTCGCTTTTCGTATTTTTATTTGCCCGGGTCTTCTTTCATCAATTTATTCACAGGGTGTTCCATAATAACTGATAACAGGTATCGTATTAGTACTCATCATTCTGTAGAGCCAAAATGACATTTGATTCTTAAAATCTTTTTGCTTCCCGATTCCTAGCATCCGAATACAAAAACTCCAAAAATTATCCCAAATTTCCCAAAATTTTAAAAATTCTGATCTCATTTCCTAGAAAATTGATACCCCGATTTAGTCAGGTCTCAATCGTACAAAAAAAGGCTTCCGTGCGAAATTTTTGTTAAAATTGATTTTGTGATTGATTCTTGTCCTGGACACTAAAACAAAGAAATTAAGCCCGTATGCCCTTTTTTTCCCCTCCCCCTTTCCTCAGGGTCCACCCCCCAACATTTCAAACGTGTGTATCGCCTTATCTATGGGTTGTAATTAAAAAATTTTCAAACAAAAGTTGTTCCTCAGCACCCAATGTACATTTTCATTTCTCATCAAAATCCATTTTGGAGCAACTCCTGCCCCCCAAATTTGAAAATGAAACAGTTTTCATCAAACTTCAAAATCCCGTTTTCTTCACTTTAAGGGAAAAGTTTCGGAGATACGACAAACTTTGTAACCACAAAAAGTATTCAGAATTGAATTTTCTTTCCAATGAGCTTTATCGCGACCATTTTCGTCAACTTTTTTTGACAGGGTGGATCTCTCCCCTCCCCCTTATCTCAAATGTTGGACTCACGAAAAAAATTGAACGATTTTTGTTTTTCGATATCTGAAGCATAATTTTATATATTGTCGGAATTCATTTTGGAGCAAATTTTGTTTGTGGGTCCAAATTTTGTGAAAACGAGGAAGGGGGAGAGGTCCACTCTGTCGGGAAAATTTGATGAAAATGGTCGCGATAGAGCTCATTGGAAAGGAAATTTAATTCTGAATACTTTTTGTGATTACAAATTTTGTCGTACCTCTGAAACTTTTCGTTTAAAATAAGGAAAACGTGATTTTAAGATTTTCTCAAAAATATGTTTTGTATCCAAATTTGGGGGGCAGGAGTTGCCCCAAAATGGATTTTGATGAGAAATGAAAATGTACATTGGGTGCTGAGAAACAACTTTTGTTTGAAAATTTTTTCATTACAACCCATAAATAAGGCGATACACACATTTGAAATGTTGGGGGGTGAACCCTGGGGAAAGGGGGAGGGGGGAAAAAGGGCATACGGGCTTAATTTCTTTGTTTTAGTGTCCAGGACAAGAATCGATGATAAAATCAATTTTAACAGGAATAGCGCGCGGATGTACGATTGAGACCTGACTAATTCTAAGAACTCAAATTCCAAAATTTTTAATTTCATATAATAAAATCCCGCATTTGTTTGCCAGAATCTCTAAAACCTGAATAATTAAAATTTTCTTTGAGTGCGAAAATTCTCAAAGCTGGTGTCCATACTGGATCTGGAAAATAAATATGCTTGCTATTCTCTGAATTTCTTTGCTATTTTCATGTAATTTTTTGCTTCAACCCCCCCCCCCAAAAAAAAAAAATTATTCTTCCATCAAAAAATTCAAGGAAAGTGGAAAATGTTGAAAATTATTTCTTTTTGCAATAAAATCATTAAATATCTCGATATTTTCTTGTGTTTTTTTTTGCTTTTAAGGTAAAATTCTTGTCATTTTCTGGGGTTTCTAGTTTTTCTTGCCAATAGATATTATGCAAAGACGAACCGAACTTGGCAAAAGTAGAGAGAGAGGCACAAACTGAAAATATCCAATTCTAGACAACATTTCCGATCTCTCTGACTTGGAATCCTATTTTTTTTTTAAAGACACGACTTCCTCCAATTTCTGGCTAGAACCAATTTTTCTGATTGAAAAAATACATTTTTTCAAAGAAAGCAAATCGTCTCTTCTGCTATTGCCTGATTTCACCCTGAAAAATCCTCTAAAACAGTATTGTGCAGATTCATCTGAAAAATTATTTGAATCTCGAATCATGATCTTTTTTAATTTTGACGATTTCCTTTCAAATTCGAAACCTCGACGAATCAGCTAAAATATAATTAGAGTCATAATTTTATGAATTGCAAATTTTGTCAATTTTCGAGCAACATATCGAAAGATGATCATTAAAATTTACCACTCAGCTGAGATGTTCTGTTTTTTTTTTCAATTCGAAATGTAAAATTGTCAAAAAAACAACAAGAGCCCAATAAAGAGAAATTCAAATCACTAACACGAACCATCCAATTTTTCGAATCACGAATCATTGGAAATCTTTTTAAAAAAAATCAACATTCGAATACTTTTTACGAATAAAAATTTTTCATTCGAATCACCTCCAGTACAAGTCTAAATTGAAACCAAATACATTGTGTAAAATAATAAAAATTGACTCAAAGTATAATCAAAGACGTATTTTTTGAAAATTTTTGAAAATATGCGAGTTCTTGGATTAAGGATATCACTTTTCGCAGTAATGACCTTCGAGTTTTCAAAATTTTTCCAAGCCCCTCTTCCACCTTAAAAATTAATTTTCACTATTTTTTTCAGAAATTTTGTGAGTTGGAAGCTTAGAGGTGGACGAATAAAACAATGAAATTAAAAGTCGAACTCAACGCATTCGAAAACATTAAAAACGATGTACTTATCACAAAGTAATCCAATTTTTTCAATTTCGAATAAAGTTTGAGATTTGGGAGGTCTTGGGAAAGTTTTGTAAAATAAAGAAATGCAAATTCAATGATTTCAAGGAAGAGAAACCAACGTATACTGCAGGAGATCAATTTTTTGAAACAAAAAACACTTACAAAACGAAATTATTTTTGGGTTTTTCAGTGACTTATTTCTACTGTACTTTTATAGGGAATCCCCACCCCCACCCAAAAAATCCCTAAATTGAAAAAATGAAATCTTAATGAAAAAAAGTCTGTTTTTTTATTGCATTTATAAGAATTTTAAAGTGGAATTCGGAAAATTTGTTTGACGGCTACGCTCCTTGGGGCCTCAAAAATAGCTTCAAAAATTAAAATGAAATTCCGATAAAAAAATTTCACATTTTCAAAACTTTGGGTTCTTTTAGTACATTTGGGGGCGTGATATGGCCCTCAAACCAACTTTTTTAGATTCCTCATGAAATTTTCAACGAAAATCAGTGTAGAAAATTAAGAATTTGATTATTTTGCACACTGCGTTGGTATCTTGAAACCATATGACTCGAACTCACAGGGACAAACTCGTGTGATTTTTTAAAACTCCTTTCCAATCCCTCTTATTTTTGACCAATCGACCCTAAAAAAAAATCATTTACCTGGAAAAATATTGAATTTCGAGAATCAAGTTTCATTTTTGCACTAGAGGAAGAATTCGTACGAGACTTAAGTTATTATGGAACACCCTATATACTATTATATTAATACCCTCATCTATCAACTTTATAAGTTCTATTCAAGGGGTTATTATAATTTACACACGCGTTAATTGAAACCGGTTTCTTCGGCTGGCGTTAAGTATAATTAAATTAGTCACCAGTGCACATCGTGGCGCAGTCATCAAACACCGGTTATGTCATTAGCTCTCTGTTAATCCTAATAAAATACCAACGCCGCGTAATTAGTCATCTGGCACATAAACACCATAGAACGTAAGAATAAGCAACTGGTCTTCTAAAAGTATAAAGTATACAGTTTAAAATAAACATACACAACTCACACACATTAGGTCATCTCGAACAAATGACTAATTACTGTGTTACTATACCATATATGCACATAATACGCGTATGTACCATATTGATCATTTTAACAGGAAAATAATCCGCTATTACGTCGAACCACGAGCATCACCAGGTCCAAGCACTAAGCAGCAACAAAATATAAATTTGATCATCAAATCGAATCGGTTTTATGTATCTTCGATTCGATTGTCAATTGACCTTGGCAGTTTTTCGATTCACTTCGCGAGCAGATGCATCCATCATTCTACAATGTCGTTGGCAATTATCAATAGATCATTTGTTCGTGTATGATTTGGTAACATGTTCGTAATAATGATCGAGTTTACGCCTTCGAATTTGTGTTCGAGTTCGAGTCAATCCTTTCATTTTATTGTCCTCTAAATCCGAAGAGTAAATTTTTTCATACACGCCACCGATGAAAAAAAGTTGACTTTGAAAACACCTCAATAAATCCTCCTACGACGAAGAAATTATTCAGCGATAGAAAATTATTTTCATTCGCGTCGGTGTCAAGCTCCTTTTCTAGAGGAAAAAAACGTAACGTAATTTTTCATCTTTCCTTAAGTAACCCAGCGAAGTGTTTGTTTGAACAAGTCGAACTTGAAAGTTTTTCTTCAACTTTTTTTTCATTCATTTTGTCTTCTGAAGAAATAATATAACGTAATTGTATTCGCGTGATAAATATTTTTATTATTTTTTCTTTTTCATCTTCTTTGATATAGAGAGGAATTTTTCGAAGGGAAAAATGAACGACAAAGTGTTTAAATACAGGATGTTTCACAAGTTCTGCAAACATGCTATACTTATAACAAGAAATTTTGATCTTTGTGCTGCGAAGAGAATGAGGAAACCATCACCCTCATCTTCGTAGCTATTTTGAAATTGATGATTTCAAAATGTGTCAAGATGAAAAATCAGCTACTTCGGGGAAGAATCAAAGTTGGAACAATTTTGAGCTCAGTGAGACTTTTCGGCTAAAATTCAATTTTTTCGACTAAAAATACAATTTTTTCGACTAAAAATACAATTTTATTAATCTTTGGCTCAAAGTTGAAAATCTTCTGAGAAAATCAAACACACTTTTCGTTATTTTCAGATTCGTCTGAATTTTTTTTTGAATAAAAGAGTTGAATTTTGGAGAGGGGATAGGGTTAAATTAGGAATTTCAAATTTACATGAACTTATTTTCGACTCAAAATACAGTACAATTTTACTGAAGTCTTCGTCTTAAGAAGGTTGAACTTTCGAGGAGGAAGAGGTGGAAAGGAATAAAAATTGTAAATTTCAGATTTATACAACATATGTATTTTTCCAAATAAATAAAGTTATCGATTTGGGAGGACGCTAAAATTGGGCTTTTTTGAATCAAGTCTCAAATTGTATTTTTTCGATCCGAAGTGCACTCCAACTCCTAGAAAGGATGAGGTATTATTTTCGCAAATTTTCAAACTCAAGTCAGATTTTTCACTAAACGATATGACAAGGAGAGGGAGTGGAGGGGTAAAAATTAAAAATTTTAATTTTCAGGCTCTAATAAAAATGTCTATTTTCCCGACTCGACGAAGTTTCATGGGGGGGGGGGAGAAATTTTTGGACTCAGATCGACATTTTTCTACTCAAAATACAAGTTTTCTCAGCTTTTCTGACTCAAAATGTTTTTTTTTTAAATTATCAACGAAAACAAATTAAGTAAGTACTTATCATTTTTTTCAAATGTACTACAGATTTTTTCGAAAAAAACGAAACTGTCATGGGAAAAAGAAAAGAGGAGACAGTAAATTTTTAATTTCTCATCCATTCGCATTTTTCGGTTCGAAGTACAGCATTCCTCAATTTTTTCGACTCAAAATGGAAAATTTTCCAATTAGAAGGAAATTTTAACATCATGGGGGTGGGAGGGGGTGGTGCAGTTTAGCTCTCTTCCTCGTTCGGCTCTTGACCTTGAGCTAATTCAGTGCACAAACAATTCAGTACATCTCATAAACACCCCACAAATTTTCAAATCATTAAAAATTTTCAAAGGATGAAATAATATCAATAACGTTGATTTGCTGATTTTCTTTCAAATTTGAAGCAATTTTTTGGAAATTTTCAAATTAATAATGGTTTTGAAAATTTTTCTAATTTTTCTATAGAAATATTTCGATCTTGTCTCAAGTCTTAAAAACGGTTTAGTGCGAATTATTTTCAGGGATTTCAAAATCCATTATCTTATAAGAAAATAATGTGTATTTAACGATTTTTAGAACCCTTGAAAAAATCTATTTTTTTCGAAATTCTAAAACATCACACATTCGCAGCGTGATAAACCATCATAATAAAGAGGAGAATAGCTGAACTTTAACTTTTCAATCATTTTTAATAACTTTGACTTTCTCATTCTATTTTTTCATCTGAAAACAGTTCTGTAAAAAATTAAAAATTATGAATGAAAGCGAATAATATCGATTTGATGATAACGACGAAATAAACAATACTTTTTATATTCTACGAAAATCGAGTAGTCAATAATTTTTTGGGGAACGTCAAATCTGTTTGGTATAGAACTGATGTGATTATCTATATGTACATTCCTCAAACAATTTTATAATGAACAAATAAGATAAGGCCAAAAAATCGATGAATAGGTAGATATCGATTTGACAGCGAATTTTTCGTAGAAAATTATGCTTCGTTTGTACCTACTTCATACACTAAATAAATATTTTCGACGATGAAATCTTTTTCTTTTAAACTTATAAATATTTCACCAGACAAACACGAAAAAAAATCTTAAGCAGATATCGACAAAACGAGAATTTCATCAGTCTGATAATTCCGACTGGAAAAACACAGTTTTCCGAATCTAATTTCCAACAGACGAATTTCTTCAATGCTTTCAATGCCGCAACAAAAGCAAACAAAAGGGAAAATTTCTCGCTGTCATCCCACTATACCTCTATAATCTTTTGGAATTTTCCATCGTCATCTAATACGAGTAATTTCAGACAGCTCAGGTCATCTGACAGAAGGCTCAAAAAGAATAAACCTTTTACAACACGATAACATGTTCCCATTTTTATCTCGAGCATTCTAAATTTACACATAAAACCCTCCAATGACCGAACTCACTTCGGCGAAAAATGACGTCATTTTCGAACGACATTTTTCCCCAACGTGTCTATTTTCGACCAATCCCTTTAATACAGAATCGAAATTATCTCATCGAACATACCACTCGAGGATTTAACAATAGTCCGAAAAAAATTCTTACGACTTTCTCATCGTCAAACCTACGTCATTCCCATACCGAACCCTTTGGAAGTTAAAAACACACAAAACGAGAAAAAAATACAAAGTAGGAGTTGACGAAGAAACCACCTTGCTATGCCATTTGGTATATACCCAGCATATGTCTCGGATTCGAGGTTCACTGCCTCCGGAAACACGTTTTTAGTTGCAATTTTTTCGAGTGGACAGCGGATTCTCGGTTCAAAGCGGAAAGGTCTTTGGAAAAAAGTACCATCGCGATACAATGAACTCGAAAAAAAAAACTCATCACCGCAGTCAACAAGCCGCATCTCGTCGGCTTTAATTATCGCAGAGTGTGTTTTCAACGATACAGCCATTTCGCTAAATTTTTCCTCCTAATTACAGCATCAACGTTGATAGGGTAAGCTGGGAAAAAAAACACCGCGAGCTTCGAAGAATTACATTTTTCACGAATTTGACGCTCGCCGAGCCATTCATAACGGTCAACGTTAAAAAACCACCCTTTCGTGGCGAGACCAGATGATAGAATTATAACAGCGAAACACATCATTCCACGTCAGCTGCTAATTTGAACACTGTTTTAATTTGACACAAAACTTAACGCTGGTCGGAGGGGTCGGCGGGGCCCAGCAATAAAATTACTGCCGGAATGAAACGCTATAAAGGGAGCTTTCCTCTCTGTTGTTCGTGTTCGCGGCACCGTTCCTTCGAATCGAAAACTTTTACATATTTTAAAAACAGATTAAAGTTAAAAAAAATAATAAAAAATGTCGAGAAAGCCGCGTATAAAAAAATCCATCTCGATGAGTTCCCCCTTCTTCGGTCCCAGTCGCGACGCAAACACCATTAAAAACCGCACCGTCGATGTGCATCTGTTCACCGAGATTTCCATCAAAAATGGTGAAAAAAATACCCCTCGTGTTTGCCATCTCTACACCTACAGGAAACATCGCCGCATCGAACAGGATATTGTAAAAATTTTCATTCCAACAATGGCGCCTTATTTAGCGTAAAGTAGCTGCTAAATGAAAATACACGCCGTCGCTGTGAAATTATACGCTAGCTTGTAATAGACATTTTAATTAAAATCAAAATACCTCCGATACTAGTTTTTTAGCCTCCTCGACCCCCTTGCCTCGGTGCTTCTCACCTTCTAGCCTCGATTCGTATACACCGACGATGTCGCGTCAAGACGTGAAACTCTAATTACCAAAAGGGTTCGCATTGACGTGATAAGCTTCCCACTCCCACCCCTCGAGCCGGTATTGTTTGTAAGTTCACGTTATAAAACCGAGCTTTAAATTTTCATACTGTCTGGAAAACGCGACGATGGTGGAAAAACCAGGGAAAAAATTAATCGCGCGTCAATTCCATCGTGTGTTGGGCTCGTCGCACGTACGTGTAGCAGTAACGTTGGTTGCTGTAACTGAGAGTGAAAAAATTGGAATAATTACGATAATCGGAGTCTTGGAGGTACCATTGTCTGATGTCTGGCGTATTACCAGCCTTAATATCCCGTTTAGTTAAATAGATTTCCAGGTTACCACGGTTATCGCAATGTCGTCGTTAAAAATTGAATTTTTTCCCCTTTCAAAGATTCCATACGCGATGTAAGGCTTAATACCCTATACTTATACACAGTGTTTGGAAAAAATGTGAAAATGTGAATGGGTGTTTTGAAAATTCAAAGACAGCAAAATATGACAATTTTTGGAATTTCTTTTCAATTAAACACTTGATTTTGGAAATCGTTCAAAAATTTAAGAAAGGAGGAGGGCCTCTCACTATCCAAAATTATGAAAAATTTTCAACAGGCGATTACAGTGCATGGTTTTCGACTTCTAAAATAAAATGCATTTGTGGCGTAATTTTGGACCAAAAATCGAGACTATTTATACTCTAAAAGTTCAAAAAACTTACATTTTGAGGTATCTTTTGATAACGTGGAAAACTCTTTAATTTTGTTCCATTATTCACCCCCTTTCCTCTATGAGCATCTCTTTGAAGGTTTCGCTCCAAATTACATGAAAAATGGAGTCCACAAATTCGTCAAAATTGCGCGCGAAGAGACCGAAAAAGATTGTAAACCATTGGTACTTTTCCTATCATCCAAAATTTTCAAAAAATGTAATTTTCACCGAAATTTTCAAGCTTTAAAACAAAACTTTACGTCTGTACAAACGCTCTGAGAAAAATCGACACAAAAATGGTCAGAACATTAGTGAAAGAAGATCGAAATTTATTGGGAACGACTGACATATTTTTCATTTTCTAGTATTTCCACTTTTCCAGAAAATGGTCATCAGTGAATTTTACAGTTTGAAATGATGCATTCGAAAAATCAACCTAAAAATATGTATACAGTACAAAATCAAGTGAGGAAACTGAAATGGATTAAAAAGCATAGACTTTTTTATTTTCCAGTACCAATTTTCAAAAAATATATATTTTCATTGAAATTTTTTAAATCCCCAAAAAAATTCAGTTAGAAGAATTTTTTTGGAAAACTGAACCAAGAGGTCAAAAACCACGTATGCACTTCGGTATCAACTCTTTTATTTATAGATCAGTGAAAATGATCGAAAATCACTGAGAAACAGTCAGAATGGAGCACAGGAAAAAATCAGTGAAAAAAAATCACTGGAAAATCAGTGAAAAAAATCACTGGAAAATCAGTGAAAAATCACTGAAAAGTCAGTAAAATTTATGAAATTAGCAGAAAATCAGTGAAAATCTTTGAAAAATCAGAGTTGATTTTTTCCTGTGCTGCAATTCTGACTGTTTATCAGTGACTTTACACTGATTTTATTCGTTCAAGGAAACAAAATGAATTCCTTTAAATTGTTCAAAAACCGAAAAAAATCGAATACAAATTTTTTACAATTTTTTGTTCAATTTTTAAGTATTAATGACTTGAAAATAAAATCCCAAAAATTTTAGCCCCTACATCAATTAGGGCACATGCGCTAGGATTACATGCTGAAAATGAAATAAAATTTTTGTTAGAAAAAATAATACACGAAGTTACTTTCTCATTCCGAATCAGTGAAAAGTCACTGATAAACAGTCAGAATTGCAGCACAGGAAAAATCAGTGAAATTCACTGATTTTCAGCGATTTTTCACTGATTATTCAAAGAATTTTACAGATTTTTCAGTGAATTTCATAAATACATATCACAGAGTTTTGAGTGAATTTTCACAGATTTCCAGTGACTTTTATTCACTGACTTGCTTTCAGTGAAAAAATTATCACTGATTTATTACTGTGCTGCAATTCTGACTGTTTTTCAGTGCTTTTTAATAAATTTCACTGATTCAAAAATGAGAGAGTACAAATACCTACGTATTTCTTGAAAATCTGAAAATGTAACTTAATTTTGATTTTTCAAGGCCAACTTTGGATCTGAGGAATTATCCTAGAAGAGTTCAAAGGGTCTCAAATTGAACAAAAATGGCTAAAATGTATCATTTGAGGCCGCAGGAACTCTCCCTAAGATGATTCCACGGTTTCAAAAACCATCCCTAAAAATCAAAATTGAGCCCTATTTTCAAATTTTTAAGTAATAATTGGAAATTTTCCATTAACTTTTCGAAATTTTACTCATGAAAAGAATCAAAATTTCATCATTTCATAAAATATTCATTTTTTAAACCAACTCGATGTTTTTTCCTTGCTTCTCTGACAAAATTTCTTTTTGAAACTTGAAACAAAAATACTGATTCTAAGCATTTGATTAAAGTTTCCAAGTTTGGAGGGATGAACACAATTTTTTTGAAAATAAATAAGCATGTTTAAACTTCTAATTTCGTATGCATATTTTTCAGTCCAAGTTCAAATTGAAAGTTGGAATTGAAAAAATTTAATGCTCTAAAATTATTATTACTCGAAATGCTTACACTATTTGTAAAATATCACCCATAAGTAGGCTCGAAATGAACCAAAAAATTATAAAGAAGGGAATAGTAATGTTGATGTAATTTCAGAATAACTGCAGCAATGACCACACTACCCTTATTTTTGAACCTAGTTCCATTCCATTTAATTATATCTCTGCTCGAAGTAGCTTGTGAATTATGAAATGGGAAATACAACTACATATACTCAGGTTGATAGCGGAATATTTAACGAACAAACATTTATGTATTATAAACAAGAACTGCATAAAAGCAAAGAAAATCACAGAAAATTATGTAATATGCTATATACTTGCATACGTAGGTAAGGTAACCGTTTAGTGGATATAAACTCAGCGTGTGTATTTGTATTTTACAAATAAATATAAGTCAAGGTTTACGATTATACGAGTGAATATTTTGTATATATAAAGCACGCTTCAAGTACAGACGTACACACAGGCATATTTCAATTTCAAACGAGGATAATGACGATTCAACTGTTAAAGTCGATATAAAAAGTTCCGAATCGTAAATCTTCCAATAATTATGGCTATAAGTAGATATTAAGACTAAACAGACGATTTGAGAAGGAGGAGAAGAGGGATTAAAATCCAAAGTAATCGAGTTGGAAGTTTTTTTTCATAGGCTATTAACGATCAGTTTGATTTATATGTACTCACCAGGGAGGTATCCCAATCAGCAGTAAAATTTTAGGCCGAAACGAAAATTAATCGAAAATACATCATAAAAGAACACCATGTCCAAAATTTCAGGTACTGCAGCTCATTTCCCGAATTTTGACGAATTTTTGAAAATTCAAAATTATACCCCATTGCCCAGAAAGAAATGAAAATTTGATTTATTTAACGAAAAAAAATCTGGAATTTAGTATACACCCTATTTTTGACCTCCCGAATTGATTGGAAGCAATTTCGAGACGTTTTGGAGCTCCAGAAAATTTTAAAATTTTCCAGCACTGAAGAAACCCCCGTAAAATTGCTCCGTATGAACTTTAGCACCTAAAAAATCAGATTACCCATATTCGTGGCCTATTTGATCGATTAAAGCACGATTTTACAAAATTCTTGACCGTAGGATCAAATCCATGATTTTTAATAAAAATTTCTTCTGAAAAAAAAAATGAAAAATACCCTAACAACATACATTAAGATGAAAAGCTGAAGGTTGGTAGATACCTACTTCATTTTTACAAAATTCCGAATCGATTGGAATACCCTTAAATAATAGCAGTATAAAATATTCATAATAAAAATCACCCCTACTTTCACAGATGAAACTTTTTTTTTTCAGCGCTGGAAAATTTCAAAATTTTCTGGAGGCTCCAAAACGACTTGAAACATTTTCCAATCGATTCGGAAGGTCAAAAATAGGGTATACTTATACCAAATTCCAGCTCTTTTCGTTGATTAGATTGAAGTTTCATTTTTGCAGGACGATCGATCAGACTAATTCTGAAATTTCAAAAATCCCCAAAAATTCGAGAAATGAACTGGAGCACCTGAAATTTTAAATAATGGATTTTATATGTTGTATTGTTGATTTATTTTTGTTAGGCCCAGAATTTTACTGTCTGTTGAGATAACTAAACTACCTTTCTTGTTAGAAGAATAGGGCAGGCGTATTCCACTCTAAAGAAAATTTATCATGTTCTCACCTTGGTTAGCAAGTCTATGACAGAAATTAAAAATTTTTTCTATCATCGACGTGATTCCCCTTCCCTTCTTGGACACAACGACTCACGTATCTGTATCTGTACATATGTTTGGTTAATAATTAGCGTAGTGTAAACTATGAACGTTTTAGCAGAGGTAATTAAGAATAAGTTTGCGAACGCGCCCAACTACAAAGTATAAACGTAGATGTGGTGAATTTTGAGTTGCGCGGCGAAATAAATATTTATGACGAAACAAATGAAACTAATGAGGGAGATATTTTTAATAGTATACGGTGTGTAGATATAATGAGAGGTGGAAATGTCAATGTAACGAATACGTCTGCTGTGCGGAATGTTTCACGTACAACGAGACGCTCACTTTACTATACTTTGGTCCAAAAAAAAATGCTAAATTTAATATCGTCCGATGCACGTGTATAATGATTTTTCAAAACTCAGCGACGATTTTTTGATTGGAATGTTGGATGCGGCGGCGTGGCGCGTGAACGTTTGATATGGTTATATTTTTTATACTCTATTTTATATAAACGACGCTCGCTTTGTTTTTAATTAAAATTTCACTAATTAGCGACTAATTTATACGTCCTTCGTTGCTAGTTAAAAATAAATTAATTTGTATTCCGATATGGTTGGCACAATTCGCGTATAGATGCGTGCATTTCGATTGTAAAGTACTGAGACAGACTACAGAGAATGCATGACTTGGGTTATGGGTAAAGGGTGTTCCCTCGAGTGATAAATGATTGTGGAGTGAATTTCTACCGGCTATAGGGTTTCAGAAGAGGCGAGGGTGGTGAATGGTACATAGAATAAATATGATGGCACAGAAAATATTTGCTTAGGTGATCTAGTTTAATCTAGTATATGTAATTTGGATAAAGATGGTGATTTTAAAAAAATCTAAATTCCAGTGATGAAAAAATAAAATTTAAACAGATGATGGTATGAAAAGGGAATTTTTTTGAGGTAAATTTGAAGTTTAAAAAATTGTAGGAAATGAAGAAAAATTCAGAAATTAGACAGAATTTTTACTTTTCAGTTTTAGTACTCTCTTCATTATAAATCAGTGAAAATTATCGAAAATCACTGAGAAACAGTCAGAATTGCAACACAGGAAAATCAGTGATTTTTCACCGATTATCCAAAGAATTTCACAGATTTTTCAGTAAATTTCATAAATATCACTGAGTTTTCAGTGAATTTTCACTGATTTCCAGTAATTTTCTTTCACTGACTTGCTTTTAGTGAAAAAAAATTCACTGATTTATTACTGTGCTGCAATTCTGACTTTTCTTCAGCGTTTTTTGATAAATTTCACTAATTTAAAAATGAGAGAGTATTCATCACTGACTTTTCAGTTTTCACTGATTCAGAATGAGAGAGTAGATATCTTGTACTTGCAGCTTCTGATTTTTTGTGTACTCTCTCATTCCGAATTAATGAATAGTCACTGATAAACAGTCAGGATTGCAGCGCAGGAGACATCAGTGAAATTCACTAATTTTCAGTGATTTTTCACTGATTACTCGAAGAATTTCACAGATTTTTCAGTGAATTTCATAAATACATATCACAGAGTTTTGAGTGAATTTTCACAGATTTCCAGTCACTTTTATTCACTGACTTGCTTTCAGTGAAAATTTTTTTACTGATTTATTACTGTGCTGCAATTCTGGCTTTTTTCGCGGTTTTTTGATATATTTCACTGTTTCAAAAAAGAGACAGTAGATTTTTGTGCATGCGAGTAAATAAAACTTGAACCCTCTCAAAGCTTAATTAGGGAAAGCATTATTTTTTTCAATGCCATTTCCTAATCAAAAAGACAGTAGGTACCTATAAAGTAGAGAAATCAGAATAATTTTTTTAAAACATGTTCAATGTTTATGTATTACTTTTCAATTTTTTTTGAAACCGAACAGTGACAGAAAACTAAAATTTTCTCAATTTATTTTACTATTCAAACCAAACGAAATATTTTTATTTTTTCATTTGAGAATATAAAATGTATAAATAAATTTTCAATGTTTTTCAAATTTTCAAGTTCAAAGTGTAGAACAAAATTTTATAATAAAAAATCAGGACTCCAGCAGGACTTTTCTCAACATTTATGATTTTTAGGAAAGCGAGGAGCAAAAATTTCCTCTCAGCACAATTCTTTTATCAAGAGAGAAAACATCTGAAAATTTTTCAAATGAATTACTCACTTAATTCTAAAATTCAGAAAAAAAAGGAAGAATAAAACAAAAAATTCAATGTTGGTTTGTAAAACAAACAAACAAAAAAAACAGAAAATTTTTACAAAAAGCAGAACAAAAGCAGAACTTACAGAACTGTTGGACACCATATACGTTTTTTTCAAAATCTGTGATAAGAAACATCAGAAAATTTTTCCAAGTTTTCAAGTTTAAAAAAAAGTCACTTATATTGAATTTATATAGAAACATTTTGCCGAATTAATAAATTGAAAAACAATTTTTTTGTTTTTCAAATCTGACAAAGTAAGTACCTTAAGTCAATGGTGACCAAAAATCGGTCGCCAAAATTTTGTCCCCCCCCCCCATTTCTGGTTATCATGCTTATAGTAAAATTTCAGCTTTTAAAAATGTTGTTTTTCTGCATGAATTTTTCGCCCTCGCTCCCCTTGAACTCAATACATTTTTGAATTTATTCAAAAAGTGTAAAAAAATCAATTCTGTAGGACCCTCCTCCATTCCCTCTCAGAAATTCCGAGTACGAAGTACATTTTCGTTTTCGTCTCTGCCAAAAACATGCTTTACATACAAAGGTCTGGAAAATTAGGAAAAATCTGAGAAAATTATTGCTGAAAAATAGAAGCAGCTATGTCCACAATTTTGCCAAAATATTGGTGAAATGTTGATTTTTTAGTGTTTTTTTCGTTTTTTTTTAGCTAGGGAAGGGGGATGGGTGGATCAATAACACTGATGATAACCTTTCAGATCAGATAATCTCATAAACTTATGAAAAGAACAGTTCCAACTTGGGAACACCTTTCTCCACTATTTTTGAAAATCTTTGCACCATTTTGTCAAATTTGTGGATTAAGGAAAGTAAAAATCCATCTGCAGTAGCACAATTTCTCAATTTGCTTTGATGAGTCATACGATGAACCATCTTATCACGTTCTGGCTTGAAAAATTACCGCCACGACTCAATACAATTCTACGAGCATTGAACCACTTATATATTTCGTCACTAAGTATTACATGACATCTGTAAAACATCACAAAACTACGTACGTTATATACGAAGTACATACTTCGACTTACACTTGGTAATATAAACTTTATAGTTGTACACACAAAATGTCAGCATTAAGCACATACATAGGTACGTACGAGAATTTGAACCTCGCGAGTATTAAAAATTACATCATAAATAAATATTATACACCTCGTATAAAAAACCTAATGAGCTTTCTTTGTCTGGGTTGTATCTAAAAAGCATAAGTCTTCCGGTCTGATCTCAAATTACTTCATTATTACGTTTATTCGAGCTGCGGCGAGATGTTTGCGGTTGTTGCATATACCATAAATGATGGCTGTGATGCGTCTGTGTCTGTTTCACACCTCATAAAGAGACTAGCTCCTAATTATGTTTGCCAAAAATGGGATTTCGACGATTTGGGTCCAAATTTATTTCAACTTCAAATTTTTATTTTCAACACGAAATTTTTTCAATTTCTAAAATTCGTAATGTTTTTCAAAATTGTATCCAATTTTTAAAGATTTCCAACTCTAATTCAAATTTTCTTAATATTTGTCCAATTTTTAATTAAATTTTAAAAAAATTTCTTCCACCTATTGAGAAATTTTGAAAAATTTGAACTTGATTTCTCTTAAATTCAAGGTTGAAAAAAATTTGACTTTGAGGAAACATTTTAAAATTGGAAGAATTTTTATAGTTCTCTGTAGAATTGAATCAGTGGAAATTCACTGATGAAATAGCCAGAATTGAGTCACTGCAGAAATCAATGAAAAACTACAGATTCAATCAGTGAATTTTCAATTTTTAATCAGTAATTTTTTTCCAAAATTATAAGTACTGATTCAATAAGGAAATGTAATTTTTTACTGATTCATTTCGACAGTTATTGAAAAAAATTACCTACTGATTCAAAAATGAAAATTCATCAATTGAACCAGTAGTTTTTCACTGATTGGCAGTAAAATTTTACTGATTCAAATTAAGAGAGTTGGAAAAAGTTTTTTAAAATATAAAATTGAAAAAATTGAGAAAATTTTAGATAAAAAATTTTTTCAACCATGATTTCTTTCAACTTTTTTCAGATTCGTATTTATTTTTTCAAAACTTCTAACTCGAAAATTGTTTTCAATGATTTAAAATTTTTTCCTCATTTTTTGTTAAAAAATTGAAAAATGTTTAGGTTTGAATTTTTCAAAGGAAGTTTCAACTTGGTGTTTTTTAAAATTTCTTCCAACCCAATAAGTAGTTGGAAGAAATTTTAAAAAATAATGAAAATATCAGATGGAAACATTTCGAGAAACTAAAAATTTTACCGTTTGAAAAACTTGAGAAAATTTTGAAAAAAAAATAGAAATATTGGAAAAAGGTAGACCTTCGAAATGGAAATCCCATTTTAGGCAGAAATAATTAGGAACTAGTCTAAAGAGTCATCACACCTTCGTCTAGCGTATTCGTCGTTCTATTTCCATGTTTCCATCTCTTATCATTAATAAACTCACTCATGTTCCAACATTTAAAGGAATCAAGCTCATGTAGGTACGAATTGCTCAACAAGACAGACGTCATAATAAACACAACTCGTACACACGGTTCGAGCACCATCTTACTTATTCGGCTCATTATACGACGATTTCTGACGCTGGAAATGTCTGAGCGCGCGAAAACTTTAATTAATTCGAGGTACGAGGCGACGATGCAATTCCGAGCTCGTAATCGCTCATTATAGGTTTCGAGTTTTATTACCAAAAAGCACCGTCATTTTTACCGCTTGCTTTTTTATTTATTTTTATTCGTAATACGACATTTATACGTATCTCGTTAATATACCGCATACTCGAGTCTGAACTTCACATTTAGCCAATCGAAATTGTTCCACGGCTCGTGAAGGTAGGTGAGGCACAATTTTCACACTGGCAGACGTATTCGTACCATACTTTGGTATAAAATGTTGCCAAATCTCGTTTAATGTGACCCAGGCTGAAAAACTTGTTAAATCGAGTAAATTTAATCGTTTCGATTTACACAAAACAGACTAAATTACTGAAAATCCGTCTCGTCGTTCGGCCGTTATAAGTACGATTCCCTTCCCTTTCTCGTCCCAGATCCTCAAACTGCGCCGCATCGTCGCGTCGCGACCATAAAAATACCTATTCGTTTTAATTAAACGAACTGAAAAGAGAAACACCAACGAGTTCAAACTGTATTATTATGTCAAGAGGGTTGCTTTTCCGTTGATTGCGCTCCCTTCGCGTCTGAGAACACCCTCGTCTTAGGATGCACTTCGTGTTGCAACGAAAAAGGTGAAAAGTGCCACACGAACGAACCGAAAACCCTCCGGTGGTAAAAAAAAGTATGTCCCTGTCCAGTAACTGGACACCGTTATAAACAGCACAATGGTGCGGTTTTCCAAAACGTATATAGTAATTATGTCTACGTTACGTGTGGTTTTATTTATATACTTATGAAGTGGATAGGTACTACCGGACACATGGGCCGAATAATAGACCCGTTACAATGTTTAGCATTTTAACTCCACCTTTATTCTACACCGTGAATAAGCATCTTTTCCCTCGTTCGGTGTTTTTTTGTTTACTAATTAAGATAAGTCTGGAGGCTTTTCATGTAAGGGAAGGGTTTTAGTAAGATAAATGGATGAATATCTTGGATAGAGAGGAAGGGAAAGGATATGAAAGTGGCTCAAAATTGTTTTATCGAATCAAATTTTTAATGCACGATGGAAAGATAGAGAATTGGGTACAATTTTTTGGAAAATTTTGAATCTGAGTGTTGCTACTTTTTTATGAGGAAAAGTTCCTTCAAATAATAGAAAATTGAATTCGACGAAGTTCCAAAGAATTTCCTACCAAGGTTTTGACAACTCTAGAAAAATTCAAATTGCCAAGTTCTGAAATATCTGAGTTTTGGAGGGTTGAGAAAAAGATGATATTCAAAAATTGAATTTAAATCTTCGGTTTTTGGTGTGGAAATTTCTCTTTCTCCTCAGAGCCAAGTTTTTAGAGTTTCCAAAAGCAACTGTAAAGCTTGGGCGAAGAAAATTCATTTTGATAAAGTTGGTAATTTTTTCCCAGTAGCTTCTCGTCATTATGTTATGATTGCTTTAATGTCTTGAATCGAATTTCCGAATTTTAGAGGTCTCATCTCCTGAGGTGATTCATTTTCCTTCAAAAATAAATTCCCAAAATTCCAGCTCCCTACATCAATCATGGGCCACGCACTGAACCTTCAATTTACTTATGGGATTTAACATAGCGTGCTAAAAACGAAAAAAAATTGGGGGAAATGCAAAATTTCCAAATATTAGTAGAAAAAAGAAAATTTGAAAATATGACCCAATTTTGTTTTTCAGAGATAAATTTTGGATCCGAGGAATCGTCCTAGGAAGTTTCAGGGAGCCCTAAAATTTGGTGCAAATGGCTAAAAATCGCCATTTGAGACCCTCCTCTCCAGAAATTTCTCTAGGAAGATTCCTCGAATTCAAAGTATATCTCTGAAAATAAAAATTGAGTTGTACCTATTTTAGATTTTAAAGGAATATTTGAAAATTTTGCATTCTTTTTTGTTTTCAGCATGCTATCCTATGCTGAATCCCATAAGAAGAACTCAGCACATGTCCTCTTACAGGGTTTCTAACAAAATCTGTTGAGCAAAAAGCTTGACTCAGCTTGACCTTTTGGAATGACTTTTTGCATGACTTTTTTGAGGGCCACCCCAACAAAAAAATGCTATGCATCTGTGTGCCTGGAGCTGTTACACCTCCCTCCCCCAAAGCTATACGCCTGGGTGCCTAAGATTTAAAAAATTGATGATTTAGAAAAAATAGAGCACAAAAACAAATATTAAATGATTTTTTTTTTTCAACTTAAAAAGTATATTTATTTATTAAGGGTACTTGAATGGAAGTTTTTTTTGATTTTTGAAAAGGAAGCTTGACCTTTCAAGTAAATTAGAGTAAATTAGTCAAAAAGCTTGACTTATCAGAACCGTTAGACACCCTACTGATGTAGGGGGCTAAAATTTTGGAGATTTCATTTTCAAGAGGAAAATGAACTACTTACTTAAGGGGTCAGATCTCCAAATTACGAAAAAATGTTTTTACTGGGTTACAAAAACCACCTTAATGATCACCCCATAAAAATTTGAGTTAGTATGAAGAGGGCTTGAGTAATTTAAAATATTAGGTATAATTACGAATCATATTCACGTAAGCTTCGAGATTTGCTTGCTGATCTTTTAACTGATGTGTTTCATGGATTCAATATCCAATGAACCAAATTTGATTTTTTTTTTCAACATTACATTTCAATTGACTAATCATATTTTTAACTGATTTTCAGATGCGATCCTCACAATTGTAGAACTAGGCGAGTTTCAGTTTCATGTATGTACCAATGTATTTTGAAAATTATCTAAAAATAAGGTTTGTTGTGTTTTTTTGTTTTGTAGTCCTAGACTGGAACTTTTTTTTAAATTGAATTTCATTGGTATGCTTGGAGATGGGTAATACCTTTTTTCTTCAGAATGATAGCAAATGAACAGAAAACATCATTACGAAACGTATTTAAAAAAATTTTGGCTACAGATGTGGTATTTTCTCAATAAAATATTTTAAGAGAAGGTCACCTTTACTACAATTTGTCGTATGTATTATTTTGAATCTGAACAGCAGAGAATACATAATCATTTATCCAACATAATAGTTCACATCTTATAATTTTTTTCACTCCATATTAAATCATTCAACTTATAACACATCAATAAAATAACAACAGGAAATACGAAACCAGTTATCAACAGTAAAAACATCGCTAAAGGCATATTTTGGACAAATTCGCCTATCACCATGTATATCCATTGGCCAGTGGTCCATCGTGTATATAAAACGCTGTAAACACAGAATTTTTGTAAAAACTGAAATTCCTTTTTTTTATTCGAAAAAAATGCCTTTACCAAGCAATATATGCGGAGCTATGAAGGCATAATCCAAAAACAGCCGGTTTCACTGGCGGGTTTCTATGAAAATAGAAAAACATCAAGAAAAAAATGACGAAAAATGGATTCGTGTGGACTGCATGATTATACCAATCAGGTATCCAAACATTCATTTCGGAAGGAAAAAATAAAGGCCTGTTGAATATCTGGATCAACCAAAATAACGAACAAACGAACTGTAAATAAAATATTTTTTAAAAGTAGATAAGTATACCTCGCAGATTGTCATCAAATTTTGAGTTCTAATTAATTCAAAGAAAAGATACTCACAACAGAAGAAGGCACATCCAATGTAATGAAACAATAATCTTGAACATGTTTAGCCAGAATAATGATTTTCCTTAGGGAACTTTTTTTTGGAAGAGAGTCGACGTGATCGATTAAAAAACTCATTACGAAGTATCGAACTTGTAATCCCTGGAGTGAAAGAAAATTTAAAAAATGATTTTTTACATGTATTAGGCACCTGCTTAAAACAACTTATCTCAAATAGCACTAAAACTGCTCCTAAAAATTTTTGAAAATGTTTTTTTCACCTATTCACAGATTCTGATGAAATTTTACATGGAATTTAAGAGTCTTAAGGTCGGTCGACTCATTACCCCAAGCGTTCCAAAATGGGTCTTTGACCAGGAACATGTGGAAATACTGATTTCTGCTTTTGACTTTAGCCTAAAAATTTTTGGAGAATCTAAAAAAAATTGTTTAACGGTATAACCATGCTTTCAAGGATCCCAAAAAAGATCTCTAGTGCCAAAAATTTGAAAATTTTTTAGAAAAAAAAAAATTTATTTTGTTTTTTTTCAAACGACATCACTGAAGGTATTTCAACAAGAGTTTTCTCTAATTTCAGCCAAAATTTAAAAAATTTAAAATCCATGGAAACGCGGTTCTGGAAGCGGAACCAGAAATGGAAACAGAAGCGTTGGTTTTAGTTGGTTTAAAGGTGGAAACGAAACTTGAGAAACATAACGATAGGCCAAGAAACAGAAATATTTTTCTGGTGTTTTCATAATACCGATATGAACGAGAATATTGAACTCGATAACGTAATTCTAATTGAACTAGACCAATACTCACAACATTCCAGACAGTAATGCATTTCCACCAATGATTCTTCAAATTCCTCCAGTTAGGATGGCTTATTCCGGCGAAATCGAGCTTGAATAAACCGTAATACGCGATAAATAAATAATAACCCGTCATCATAGACCGGATCCATTTCAAAGCTATTCTTTTCTGATCATTATTCACAATATTTAAACGCAAATTGTTCACGTATTTCACCACAGTCACAAGATCCAATTTTTGAAAACGGTTTAAAGACATTTTCTTTTACAACGAAGTCGAAAAACAATCAAAATAAACGACACTCTTTTAAATGTAATCATATTTGGAAGACTTCCTTCGTTGAAATGGGTCGATCGTTGGTATTCATATGTAGAAAAAAATACCGAATAAGCAAAAATGATGGTTTATTTGCTCGATATAAAGTAAACTTGAAATGACGAGTTAAATGCTGAGCTAGGTAGAAATATTTGTCCATTACGATTGATTGGTTAATACGTTTAAGCTGTATAAATAAAAAATCAACAATAGTGTCGCTCAAATGAGAATATTTCTGCGATACACACCTCACAATTGAAATAGGTAAAAAAAAATCAATAGAAAAAATTTCAAATTATGTAAAATTTTATCCAAAAAAAGAAGAATAAATTAAAAATTTTGAAAATTCAATCAAAAAAAGAGAAAAAAATGCTGAAAATTTCGACAAAAAAGCAGGACAAAGGCAGGACTGGGACATCTAACCAAGTATGACGTATGAATCGAATACCTACCCTGAAACTACTATTGTTTCGAAAAAATTGTTTCAGGTCATTTGACACCTAAAAATTGGACAATATCATAAAAATTTTCAAACTTGCAAAATTTTCTCATTTTTTGAACAATTTTGACAAAGGGTATAGCCGAGTTTTTGGTGAAATCGGCCCCCTCTCCGATTTTCGATCTAACCCCCTCAGGTGGTGTACCTTGATGTAAAAAAAAATTCAGAAAAATTTTTGACCCCCCAACCCCCTCTCTTTCGGAGTTATGGCCATTTTATTGCATTATTTTCAAGAAATTTTAATTTCAATGGAAGTGAAGGAAATTTTCTGTTCTTTGGCACAAAGTTGCATCTCGTAGAGGTGTATTTACGATAATTTTTTCAAAAATTTTGGTGCACTCCTTCACGTTGTTTCACCTATTTGAAGTTTTCAATCGTAAAAAACGTCATATAAACGAAGAGCGACCACTTTTTAAAAATATCCCAAAAACGTGTTTTTTAACGTAGATTCACGTCACGTATTCACTTTTGGCAACTTCGATGCACCAAGGGCCAAAAATCGCGAAAAACCGTACAAAAATGTTGTTTTTTTAGCAGATTTTTCAAATTTTGAGCGTTTTGTAAGGAGAGAAATGGCTGAACGAAGAAACTAACGTCGGATTCGTATTTATCGGGTCAATATACCCTGATCAACACCCTTTTCGCGGTCGTATTATTTGAAGACTCGAAATTCGCTATTTTTGTCATGAAAAATCAGTGAAAAAAGGTGAATTTTGAGGCTTAACGCAAAACGATCGCGAAAAGGGTGTTTATCGGGGTATTTTGACCCGCTAAACACGAATCCGACGTTAGTTTCTTTATTTGAAGGTTTTTTCCGTATAAAGCTCTCAAAACTTGAAAAATCTGCTAAAACAACAACATTTCTGCATGGGTTTTCGCGATTCTTGGACCTAAGTTCAAAGAAACAGCCAAAACAAAGTACTCAGGGAAAATCTACATTAAAGAATATGAAAATGTGCAATACATTACTAAAGCAAGAAACACAACATTACCCTCCAACCTTTACCTAGTTCTCACTTTGTCAATCGAAACGAAAGCTGCGTATTTGAAAGAAATTATACCATTTGGTTTTGGATCGGCGAATCGCGAAAAACTCCGAAGTTCGGTAATTTATGATTTCCGCTCTCTATATGAGCTTAGGGCGTCTAGAGGGCCTAAATAAAAAAAACTAAGGCCAAATTTAAAATCAGAAACCCAAATTTCATTTTATAATACCTACCACTTCAAGTTATTAGTTTACTACCCGAAATTGAAATTTTGGCCTAGTATTAGGTATCCAAGTTCAAAATTTACAGTTTCATATTCTTTAATGTAGATTTTCCCTGAGTACTTTGGTTTGGCTGTTTCTTTGAACTTAGGTCCAAGAATCGCGAAAACCCATGCAGAAATGTTGTTGTTTTAGCAGATTTTTCAAGTTTGAGAGCTTTATACGGAAAAACCCTTCAAATAAAGAAACTGACGTCGAATTCGTGTTTAGCGGGTCAAAATACCCCGATAAACACCCTTTTCGCGATCGTTTTGCGTAAACTCTCAAAATTTACCTTTTTCACTGATTTTTCATGACAAAAATAGCGAATTTCGAGTCTTCAAATAAAACGACCGCGAAAAGGGTGTTGATCAGGGTATATTGACCCGATAAATACGAATCCGACGTTAGTTTCTTCGTTCAGCCATTTCTCTCCTTACAAAACGCTCAAAATTTGAAAAATCTGCTAAAAAAACAACATTTTTGTACGGTTTTTCGCGATTTTTGGCCCTTGGTGCATCGAAGTCGCCAAAAGTGAATACGTGACGTGAATCTACGTTAAAAAACACGTTTTTGGGATATTTTTAAAAAGTGGTCGCTCTTCGTTTATATGACGTTTTTTACGATTGAAAACTTCAAATAGGTGAAACAACGTGAAGGAGTGCACCAAAATTTTTGAAAAAATTATCGTAAATACACCTCTACGAGATGCAACTTTGTGCCAAAGAACAGAAAATTTCCTTCACTTCCATTGAAATTAAAATTTCTTGAAAATAATGCAATAAAATGGCCATAACTCCGAAAGAGAGGGGGTTGGGGGGTCAAAAATTTTTCTGAATTTTTTTTTACATCAAGGTACACCACCTGAGGGGGTTAGATCAAAAATCGGAGAGGGGGCCGATTTCACCAAAAACCCGGCTATACCCTTTTTGGGGATTTACACTTCTTTTTCAGCTTTTGTATTTTGAATATTTTGTAGCTTTTTCAAGTGAAAAGTACAAGTACTTCAAGTTAGCTCAAATTTCGTGCAAATGAAAAAGTTTAAAATTTCTCATTCAGTGGTGCCAAACATGATTTTTTTCAAAAATAGTGACTTTTTGACTACTTTTGAACAAAATTTTTAGAAACTTTCTTCCTAGCCCAAAAAATGACTCAAATTTAATTCTGATTTTTTACTCCTCTCCCCCCTCCCCCACAAAAACTTGAGAACTCGAATTCGTATGGCTCATTTGGCTCCATACAAATAAATGTAGGTATTTCGGAACCCGTAAAACCCTCATCTTTCTTGACGATGATCACGTCTTTTTCTAAAAAGCTTTACCATTTGTTTATTGGATGGGCCCCCCCACAAATGGAAAAAACCCATCCTTAAATACCCCGATAAAACTTGTTTGAAAGCTCCGATGGCAGGAAATTTCGCCATCTTTTCCAAAATTTGAGGACTGAACTGTTCAGTATTCGAAATTTCCATTTTCTACGTTTTTTCCATCTCCACATCGGAATCCATTACCTAAAATTTCATCAAATTCTCACCTGCATTCAAAATTACATTTGAAAATAACGACTTGAAACCCAAACCTTTCATTACGAACACTCAGCCACAAAAATGAAAACTGGCAGAATCACCAACCAACGTATTATCAACTACATCTCGTTAATCGATTCGAGAATAACGAGCACCGCCACCACCGGTATCCCATAACAATAACAATAAACTCAGCTCCGGGAACTCCAAAGCCGCGTATCAGAAATTCACAGGTATTAATTTATCGTCGAAATTTTTTTCCATCAACGCGGCTCAACCATCGCTTCGATCCGATACGATAAAATAATTTCGATAATGAGTCGATAGGTACTTGAGAGAATCTAAATAGCACGTTTCGATTACCACCAATAACTTTCTAACGTGGTTCGCGTATTTCCACAATACCGCCGCATTTATAAAAACGGCCGAAGCCACGATTGGGATAAAGGGAGAAAAAACTCGCCTGGTTAATTTTTTCGTCTCTCCCATCATCGACAACGATATTGTAGTATGTGTATGTAATTTCGTTAACTATAAACATACCCATAGCACCCCCTCTCGACCCCTTTCACTACGCCTATCTGCGATCTATAGCAATATCGCATGATTAATGAAGCGTTCGATATCGATCGAGCTAACGCTTCTTACAGTCGATCATCGTAATTAATAGTTGCCATTAACGACCCGCCGAACTCGCAGTCGTGAACAATCTTCAATCATAAACGTGAAATATGGCGATGTAAAATTTTTACAACACTTGCTCTGCGTCGTGCTCGTTGCTGCGGTATCATTTATCGCGTTATAGTATTATTCGATATGGGCTCGCGACCTTGTTTCTGTGTATAGAGAAAAATCCTTTCCTGGTACCGGCTTCAAGTCTAATATCGTGACTTTAACGTAAACAAAATGTGAACTAAAAACACATCAATGAGTCAAAAAAATAAACCAAGTGAACGATATAATATCATTCTTAGCTGACCATGTGCTCTCAAATGAAACTTTTAAAAGACTCTCAGATTCGGATCTCTCGTCATTTATTAATCAGTGAAAATTATCGAAAATTATTAGAAAACAGCCAAAATTGCAGCACAGTAAATCAGTGAAAAAAATTACTGAAAAATCAGTGAAAATTCACTGGAAAGTCAGTACGATCTCTAAAATTCGCTGAACTCTGTGAAATTTGATGAAAAATCAGAGACATTTTTTGAAAAATCTGCAGAAAATTAAGGAATTTCGCTGATTTTCCATGTACTGCAATTTCAAAATGAGAGGGTAAGAGGACTTGAAAAGAAACTGGTTATCCAGCGACTCGAAGGCTCATTTTGAACGACTCGAGGGTATGAGAGTCTTTTTTGCGAGTTTGAGTCTCTGTTTTTTCTCATAATTTTATGTTGCTGAACAATGTGAATATCGAAGTCTAAATTTACAGGCCAAAGGGGCTTCGAAATCGAAAACTTTTACTCAAGTAAATATTTGTAATAATTTGAGGTATTTTTCTTTGTCAATATTTGAAAAATGATTACAAATTTTATTTTTGATTTATGTTCAATTTTTTAATTTTTTCCTACCAACATCGAAATTTTCTGGCTCGAATTTTCCTCAAAGATTCAAATTTACGTTTTAAATCATTTTCATTACTTTCCTCAATATTTGTTCTAATCCAAATATTTTCAAGTGCACGTTTTCAAAATTTTCCTAAAAATTTCGAAAGTTTTTTCAACTTTGATTTTTTGAGTTGAATTTTAATGATTTTTTCAAAAAAATTTCATCCAAGTTCCAATTGTTTTCTCCTCCAAGAATTTTCGAGTTCGAATTTCCTTTTATAAAATGAAAAAAAACTCAAATTCAAATGTTCTCAAATCTTTTCACTCGTAAATTTTTTTCAAATTAAAAAGACGCCAAAGAAAGAGATTAGAAAATTGATAATTCATTCTTACATCATCAGTTTTCTTCAACGTCTTGTTTGGTGGAAAAAATTTTTGAGAACATTTTGAATTTGGAAAAAAAGTTGAACGTAAATAAATACTGAACAATTCGAAAAAATGAAAAAAATTATTAAACGAAGAGTTTTTGAAGTGAACATCAAAAATTGAAAAAAAAATGTCAAAACTCGTAAAACAGAGATTCGCATGCAATTCAAGATTTTTTGAGTCTATGGCAACTCAAAGTCTTATCTTTGTGAGACCCGCACACAGAGGCGGATTCAAGGTAGATGGGGGTGTAAGGGGTGCACCACCACCACCACCACCACCTCACGATAATACAGAATTTCAAAATCATCAACAAAAGTATAAGTTTGTCGAAAAAATCGGCAAATTACTGAGGGATGACAAAAAATAGCATTTTATATGTTAGCTAAAAAGTACCTGAAAACTGGATTGAAAATCACATTTTTCCAAAACGCGAATTTTTTTCAGAAATCCAAATCTCAATTTATCAAATTATGAAACGATTTTTCACAACAATTATTCAGCTCTGAGGTAATTTTCAGCTTATGCGCATTTCTTTGAACGTTTTTCTCCCTCACTTTGCTCGAGTCTAAATATTTTTACATTTCTTTGAAAATCAATATTTATCAAAATCCAAGTTCAATTTCAATCACTTCTCAACGATTTTTTTACAAGAATTTTTCAGATCTGACAAATCAATTTTTAAAAGATCAGTAATTTTGGCTCTTGAGTTTTTCGTGGAAAATTTTTGGCATTCATTTTGGTCGGATTCATGCATAACTTGAAATAAAATTCCAATTCAGGTCTAAGAAAATCCAGCATGCCAGTTTTTTTCACAACCCCCCTCCCCTTCGAATGCCCAATTGGCTGCAGTGTACTCTATCATTCTAAATCAGTGAAAAGTCACTGATAAATAGTCAGAATTCCAGCACAGGAAAAATCAGCAAAATTCACTGATTTTCAGCGAATTTTCGTTGATTTTTCAAAGATTTTCACTAATTTTTCAGAAAATTTCATAAATTTTACCGATTTTACAGTGAATTTTCACTGATTTTCTCCTGTGCTGCAATTCTGACTGTTTCTCAGTGATTTTTGATAATTTTCACTGATTTATAATTTAGAGATACGTGGTTTTTTTGGTGGGGGGATTGTCAGCAAAATGAGAAGCTTCACCTCCTCCTCCCCCCCACCCAGTTAGATATTTACTCACTCATTCCGAATCAGTGAAAAATCACTGATAAACAGTCAGAATTGCAGCACAGGAAAAATAGTGATTTTTCACTGATTATTCAAAGAATTTCACCGATTTTTCAGTGAATTTCATTAATATCACTGAGTTTTTAGTGAATTTCATAAATATCACTGAGTTTTTAGTGAATTTCATAAATATCACTGAGTTTTCAGTGAATTTTCACTGGTTTCCAGTGATTTTCTTTCACTGATTTGTTTTCAGTGAAAAAATTTCACTGATTTTCTCCTGTGCTGCAATTCTGACTGTTTCTCAGTGATTTTCGGTAATTTTCACTGATTTATAATTGAGAGAGTAGGATTGTCTGCAAAATTGTTTTTTAGTATTGGTTGGCAAAGTTAAGGGGGTTTTTGTTATATTTTTGTAAAATGACGAGTTTCGCCCTCCTTCCACTCCATGTTCAAGCTTCGATTCGTCACTACTCGCGCGTTTCGACTCAGAATCTAAATTTTCACATATTCTAGGCTTTCAACTCAAAAGAGTCTCGAAACTCACGGACTCTGGCGAACCCTGATTTCACTCGCTGGAATTGGGGAGAATACCTCAACGCCCAACCTTTCTAATCGATGTTCATAAATATGAAATGATTTCCATCCCTACGAAAGTCACCAAGCAAAAATAGCTTAACGGCGAAGACAACTCTTCAAAACGAATTTTCTTATTTGCTTTTGTTTTTTAAAATGTTAAAAAGTACCAAGGGTGAAAAACGATTAGGCCAACGTTGCCGAGCGCTAATTCCAAGGGTTCCAAAACATCTCCGTATCCCTACCGAAACACGCCACAATGCGTACAATAAAACTATCCTCCAAATGGAACATCCCCGATCCGAAGAACGCGTATAATTAATGAAAATATAATTAAACTTCGAATATGACACGAACGAAGCACCCCTTCCTCCGCCATTCTGCTTCGAATGTCGAAGAGAATTTGTCAAAAAAGCAAAATAGGGGAAAGTAAATATCAAGGGTGAGCGAGAAAACGTTGATTGAATTAGGCGATGAAAGAAACTAAGAATAGCATTTCATTCGCCACACCAGCACAACTCCAAAGTCTGTAGTCGTGGTCGTTTTTACGAAAATCAACAATCCCATAACGAATTCCGCACATCACATAACGCCATCTCGACCCTGAGACTCTTTTAATACACAAACGTGCCAAAACCGAAGTACCTATTTCATATTTCGCAATAAGGGGCTTTTTGACCAAACGATAGGAAGAAAAAAATCAAATAAACTCAGCCATCCATCGCCCCACGTCCGATAGATGGAAAAAACACCATAAATGGCCACGCTGACGAAAAAATCCAACTCCACCTCGTCCAAGCGCTTTGATACGTCCAGATAAAACTCGGAAAGGTTATAATACGAACAATGAATCTACCTATTTTAATACGAACGTATAAGCGTGATGCGTAAATAAATAAGCTAAACGGGCGTACATCGTGGGAATTTTCATTTGACGATGTCCGCGGCCGGCTTGAGCCGATTTTAATGATGTTGCCGGTTCGGTTTTGTTCGTCGAGCTGTTATTGCTTCGCCACCGCTGACACCACCTCGCCTCCTGGTTGTTAGCAAACAACCTAGAGCCAATTCACGTACTCCTCATATGCTACAGACCGATTATAAAGCCTTCTGTACATACGAAAATTGCCAACGTTGCTTTATATCGACGAATCGATACGTAGTCGCGACCTGGATCATGGTCCAATAATGCAAAGATCGATTTCCGCACATGTGATTGTGTAAATCGCTGATGCACTGGGTCCACAGCACAACCTACGCTTTTCCAATTAATTTCAATTTCTTTGATGCTGCCTCTATCTAATCGTTGACTCCCCTTATGCTTACTTTGGTAAATGGTAATTCATTATCGACAAAAGCGACCAAGCGACGTTCCACGATATCCACGATAAACATTCTGGCCACCGCGACATTCCCAAATCTGCTAATTTTGACTTTAAATGCATATTGCATAACTGGCTGTTTCGAGTCGTGGGTCGTGGGTAAAATGACCCAACACCGATCACCCAACCGCACACAAACCAACGTTATCAGCCCAAGCTCGAGTTCGCAATGGCACCGGAAGTTTATTAACGCGTTTTGTTTCGATCTTATCTCACGTTTATTTCTTTCTATGGGTCATTTTACATACGCCAGCAACCTTCGAGAAGTTTTCGTCGAACTGACTTAATAAAGGCGGAGGCATGATGCAGCATGCTTTGTGAAGTTGAAGCGAGTGCTTTTGTTGCTGTGCATTCGCAGACTTCATTTCTCGCGTGTTAAGCAGTTTTAAAGATATGAATCATTTCGAACCGAAGTAAGGAATAAGCATATACTGAAAACCAATGCAATGGCACCCAAAGAGGTATCAAGTATCAAACGAGTAAATTGAATACTGATCATGTTGTTGGAAATTCCCATCGATCGAATGAGCAGAATTTACCAAGAATTTCGATAATAATGAAGTTTTGTATTCCCAAAAAGTTTAAATCCACTCGGTGTGTTAAATTAGGTGTTCAGAGTAAGTGACAATTTCTCTCGCAAAGTGTTTAATTTTCCAGAAAAAAAGAAGCCTTGATTGCGAAAAATAACAACGAGTTTTATACAATTTGAGCTCCAAAATATTACTGTCAAAATTTTAGTCTAAAAAAATTCGTGTTGCCCATCAGCAGTGTCAAAAATTGAAAAATTACAAAAATGCGCCGAAGTTAAGAGATCAAGTGAAAAGAATATGCAACCATCTGAATTATAAACCAAGACTGCGATTGGCGCAGACACTATAATTCAGTGTTTCAAAAACGGAAAATTTTTAGGTTGTCTTTCTGTTTTCGTTTTTACATTCATCAAGTCATTATTCCATGAAACGAAAAATATAAGGACAGGTTCATTTTTATATTTCTTTTTTCTCTATGAAATCTCAGAGGTTTTTCTATGATTGAAAACCCCAATTTTTTAAGATTTCACCATCATAAATTGACTTTTAACTTTTTTTCACTTGATTTTTGAGAGTTGAAATCTAGAAATTTTGAGCTTTTTGTACCCTAAATATTTCATTTTAAAAATTTATACCCCATCCTCCCATCACAGGTGTGTATAGATTCGGAAATCAATTTAACCATTTCGCTACCAAAATGTCGAAAAAAAATTAAAGACGAAAAAACGAAAGATTTTTTTTTTGTTTAACGCTACTTGTAAAATTTTGTTTTTGTTTTTTTTGTTTTTGTAAAATGTTGGAAAAATAACGTTTTTTTCCGTTTTCGTTTTCATAAAGTTTTTGAAACCCTGCGTAAAATTTTAATAATTTTGGGTTCAAATTTTAGAGAGTTAAAAAATCATAGAATCTTTGCACCTGGTTTTTCGATACCTCATTTCAACACTTATGAACGAAAATGAACGAGATAAAAGATGAAGATGATCAAAAATGAATTAGTATATCAGAAAAATATATTTCCTAGAAAAAAATGAATTTCAATTTAAAAAATGCAAGATTTTTTAGTCATAAGGAGAACTTGAACGATTCTCATGACTTTCTAGAAACCAATTTTTTAAATAAATGTTTAACCATTTTGATGACATTTCCGACCAATTTTCATGGATTTTTTTTCATTTTAAAGCTCATAATATTTATAATTTTTTTTATTGTACTTGAAAGTTTGAAAATGTCAGAAAACTTGTTAAACATTCTTCATTCATAAAAAAATTGGTAAAAAACTTGGAAAGCCATGAAAATCGTTCAAAATATGGAACTTACATGAAAATTTCTCCAAAAAAAGGCCATAAAAATTATTCAAAAGTCGACATTTTTTTGATCAATAAAAATTAAAGGTACCTATAATTGTCAATAATTCTCCAAATACAGATCCGGACTTCCAGGGGGGAGGGGGAGGGGTGTGAAAATATCCATCCACATAAGTTGGTCGAAAATGTCATAAAAATTGTTAAACAGTCTTCATTCATAAAAAAAAGAAGGTAAAAATATGGTACAAGTAACTAGAAAGTCATAAAAATCGTTCAGAATATGGAACTTACATAAAAATTTGTTCAAAAAAAGTTCATAAAAATTGTTCAAAAGTCGACATTTTTTCGAACAATAAAAATGACAGGTACCTACCATTGTCAATAATTTTCCAAACACGGATTCAGACTTCTAGAGGAAAGAAGGGGGGGGCAAAAATTTCTCAAACAGTCGAAAATGGCTTGCAAAATGCTGAAAAAATGGTCCATTTGTTCTAATCTAACCGTTAAAAGAGGCTTTTAAACAGTTACACGAAATATTTTTGAACTTCAAATACGTCATTTTTTCGATTTCTCATCATAGGAGTACATACAAACAATTTTCTTCCATTTTCAAACATATTTGAATCTGCCCCCCCCCCCGAAAATAAAAACTGGTATAAAATATTTTATGTTATTTCACATTTTTGTGAACATTTCAACGTGAACATTCGAAATTGTTTTGAATTTCAACTCTGTTGTCGTAAGTTGAAAATTTGAAGAAAAAATTGAATTTCAAGCTGAAAGTGAAAGCAGAACTTGGACAAGATTTTTCATAACACCAATTCCTACCATCAAAACAAAACCTGAATTCTTGGAATTGGAAATTTTGCAAGAGTAGAAAAAGCCCTACAACAATCGTAATTTTCCGGACAATTTTTATAAAAATTTTAACCATGAAAATGTTTTGAATATTTTTTTTTTAAAGTTCGCATCATTTTTTCGAATTTTGCGGCCATTTTATTTTAAACAGTTTGCATAAATATAAATTGTTTCATTTCGAAAGACTATTCTCAAACTAATTACGAAACCGAAACACAAACCAAAAAGATCCGAAGGGGAAGGGGTAAGGCAGGGAGCAACTTGCTTTTCAAAAATGACAAAATTGCAATTTGAGTTGAAAAAAATTACGAGTAGGAATTCAAATTTTACATTTTAAAAGGGAAAAAGTCAACAAATCTAAGAAGTCGACGATTTATCAATTTTTATCCTCTGTTCCCCTTCCCTTCTCCCAAACATAAAAAGAAAAATTTAGTTTTTCCCCAAGTACATGGTAACCTCCTGTTGCTGAAGATTCTGAACCAAGCTATTTGATATTAAAAATTGTCATTTTTGAAACACCAATCATGAGTCACGATTTGTACAAATTCTAGCTCTTGTATCCTCTCTTTTCTTCCAACTATGTCAAAAATGAGTAATTACCTATACTAGACTCACCACCTCGAAAATTTTCAATCCTAACCTCATATTTGTACAACAGAACCCCAACAATAATTAAATTTGATTTCCAAATGGACTTTCCCATTCAAGTACACTTTTACACCAATACTTCGACAATTCTATCACCCAAACTCAAATAGGTCTACGAGTACTCTCACTCTAAACTCTCATGTCACCCTACAAATCTCTTACTATCCCACGTCACCCATCAAACATATCCATCCTTACACCGGTAATGAGTGAAAATTAGTATCTGGTTCCACTTTACGAACCTCTCCCTATAACCACATCACCATCTAGAAAACTTTTCTAAACGAAACCCTTTCGAAAGAATCCTATCGTAATACACTAGTATCTGTCGAGTATCGTACACCATCGAATGGAAAATCCACCTAAATTATATCCCGTCTGCCAACTTAATAAAGCAGCCAACTTTAAATCCATCAACAGAAGCCCAAATGAACACGAAAGATTAATAATACGCACACAAAACGCCGAAGTCATAGATCTACTTCCTGCTCTCGCATCTTATATTACCACCATACCTACGTGTTCGTGAAACCTTTCCAATATCCTGAACACCTGGTAGACGATATTTCCAGCTAGATTGGATAACCTGGAGAAAAAAAAACCTGCCGAGTCTATTATACGTATCTACCTGTACAGTAAATATACTGACCGCGGGCACTAACAGTGATTTTTTTTCAACTTACCGGGTTCCAGAGGAAAGACAAAACCGTATTTTAAACGTTTAATAATAACTCTGCTTGGAGTACGTGTCTATCACGATATGAATTACCTCGCTTTGTGTATCTCGTTTCATCAAAATGAAAAACACCGAGACGTCTACCTACTTACAGTATGAGAGAGTTGAAAGCATTTTTTTCCAAAAAAAAAAAAGACGAAAGGAGAGACTCGTTTTTCAAATTTAAATAACGTTTAAAATTATATCGCAGACCATCGCAGCGTCGTTTTAATGACAACTACGACGACGACCGACAATTTAACTAAAATACTTATAAATTATAAACGGATATTTGTATTCTGGCAAATAGTCTGCGAGAATTCGTAATAATGCCGAAATGAGACGCATATTTAGAATTTTCTCGCTGTTTTATACATAATATAAAATCGCGTAGCTCTTTATAATATGTCTACGTATGTGCGGCGCAGCATTCAGAATGAAATGAAAAGCCAGCAGACGTGTTACGCTAATATAACGACCAGAAAATGCTCTCGAAAAATGTGTCCCTATTGGCATTTGACGACGACGGTTTTCCTATTAGAAATCTATTCTTACGAATATGGAAATTCAATAACAATACACGAGGGGGAGTGGGAACCGCTGTCGTTGTCTTTATCCTATAATACTTATATACCTATACGCCGTGTAATACGTTCGTGTACGGGTTTTTTCCACAAAAGAAGAAAAGGGGATGAAAAATAAAAGAAAAGCTACCTAAATACCGCATATATGCCCATACAATGTTCTTTTTTTGCGGTATTTTTGTAATGGTACGAGTAGGTATAATAAACCGCAGAGTATATTTTCACGATTCGCCGCTCATTCGAGTGTTTTTATCACCTGTTTGAATGGCTCGATTTAGCGGATTTAATGAATTACGCATACGAGCGGATACATTTTTCGGTATCGTGTTCGAATTCGTATAATGGGAATAGTATATTTTTCACAGTTCGTTCGCTAGGCGATAATTGAGTCGAGTACGTGAGCTGAGCTTTTCAACGGGCTGAAATACGATTTTAGTGGAGGAATATGGTTGAAAGGATGGAAATTATAGAGATATGGCTTGAATGACCAGGAAAATCGTTCGAAATGTTGGAAACGTAATGATGTTTTTGGAAAATATGCTTAATCAATAGTTTTGAATTAGAAATAAAAATCAAATAATTTTCCATTTGATTTGCTTTTGAAGCACATTGACACTGGATCAAAGTCGTAAAAATGGTCCTTTTGCAATATTTCAATCGCTTATACCGCCATTTATATCAATTTAAGAGTAAAATCGATAGCATATTTGAAATCTACAAATTTGTTGAAAACGCATCTTTCCCTGTTTTCTGAATTTAAAAATTTAAAGGTCATAAGAGGAAAAAATTGTTCTCACTGTTTTTAAGAAGAGAGAAAATAATCAGGCACAAACAAAAATAAATACAAAATCAAATTTAATCCCCTTCTTTTCAGAATAAAATACTTACAAAAAATATTAATCACAATATTGAATTCTGCTACATTTTTGAGTAATTTTTTTTTTTTTTTTTTTAATTAACCAATTATAAAAAATTTTCATTCTCATCAATTTTTCGACTTTATGTGAATTTTTGGACAAAAACCACGATTTCTTAGTTCAACTAGATACTTTTCGGCCTACATTGAAAATCTTGGCTTTCTTGACCTAATATACAAAATGAAATAATAATGAAGTCGATCTAAAAAAAAACTTTTCATTTTGAACAATTTTATGATTGTTTTTATACTATTTTTACTCATTTTTCAAGACAATCTAACAATACAATTATTTTGAATTTTTTGTATTTTAAACAATTTGCATGATAATGATTTGCCAATTTTATTTCTTTTTTGCAAACTCCCCCATAACATAACATTTTAATCATTTTTCTGACGTTTTTAGAACATTTCCATGACATTTCTTCAACTTTTCAGTGTTTTACACAATTTCAACGTGAATAATTCACCAATTGAATTGAACTCAGCGAGGAATCAAAGTTAGCATTATTTCGGTGGGAGAGGCGGAGAAAGGGGGTGAAATTGAAATTTACTGACACAGGTGACATTTTTTCTGATTTTCTGGACTTGAAATACACTTTTTTCAAAATTTTCCGAATAAAACCGTAAATTCTCAATACAAAACGCCATTTTTTTCCTCACTTGATTTCGCAATTCAAATAGATTTTTTTCGACTCAAAATGCAATTTTGCAATTTTTGGAGACAGTAAGCTGTCACTTCTGATTCCCCCCTCCGCCCTCTCCATCCACTTTTTTTCATTCTAAACAATTTTTATAACATTTTCTAGAAAATTTTCCATACCTACCTCACAAAGTTGAACCAATTTTTCTGCACTTCAACGAATAATTTTTTTTTCAAATGTCGAGGTTTCTAGATTTTTTATTTCATAGAAACCCGGAAGAGTTGGAAAATTTTAGAGATCTCTCTGGAATTTTTCAAAAATTTGGGGAAGGATTAAGCGACCGAGTGGAATTTTAGATGATACTGCCCTCTTCCGAACAAAATCCACAAGCAATAATAACTTGGATAATTTTTTCTAAAAAAATTGGCACACGTTCCAAAAATCTGTTCAACAGCCCCCCCCCCATCTTTCTATTGCGGAAAGTGTGAAAGGTCTAGAAAGTTGGGAGGATTAATCTGAAAAATCTGGAAAATTCAGGGAAAATCATTCGGTATTTTAGATATTTGGCTTTTGACCTAAGATTTTCAGAGTAATTAAACATTCTTTATTTTTTTTGACGTAATATTTCTTTTTCGAACTTCCAGAATTTTCTTGATGCATCCAATTTTTTGAGCTATTTTCATGGCGCAGTGAACATTTTTCAATTGTGTGAGTAACGACTCCAATTAGCCCAAAAAATCAATGAAACCTGTGCAAAATTTTTGGCTGATGAAGTTTCGTTTAAAAAATGATAGAACTTCAATTTTGTTGATTTTCCCCCATTCGTCCAAAAAATCGTTCTATTTCATTTTCGATTCATCATATTGGCTCGAACCACTGAAAAATTCTTTACTAAGGTGACAATAAACTCATTTTCAATCAGCACGAGTCAAGTTGGCGTAATTTCAGCGGATTTTCATGATCCGTCAATCGTCGTCATATTCGTCAACAAAAATATGAAACGACACGTGCAGTTAATCGTTTCGATCAATTTTCACATCCAGCTCTTCTCATCTCCGGTGAAAATATCAAAACACTCCTAAAAGCCAAAAACAATAACTACGAGAACAGATAATCCAAACAAAACCAACATCTCTGGGAAGAAAACGTAAAAAACAAAAACAAAAGAAAGAAAATCGACATTGAAAAAAGATCGAATTCAACGCCTCGTGGACATTGTTTCGCATTAATTAAACAAAGTGCTGGCGTGTTTATCGAACTCGAAAGTCGAAAAGCGCGTTAGCGATAATTAAATATTCATCGGATCGATAATCACGCAGAAGGGGTTTTTAAAGTGTGAAAATAACAACACGTTGGAAAAAAAACGCACGAAAATAAAAAAAAATCGTAGGTACTTCGACGTCGTCCAGACCTACGTCTAAAACGCCAACTCATTACGTCGAACTTGAACTTGGGAAATATATTCGAAACGCCATTCACCTGCTCGTATACCCACAGATACCATAACAACGTAAACACACCAACAAACCATTGCATTAAGTCTTCTGATGTCCATCAAACGATACCGCGTGTCGTGGCTATTTCAGCGGCAGTCGGAGAAAAAAAAAGACATACACACTTGAAAGCTAAACCATTCATGTGGAAAACTCGTTTCCTGCGGAGAAAAATTACTCGAATAATTCTCGCAGTCTTCGAGAAGAGTATTGGAGCTGGAAAAAAGTATACAGAAGAAAAAAACCACATACGTATAATTCATATGGATAAAGGTACTGTGCGGGTATAACGTTTGGTAAAAATTACTCTCGAAACGCCAAGCTGAGTTATATATCGGAATACCATTCCACGAACTGGGTCATTATAAATTCCGTACAGTCGACGTACGAGTACGTAAACGTATGTACATATACAATACATAATATCCAATACCTGTGTATGTTAGGTACTCGCGGGTATGAAACAATGCTCGAGCCAGAAAAGAACTTAAATCATTCGGTAAAAATGCCACTTTCTCGTAAAAATTACAATTTATTTAACCACAATACGTATGCACTAGGCGAGTATATAACTGTACATAATTGGAAGGGGAAAAGGAAAGATACGAAGGGAAAATATAAAATTGTTTTTTCTATCGTTATTTTTTTGCACATGAGCAAGTCACGAACTTCGTATGCTGAGAAGCCAAAATAAGCATCGATAAACAACGAAGATACATCGTGTTTAAAAGGCTTGTTGTGTAGAAGAATCAGAGCATAATTTTATAGGATTAAGGGGGTTTGAAATGTCTATTGGAAATATTCGTGTGTCATCGGTTCGCATTGTTGGAAAAAACACAAAAAACTAATGAAATTGTCGAGTGTAAAAATTAAGAAGTCATGATGTAAAATGATTCAAATTAGAAAAAAATTGAAAAAATTGACATACCTAACGTGAAACAGTTGAAATGTAGTTGAATGGAATAGAAAAACAATTAATCCTTAAATTCTTATAAAAATTCTTCAATGGAGCGTAAAAATTGCACAAAAATTCGGATTACAGGTGAATCGTTTTTTAATGTTCAAAAATACCATGAAAAATTTTGAAATAAGTATAATGAGAATTAATTAGGTACTCAGACTCAGAATGTATCAAATATTGACTGAAATATTTTTTTTTAAATGAATTTTTACATTCTTTTGAACAACTTTTTTTAATAAAAATTCAGTTTTTTCAACATTTTTTCGAGAATTTTGAGTAACTTTGATCAACGGTTACATACAGTATGACACAGAAGTCTTGGTCACTTGAAACACTTCTCAATATCTCAGAACTGAAAAGAGATACCAAGACAATTCAAACGGCAATGTGTTCCTGGCGTCGAAAACATTGAAAATCGATAATCAAGCTTTCAGCCCGACGTATAGGGTGTCCACAAATTGAGAAACCGGTTTGGGTAAAAAAATGGGGGTCCGGTTTTTTTTATTGAAATGAAGTCTACACATTTACGCAATTAAAATGTGATATGTTTTTTTGAAACCAGTTCAGCAGTTTCGAACCAGTTGATAAAAATATCCAAAGAAATGGAGATATGAAAAAAAGTTTGAAACAAAAGTTGTAGAGAATAAAAAGACAAACATTTTTCGTTTCATAACTTTTCTTTCATCATTCAATGGAAAGAAGTTGTTGTACAAAAGGTTTGAAGTAACTTTTTCTTATTCAAACCATAACTCTTTTCCATTGCTGGATGAGGAAAAAACTTACAGAACAAAAAATGTTCAATTTTTAATTCTCTACAACTTTTATTTCAAACTTTTTTTGTTATCTCCACGTTTTTATAACTGGTTATGGACTTGGAATAAAAAGCCACCTAAAAAACTTGAAAAAATTGGATAAATTTTGTACCAGTTTAAAAAAGTGAAGATATCAAAAAAAGTTTTAAAATAAAAGTTGTAGAGAATTAAAAACTGAATATTTTATGTTCTGTATTTTTTTTCTCATCCATCTATGGAGAAGGGTTATGGCTTAAAAAAGAAAAAATTATACTCGAGTTCTTTGTACCATAACTTCTTTCCATTACAAGATGGAAAAAACCGCTATGGAACAAAACATGTTTCATTTTCAATTTTCTACAACTTTTGTCTCAAACTTTTATTCATATCTCCACTTTTTTGGATATTATTGACAACTGGTTCGAAACGGCTGAACCGGTTTCAAAAAAACATATCACATTTTAATCGCGTCAGTGTGTAAACTTCATTTCAATGAAAAAACCGGACCCCTATTTTTTGACCAAAACCGGTTTCTCAATTTGTGGACACCCTATACGTTGGGCTGAAAGTACGATTACCGATTTTCAGTGTTCTCGATGCCAGGAACGCATTACCGTTTGAAACGTTTTGGTATCTCTTTTCAGTTCTGAGACATTGAGAAGTGTTTCAAGTGACCAAGACTTCTGTGTCATACTGTATGTACGTATTTCTATCATTTTTTTATTTTTGGTTATTTAGCACTGTTTTTTGGCATTTTGAATGATTATGAAATGTTCGTGCCAATTTTCTTTTGATTTTCTCAAAGAGAGAGTGAAATTTATTTCACCATTTCACAAGTCGTCATGGAGGATTCTCAACTTGGTAAATCCCCGCCCGATTTCGGTATTTGACTGAGTTTTGAAAAAAAAAATCATTTGTATGATTAAAAATGCTAAAAAAAATTACAGAAATTCCTAGATGTAGGTACATAACACTTGAGCACAAATAAATTGATTTTTGTAAAATCATTAATGAAAAAAACTTGAAAATTTGAAAAAATTGCTTGCATTAAAAACGAAAAATTGTCGATAGTGCTCGAAAAGATGATCAAAAATGTCTTCAAAAATTTTCAAGTGCATCAGAATCACTCAAAATGAAACAAAAATCTAGAATATGAAAAATTTTGTTATTTTGTATAATCGGGGGAAAAAATAAAAAAATAAAAATGTGCGAGATAGATATGGAAAATTTTCTTTAAAATGTCATAAAATATGATGAAAATCGTCTAAAATGCAAAAAAAAGTCGAATTTTCAAAAAAATTGCATGAAAACGGTCCGGCCAAGAGAGGGGGAACTTCAGGAGTGGTATCACAGTTGTATTTTGGATGCGGAAAATCGTAAAAAATTCCATTTGTATATCAGCAACTTTCAATTTTGCCCCCCCCCCAAAAAAAAAAAATCAACTTTTCTAGAAACAGAGTAAAGCTTCGTAAATAAATTACTTGAAAAATTGTAAGGTAGGTGTGGAAAATTTTCTAGAAAATGTTATGAAAATTGTTTAAAATGCAAAAAAACTGGATGGAAAGGGCGGGGGAAATTCAGAAGTGGCAGCTTACTGTCTCTAATGTTGTTCTCTGGGTAGAATTCCAATTGGTAAATTACCTATCGATTCATGGGCTGATAGACCAAGTAGTCTGAACCCAAATAAATTTAAAATTAAAAAAAATGTATGTAAACTGCCAAAAAATTGAAGAAATGCTATGAAAACTTTACTCAAAAAAATAATAATAAATTTTATCCAAAAAAATAATGACAGGGCACCATTTACAAAATTGGTAAAATTTATTGCATAAAAATAAATTTTACCCAATTTCGCGATAAATATTATTTTTTTAAGGATAAAATTTATCATTTTTTGTAACACGTTCTATTTTTCATTTCTTTGAGTGTTTTTTCAGTGTTTCTGAAAACATCACAAAAATTGTTAAAATGTAATAAAAATGGTATAAAATGACGTAAAAATTAATAAATTAGTATTCAAGTGGCTCAAAACAAGTTTCAAACTATTGCTAAATTTTCTTGAAAGTTTGCTAAAAACTACCATAAAATTCTTCAAAAAAAATGAAGGGTTTCTCTAAATAAAGACTTTTACATAAAATGGTAAGTAAATTACCTAATTTTCAAAGCGGAAAGACCCTTATTCGGAAAAGACCTTCAATTGTGAGTTTCATTTCAAAACAAAAAAAAACAAAACACGAAGAAAAAAAAATTTTACAAAAAGGTTACCCAGCAAAATCAATATTATAATAGCATCACTTTTTTGAAATTTTTTTTTCAATTTCAAAATGTTTTGATGGTTTTTTCTCTTTTACGAATCGAATTCACGATATTTCAACTAATTTAATACAACTTACGATGTTTGCAACGTAATTAATTTTTAACCGTTTTCATACGATTCTTAGCAATTTCGATTTCATTTTAACGAAATCACATTTTAAATGATTTCTTGAACAATTTTTACGATTTCTTAAATGATTATCAGATTATCAATCATATTGAACGATTTTCACACAATTTTTATACCTGCCCCCTCCCCTCCATCAACACCAACGATCGAAAACCCGCCACAAAAACCGAAAATCAACCCTCTAAAAACTATAAAAGCGAATACCAGCGAAAAAAAATCACTACAACACCGGAATTAATTCCGAACCCAGAGGGGCTTCCTATCAACTCATTAAATCCTCCTTTACTCGTATCCGTAACCTTTACAAGCTTAACTAAAAACAACCCACCCCGATTCCCTTCCCTCGTAAAAAAACCACCACCGATCTCATTGGCAAAATTTCACAGTACAAATGAAAACGTAAAACACACGCGAAATTTAAACCTTAAAACTAAGTAAATCGAATTAACGAAATACAACCACGTGCCAGAACTATACGTTGAAACAAATTACTCGTACAAATACCCTTCGCTATTCCCCTTTCTCCCAGCTTCCGCCTAGCCGGCTCCAAAATGTAACGAAATTAACTAAACGAAAGAGAAGCCAAATGATTCGTTTAAGTTGAAAAGACAAAGAATCGAATACAAATTACCTACAGCAACAGTGGCACTGTGGAGCTCGTACTGCGTACCATAAGTACCTATAATAATACCGAATGCTGTTTTCATCTTTAGAATAAACCTACTCCCGCTGACTTTAGATTGCCGCAAAAGCTCTTCGGAAGGCAACACGTAGCTAAGTTCACAATGGCGATTAGTTTCAAACTCCGCCAAATACGTTCGTCTCAAACGTTGATAAAAATATCAGCTTTAGCGTCTGAGACAATACACCCTTCACATGCCAGACAAAAAACCAGCCAGCGTTGTATGTTTTTCTTTGAATTTCCAAAATGACCTTTTTTCCTCGTCCGCTTTCGTCAATCGTAAATTGAAACTTTTCATATTTCACATACTGCACGAAAGGAAGCCCGGGTCGTTTGCTCGCGTTGCAAAAAACTCACGCAGTCGAACCAGTCAAAGAACTTAATAGTATTAAACGAAAAAGAAAGTTTTTTTCATACAGCCAACTTGGAGAAAAAATCATTTCGAAATATGGTTCGAGACGAGGAAAGGAAAAAAAATTACAAAATACAACTGTGTCCTTTGCCTAAGTTCGATTTTTTTCCTCTCAGTTTTTTTTCTTTTTCATCTCGTCGCGTCGTATGATGTCGACAGAGGGTAGAATTGTGCAGTATATTACGTCTTCGTACTACCTACAATATACCAAATGTGAAACCATTATGCCTCTATTTCCATGGTTTCTACTGGATCTGAAAAATGAAAATTTTTGCTGTTTTCTGGATTTTTCTGGACATTTTCGTACTATTTTTCTGGCTTTGAATTTACTCAAAAAAGATCCCGTTCTTAAGAAAACTCGTTTTATAGGAAAAATTCAAGTACTTTTCTGGAAATTTCATTTGTAGAAAATTATACAAATCGACGAACAAAAAAAAAGCATTCTGTCCAACAAATTCTCGAAAAATCAACAAGCAGAATTTTAACAGGACCTTTCAAACGAATTTTGCAAAACTTTTCTCCTAAGCTTTGAAAAACATATCTTCCTCCCTAACCTCCAATACTTTTTAAAGCTAATAAATTTTAATAATTGTTTTTAATTGCCTCCTTCTCTTTCTCCTCCTCCTCTCCTCAAAAAGTTGAACTCCAATTCGTCTATGAATTTAGCCCCAGTAAAACCAGGAAAAATATTTCAGAAAGTAAAAATTTTGAATACCAAAAAATTGTGTTGGAACGAATCTTATGGATTTTTTCACTAATATTTAAGACTAAAAAAAGAAAATATAAAAATCGTTAAATTTCATGTAAAAAAATTATTCAACACGAATAGTTGGTAGGTAAAATTTAAAAAAAATTGAAATTTTGAACTTGTTCTCAAAAAAATGGATAGTATGTTGAAAAATGAACAAATTTTGTTCTACAAATGAAAATTTATTCAATTTTCAAAGTACTATTCATATCTATGGTTGAAAAAAAATTTACATGATTGTTTTTTAAAAAAAAGCATTTGCCCCTTCAATTTTTAAGATATGCAACTTGTTCATCCTAACTTTTTTTTAGTGGTACCCGGTTATATCCAAAAACCGGACACCCTGTATACTGTATAGCCATTTTGGATGAATTTTATAACATTTTTTTCCATATGAATTCATCTAACCTTCAAACGTCAGAGAGAAAAATAATTTGACCCGAGTGAAATTGAGGACAAAAATGTTTGAAAATCGAAGTGTCGAATACACGCAAAAAAAAGCCGAGCATGAAATCATGAATATTTTATTACTCGAAAATGACATGAAAAATGTTTAGGTAAGCATCAATTTTTAACAAAGTTGAAGAATTTGGCCTCCTTCAAAAACTAGAATTTCACAATTTTTAACCATTTCAATTATTGGAGAGTATAATTTATTGTTTTTGGGATATTTTCACTACTTTTAGATTATAATTGCCAAAAAAATCACTACTTTTATTACCCACTTTGAAAATCACTAATTTTTCAATACTTTCACTACCTGTCAGAGCCTCTGTAAAAACAGAAATTTGAATGTTCAGAATATGGGAACATTGATCACGGGGGGGGGGGGGTGTCGTGAAGACAAATGAAAAGCCAACTGGTACTCTCTCATTCTGAATCAGTGAAAAGTCACTGATAAACAGTCAGAATTGTAGAACAGAAAAATTAGTGAAAATCACATTACTGAATTTCACTGATTTTTCACTAATTATTCAAAGAATTTCACAGATTTTTCAGTGAATTTCATAAATATCAGAATTTTTAGTGAATTTCATAACTATCACAGAGTTTTCAGTAAATTTCATAAATATCACTGAGTTTTCAGTGAATTTTCACCGATTTCCAGTAATTTTCTTTCACTGGCTTGCTTTTAGTGAAAAAATTTTCGCCAAAGTCAGGATTTTCCAAAGAAGGGAGCCAAACCTGAACCCAACTACAGTGGAAATTCCAGACAAAAAATCTAAATTTTAATATTTTGACTGAAGAAGTCGAAAAATAAAACGAAAATTCTGCCCAAGCGAAGCAAGGGCGTAAAATTTTATGAAAAATTAAAGTTGAAAAAAATTTAAAGGCAATTCTTCGATAAGAAAATTCAAGAGTAAAACGTTTAAAATTCTTGCTTTTCGTAGTAAAATTATAAAAAGTCTTTCTATTTTCTATTCTTGCTACTAACAAGAGAAGTGCACGAGGTTGTAATACGCCAAAAAAATTTTTACAGGCTTGTAGAGCATTACAAGAAACTTCCATAGCCAAAATTTTATCCCTGAAAGTTGACGGAGGCGGGGGGAGGGAATTATGGAGGGCTGAATTTCGAAAAATCGCCTAATAAGGTATGAGTGAAAATTCACCTTCGAGGTGTTGCACGCGGATCCAGGCGACCCTTCTGGAGATGGCCTATGGCGAGGTTAGTTCGTTCTAAAAAAAATTACGTCCTAATAACCCCCATAAGTTACGGAATTATTTCAATTTTTCTATTCTCAAATAAGATTTTTGTAATTTTCCCGGTGTATTTAGGCGATTTTTCGAAATTCAAACTCCCATCCCCCCGGTCAACTTCAGGGGCTAAAATTTCGGCTGTGGAAGTTTCTTGTGAGTTGTGATGCTCTGCAAGCCAGCAAAAAAATTTTTGGGGTGTCACACCTCGTGCACTTCCCATAGAAGGTGAAATTTTCGCCATTTTCCGTTTTTCTCTGGGTTTTCTTGCCAGTAGGCGCCATGCCATGGGTTTCCCCCTCTGTCTTCACAATTTTTTTCATCTATTCTGAGCTGCAGACAATGTACATAAGTAAATGTTACCGCTGTCAGTTGAAAGTTTATCGTTATCGAATAAACGCCTCGGACAGAAGGGTCCCTCCACCAAGTGTTTATTTTCGATTCTCGTGTGTAAAATCAACCAGAGCAATCAACTGTCAGCGATTCTGTGCGTGTTAGAATACCTGTTGGGTCGAAGAAAAGAATCGGCCAGAAAACCCATCGCCTTAATGAATGTGTAATTCGTACGTCATGAGCAGCTCACGACCGACATGACGGCTGTAAATCGCACAGTACATTATCCGACAATTATTTTATTTCTAGCGAATTGTATCAATATGACCTTTTCAATTCCATTACGTCTTTTCTTCAGCTAGAGCCGACTCACAGCGAAGTTCTTTCAATCCATAGAGAGGAAAATGGAAAAAGACGAGGGGTAAAGTTCATTACGACACGTACGAAATATAATATTAAAAGAACTCCAACGCCGAATAAAAATACGTATAACCGAAGTGATTTATTATTTTGATGGTCGACAACTAGGCAGGGAAAAAAATTGAAATATCTTGTCGGTCTCCTCCACCTCGCCTCTTTTCCATCTTGTCCACAACATTCGCACTTACTATACGAAAAAACATTTAATTTCGTTAACAACATCGTACTACATCCCGCCACTACAGCGACCGCGTTAATGACCCGTACGTCGAATTAATTAAAGTAACTTGTGGCGCGAAAATACATTCGCTGGTCTTTTTTTTTCGCTCTTAATGGAGGACATAGCTTAATGCATCGACGAGTCGCGAACGTCGCTCAGAATATCCGTGCATAACAATACGGTGGTTGATGGTTTATTGCACCACGATGATGACGATCAACTTGGATATTTTCGAAAAGACTAATATAAATATTGACGTAGCTGTGTAAATTACCGATTATGAGTATCGATAACGCCCCGTCGCCTCGACCAGACTACCTATCTTATCGCCACTTCCTCGTGTGCAAGAACTGTATGTATAACGAATTTATCGTACGTAAATATTACCTACGTACCTATTTTTAATTCGTATTCCCTCGGTTCTTATCTTGACCCATTAAAGCGTGTAATTGGCGTGCAATCGCTGAATAATGCAATGAAATTAAGTTTTTCGGTGTTTTTTTTTCGTCACTTCCCTATCATTTTTGATGAGTAGTTGTTTTCCCAAGTGTTCAAAGGTGCCGGACATTGAAGCTGTGGGAGAAGTACGAATGGGTAGAGGGTAATTAGTAATAATGCATCAATGTTTTCAAAGTATTCGAGCCAATTCGTAACAAATTTCGTAGAAAATGGGATTCGTAATCTATCGATGTGAGTAATTTCAAGTGCAATGATAACGATGTCTAGAAATGTGATGTTTTATCGAAATATTACGCATTTCCTGATAAACAAACAGGTATGCGAAAAAAACATGCATCGAAAGAATTCTACTTTGTGGATCAGAGGCGTCGTCAAGGGGGGGCCCGGGGGGGCCAGGCCCCCCCGGAAAAAGTTCTGGCCCCCGCTTGGCCCCCCCAATTCATGTTGTGTTTACGTTACAGTTACATCAAATAGGGATTTTCAAAGCATTAAAACATGAAAAAACGTCTTTTTAAGGCACTTAAATTCCAATTTTTTCAAAACTTCGCCCTCGCTTCGCTCGGGCACTAACAAAATAGCACTTTTTTAATTTAATTAAGACGAAAGTGCGGAAGAATGCGTCCTTTTTACCACCTCCCCATTTTTAGCAGGTGAAAAAAGTCAGTCCCCCTTTTGCACTTCGAAAAAGCAGAAAAATTGTCCAACACATGGCCCTTTTGTGCCCCCCCAATTTTCCATTCTGTCGACGCCACTGTTGTGGATATTTTATATCGACTTCTGAAAAAATTACGGTTGAATGAAAACAGAAAAAGACTGTTTCTGGAATTCAACTCTTTCGTATTTTTTATCAAGTAGTGCATTAGTGACACGTTGGAATTTTTTTAAAAAACTTGATTTGATTTTTTCACAGCGAAATCCTCAAAGTTGGCAAGGTTTTTGGAAAGAACCGAAATGACATTTGAGAGGGGGACGGGAGGTGGAAAAATCAGTTTTCCCTGAACCTATTTTTTAGATTTTTCTTATTCAAGATATTTTTTTTCTGGCTTGAAACGAAATTTCTTGAAAAATTCATTTGGTAGGTACTTTCAAAAAGTTTCTTACTATAATTCCTTTGGTGAATATTTTGAATGAAAAATTGTGACTTTTTCATGGCCTTCTTTTCAAATCTGTTTCTCAACTTTCATGGTTTTTATGACCCATAGACACCCAATACAAAAATTATATTTTTAACCTCAAAAGAACCGATCACCCCCCTTCCCCTCGCTGAACTACTGCATACAATTTCAGAACGTGACAAGTACGCAATTTTTCACAACAAATTTCAACACGATGTTTACCATTTCTTCAAACATTAACTTCAATAAAAAGAAATTAATTTCCACATTCGAAAATTACGTACTCTCTCATTTATAAATCAGTGAAAATTATCGAAAATCACTGAGAAACAGTCAGAATTGCAGCACAGGAGAAAATCAGTGAAAAAATTTTCAATGAAAACAAATCAGTGAGAAAAATCACTGGAAAATCAGTGAAATTTATGAAATTGGCAGAAAAATCAGTGAATTTTGCTGATTTTTTCCTGTGCTGCAATTCTGACTGTTTATCGGTGACTTTTCACCGATTCAGAATGAGAGAGTAGGTAAGTAGGTATTTGAAATTTTTCAGGTGATTGCCTAATAAGATGACACCCTGATATATGAACATTGCACAGTAAGCAAATTACAAATCAGATTTCAAGTTCAAAATTTCATTTCAGTTTCAGCAATTGAATGATAAAGAAAGAGGTCAACGCTCCCCTCCCCTGTTCACGACAGAATTGCACTTTCGTTTTTCAGTCAAGAGAACTACCTTCGAACAGAAATTATTTTGTGAAAATAATGCAGCATATTCAGAAGAAAATTTAGAAGATTTTACATTTTTGAGTGAAAAAAATTGAGAAAAATTGTGCCTTGAGGCGAAAAAAAATCATCAATTTCCAATTGAGTTGACTATTTTCAAATTTTTAGCCCCTCTCTTCCGCTCACAATGCTGAATCTCTGAAAATGAAACGTACTCTTTAGAAACGATTTGAGCAATTGTTTTACTTTAATGTTTAAAAGGTAGTAGAAATTCAAACGATACAGTGAATGGGTGAAAAATCAGGAGCACTGAACTGGAGTTGAAAATGTGAAATAAAAATTTTGAAGATGTGGCTCTTCAAGGTTAGAAAATAGTGAAAAATTCCAATTTAGTTGAAATACCCCCCCCCCCACACCATCATGTACAATGTCATAAAATTACAAAAAATGAGGTTTGTTTATCTCAACAAGAACAATCGCGTCTTTTCACTTCTCCTATCCAAATATTAATCCAGGCCCAACCAACCAAGAATTTTAGGATAAAAATCAAAATCAATACTTTAAGGAGCTGAATTATGTTTTTCAGTTCATCGAATTTATTGTAATTTTCTGAAAACAAAAATGTGAACTTTTCAAATAAGATTTCTACGAGACGATCTATCAAAATTTTTGCGTTTTAGGTTGCTGGGTTGTTGAATTCAAATTTCGTCCCAGTTTTTGAATTAGATTCATCTGAAACTTCAGAGTACCAAAAATCGAAACACTTTAAATTTAGTAAATTTGATTTATTTGAATCCAAAAAACAAGTACATGGGTGGAGAAAAGTAATGGTCCAATTTCACATCCTGGAGAGGGGTGAGACGGGGTGGGTTAGTTCAAGATTTTGAAAGCAGCATGATTTCAAATCTTTTTTGAATTGATTTCATTTCAAAACCATCATTTTTTCATGTCCTCTGTGATCCTTCCTTGGAATGAGGATGAGGATCAAGACCGAAATAAAATTTTCTGTTCATGTTAGAAAGGTCAAAAAACTTTACTTTTGATACTTTGCTTTAAATGTTGGAAAATTAAAAATTTTATGCCAACCCTAGGCATCTTTTGGTATTTTTATGAAAAAATGACCCTAGGGGTTTCGAATACCCTGTGGAGTCTAAATCAGAGATGATTCGGGAGGGGGGATGTTACACTCCCTCTCCCAGACATGTTTTAAAGCCGTCAAATTAAATATTCTGACGACCTTTTTTTTGCGTATATGTTTTTAGACGACAATTTTCTTTTTTCACCCCCCCCCCCCACCAAAAAAGTTGTGCTGAAACCGTCCCTAATCCGATCATCTCCAATTATTTTTTTTTAAATTAGATCATTTTGTCTTTTTTTCGGACTCGATTTGGATTTTTATTTAGCTCTTCCCATCCTTATGTACTCGAACTCGAAGCTTTTTTTTCCTAAAATGAGAGTATTGGCATGGAACATAAAATGGAGAAATATGGATTGCTTGGACATAGTTTTCTAGAAGCAAGGAGCTTGAATAGTTGAAATGTGTTCCAGTTAAACAGAAAATTATGAAAAATTGACTCAAAAGAAAAGAAATCAAACTCTTCAAAAACAAAAAGCTCACATCCTCCAGAATTCTTTTGGTCGTCTCACCGTCACTAATCCTTTTTTACTTGCTCCCATTCTCTCCAACTACACCTACATTTACACGATAACTTCTCAAAATAAATAAATTTATGATTTCTGCACAAACCCGTGACGAATTTCGACTAATTTTCATACGGGCGAATCAGCCCATCGATATTAAAATTCATATCCGTTTCAAATGGCTCAGCGAAAGGAAACCCACTCTCGATTATAATTTCCTATCGTGAAAAAAAAAACACGTCCATTAGGTCATCTATTAATCCTACCGATACCGGTCGCATCGACTCGTCCCATCCGAAAATTTCATTTCACCAAATACGAGTGCGAAGCCAGGCGCACCTAAACACTCTCTTCAAACAAAATGATTCACAGCAAATTGGCGCTGTTTCGGGATACTTGTCGTACACAGGGGGAGATCGAGGTACGGTAAATGACGTTATTATATTTGCATAAAAAATTATTCCCTTCGTCGCCAGGCCGCCACCTTTTCGTAGCTGCGAAGTAGTTGACCCGAAACCACGAAACATTGACCTGCGATCTGCGAAACCGATTTCTATCTATTGCAATCTCGTTCTTCGCTCGTTTCCATCTGCAAACTCCGGTGAGGTAAACATGGCTTATTTTTTCAAATAAATTCTCATTTTTCTCGATCGAGACACCAGTCGTACTCGTATCACCGAATCCAAAGTGAACGCCATCTCGTATACACAAACCACCAGCCGAAACTTTGGATAGGTACCAAATTTCATTCATATGATGTCAAACGTGTCCTAGAATAATGTCGGCTAATTGCACCCGTGAATACGCGGCGTTCTCCTACGTTCGACTAAATTTAACGCGTATCGTTGAAAATCGCCAACCTTTGCACGAAGCCAACTAGGTTAAAAATATTTCAACGCTTCATCGATACCGATGGAAAACATTTTCATACCGAGCCTCGTCTTTTTGAACCTTTACGTGCCGCCATACCATTCAAAAACCTAGCGAATAAATTCGTTGTATTCGAGTATCGCGAAAAAAAAAACAAGTAAAAACAAAAGTTTATCGTAAATAACGCAGCCGTTGCGTTGTTCTGCGGACGAGCCAACGAACGAGCTAGGGTAACATCTGGTGAATTTCTAAATTCCGAATTTCGTATTGTCGTTTTAACGTATTCGTAAACTAAACTAATACATGCGAATTCGTATTACCAGATCTTTCTCGATGTGTACGAATTTTCAAACAAACATATCACCGTCACTCCTCTTCCTTTTTCTCCAACACTTTTACTACAAAATACACCGTCAATGGCCAACATCTCTCGTGTTTTATACGAGTCTCATTTATAAAGTAAATACCACCAACCTGAAACAAAAAATACATCGCTGAATTAATAACGTGAAAATATTCCATAAAATTAAATTCAAATAGATTAAATATAAAATATTTAAGGCTTAGAAAAAATATCCGCACAAAATTTAAGACTTTTTTCCTTGTAAGTCTGGTTATTTCTTATTTCAACTTGATAAAAAGCAGTCGTCGCGAACACTCGACAGTTGGAAAATATCCACGATATGCTGACAACTTTACCAACAAAGACGCCAGCAGATTTCAAAATCATCTATCAACATGGCAAGGTCCATATTTTTCAAAATTTGACCAATATTTTCAAACTAATCGTCTCATATGTGGAATGTCAGGGAAGAAAGGAGTATGGAAGCCAAAGAAAATCGAAACAGCGAAGTTTCCAAGTAAAATTACGTGTGAGAAATTATTTTTTCTTCCTCGTTCGTTGTCAACTAGCGGATTTCAGAGTTTGCGATCATAAAGTTTTGATATGTGGAAGGAGAGAAATTCCAATTTGCATGTGTTTAGAATTTATGCAACGATGAAATAAGTTGATTCTAACTCTAGAATTATTTCAAAAGAATGCATTACAATCTCAAATTTTAAAAAGTGAAATTTTGCAAGTTGGTCGAAAAAATAACCAAATGACTCAAAAAATTGAAAAAAAATGTTTCATCAGATTGGTAGGGAACAAATGAACCAGCAAGTGAGGCATTTTGCTTCTATTCATCTCCTGATGAAATTATTCACCCACATCCACTCCCTCCTCACCATCCAAAAATGAAATAATATCAATTATTTTGACTTTTACTCCATCTCAATGAATTTATTCACCAGCCCCTCCCCCCCATCCCACCTAAAATGAAATTATTCAATTTATTTCAAAACCATACAGCCAAAAAACAAAATAATTTTAAGTGCCTACTTTTTTCAGAACAGAAAAAAATTAAAAAATTGTTGAATTTTTCGATTGTTTTTATACATAATTTTGTCTCGCACGAATTTTTAAAAAATTAATGCTAATTTCACTCCCTACCCTTCCAAAAAAAAGCATGAAGTCATTTGGGTAAACTAATGCAAAAAATGCGGACAATAAATATTTTTTCATTGTAAAAAATAATAAATCTTTGAATTTTCATTGATCAATTTTTTTTCAAAAATGTAAACATTTTTTTGAGTTTTCTCCCAAATTGGACTTATTTCTTTTTCTTTTTTCGTACCAGTTTCTAAGTGAATTGGTTTGCTGTGACTCTCTTCCTATACATATGAAAAAAATTAATTCAAACAATTTCAAAACTAATGTACAAAACAGAAGGTGAAATAAAAAATAATTGAACTCTCCTCAATTTCTGACCCCTTTTTTGTACTTGAAAAAAATGAATTCAATAAATTCATCATTTGGTGGCTTTTTTCGTACCATAGTTTTAAATTAATTTGGTTACCCCCCCCCCCCCCCCGAAAAATATCAGATTATTCGCGGATTTTGAGAAATTTCAAATCTGCTGGAAGCAAAAAATCGTTAAATTTCAATCATTTTCTGAAAAATTAATTCATTCCTTCTCAGAAAATGAATCGTTCAAGTGTCCTCTCCCCCAATTCCAAATTAATTTTCAGATTCGGAATAGTTGAATTTTTCCTTTCTTCTGCAAAAGTTGTAACAATCTTCCTTCAAAATTTAAAAAAGCCATAGTTCAAGAACGTATCTACCTATATTTAAGAAAGTCAGAATTTTTCTTTGATCATTTTTTTTTAATTTCCATCTTTACTGAATTTTTTACTAAAATTTACCAATTTTGGAGGATTTTCCGCACTATTTTCTCAATGAATTCGTTTGCTTCCCGTTTACCCCCCCCCCCAAAATGAAGTAATTAAACAATTAGAATTAATGCAGAAAAACACGAAAAAATTTTAAAAGAAAAACAAAAATTTCTGCTTCTCTGAATTACTTATTTTTCAAAATTTATAATATTTGGTGTTATTTTCGAGCTAGTTGTTTACTGACACCATCCACCTTAGTCCCCCCTCCCCCCCTAAAAAATCTTAATTTGAGCAACTTCAAATCTATTAGAACAAAATCGTTAGAATTTTAACGGATCAATTTTTCCTATAATTTTCTCTGGATTACTTGATAATTACGTATTTTTTTCAAATTAGTCTCTCATTGGATTCATTTTCCAATATCCTTTTCCTATCTTAAAAACGAAATGATTCAAGAAATTTTAAATCGGATGCAAAAAATGAATGAATACCTGCTTTTCTGTTAAAAAATCAGAAATTTTCTTCGATCAATTTTTCTCAAAATTTCTGCACGCTAATTATGTATTTTTTGCGTTCTCTACTCAGTATTTGAGCTATTTTTGCATTCAGTGGAGCTATTCTCGATTGCTTCACTTCCAAATAATTTTTCCAACACTTGACCGACCCCATTCTCCCCACTCTTCAGGCACATCTCTTGAAACCATAATCGTTCAAAATACTCCCTCGACATCATACCTAACACTCGTTTCCATCTATCACCTTTCTTTTCCGGCCAAGATTCGAGATAATGCAACATAAAAATTGATCTCATATCCGTGCACTTTTGATTCCTTCATTCTTTTACGACTTCTGTACAAACCTTGTTAAAAATTTCTTCGCAACAAAAAACCGAAGGGGGATCGCTTTAACCCATTTAATAAAAGATGCAATTTTCTTATCTACGTTTTAAAACCCTTCGGCGTCGTGCCACCTCCATCCACGAGCCCGTATCAAAACATATTCATAGATACCTTGTAACGTTCGCTCGTCTTTTATTGTTTCGTTTCGAGCTCGCACCCTTATATTTGCAACGACAAAGGCGAACTTCCGCTAGGTAGACGATGCGGCGATCGCTGCATTTAAAGCAATTAGTCGCTAGGTAAATAGAAAACAATGTTGGTTGGAGGGGTCCGACGATGGCGGAGTTTCGACAGAGACGGGAGAAAAAACAACGAATTAAATTTAATCAGAGGTTGGTAAATCTGGCACAGAAAGCCATTTGATAAGGTTGTATTACACTTGTAAGAGCCTTTACTTAATCAGGGTTAAATTCAGTGGGCTTTTATTAAGAAGGGCAACCGAGCAAGAAGTCCGCAAAAGAAAAACTTTCGGTAGCTCTGGCTCGTTTCTTTTTATTACGTCATTAAAGTAGCGCAGAAAGCAATACAAGTGAATGACAGCGTAGGGAGTAAAATGGCAATGATTGCGAGTCCGAAAGAAATATTTATTATGTTTGCCGGTCGCATATACGAGTAAGACGCGCAGCACATACGAGTATGTGCCTTCTTGTGCCCCCTTGAAATTGTCGAACCGAGCTTTCCGCTACATAATCGAATTATACAATGCTACTGGGCGAGTCTATGTGTAGCAGAGTCGAAGTTTTGCTAAATGGTTCTCGTTCGTTTAGCTTTTTTTTTTGGAAGAACGCCGGAACAGTATGGAAAACGTTTGGGGGACGAGAGGGGGAAATAAGAGAGTATTTTGCACTCGCGGAGGAAACTTTGCTCGAAAATATGGCACGATAAAAAAAAACGCCACTTTGCTTGCGTTGGGTGGGTAATTTGTTATAGAGTTGTCATAAAAAAAAAACTACATTAACGTATTCGTATCTTAGGTGGGTGGGTAGTCCTAGGTATGCTCGGTTAATGTGAAAAAATATCACATACAAAAGTCAACGCGGCATTTATAGAGGAGGGAAAACATCGCTGGGAGATATTGCGCTCTTTTGGCCGAATTTTCCAAATGGCTGGTTTTTAGAAAACGTGATTTTCAAAATTTAATTGCAAGCAAGGGTTAACAAATCCGAAATGTAGAAACTTACAGAAGATGAATTCGAGGTTTCCGCTAATTTCTACATTTAAAATTTCTACCACCTGCTGTTCTATGATAAACAGGGCATGTGACGGGCTTGAAAAGAAACATATATGTACTTTAATTAAAATAGCATATTTCAGTCTTCAAGTCTTGAAAAATGATCAAAATTTTTGAACAAAATTGAAAAAATTTCATGAACTCGCGATCTGTTTGAGTGAAGGAGAAACAGGAACAAAAATACCAAAATGATCTGGAAAAATTATTGGATCTTTCATACTAATTGAATCGTAAGTTCATTTTACGAGTATTACAAAATAAATCCATTCGATCATTTCCAACATGGATTAATAAGGAGATTTTGGAAAAAAGTTTGGATGAATTTCGATCAATGAGCATTTCAAAAAATTTATTCTTTTTTATCAATTCAAATTTTTGCTGAATTTCATGGACCATTCAGTAGTGACACAAATTTACGAAAATGTTATCTAAGAAAACTAGAAAATCTTCCCACAAGATACTAGGGGAAATTTCCAACTCGATATGTAGGGCTTTTTCTGAAAAAAATCAAGACCTTTGATGAACTGCTGTTCATACCCCTTTCCCCAAGAAATAGAAATTTTGCCCTCGCAAAACAACAACAATTTCGAATTATATGCACAATACTCAAATTCTAAAAAAAAAAACCTCCATGCAATAAAAAAATAAACAAAATCTCAAAGTAAAAAATCAAATATTTGAACAAAAAATAAAAATTTGAATAATAAACAGTAAATAAGAGAATACAATTGGTTTAAAAAAAATTGAAAGCTTGAAACTGAAGAAAAAATTTACAAAAAATTTGAGTTTTATGATGAAATTTTCTGGAATTAAAGCCCGGCAGCTTGCTCATTGAAGTGATATACTTACTCAAAGTTGACTTAGTTGAAAATTTAAATGATAATTGATAAGTCAGTCAAAGTCAAATTTCATTTTTTGATCAACTAATCGATAACGAGGGAGGGGAAGGGGGTCAAAATCGCCAAAAGGAAATTGACCCATAAGAAGATGAAGATCTGTCAAGACTGACTTGCTTCCTCTCTTCTCCCCGCCCTCCCCTCCCCTCACATACCGAAATACTAAAAATTTCAATGAGATAAAAGAGAATGGAAAATTTAAAAAATCGAAAAAAATTTCAAAGATCTCAGAGAGATACTTTTTTAAACTGCTCACGAAATTGTGCTTCTCAAGTTCGTTAGAGCAAAATGTAAATAGCAGAAAAATTGTTCCTCTCCTCCTACCTCCCCACTAAAATACCGAAAATTTCGACTGAGAGAAAAAAGAGGATAGAAAATTGAAAATATCGAAAATAATTTCAAAGATTCCAGATAGATTTGTTACAGATGAGAACTACTCGCGAAATTCGTGCTTCCAAAGTTCATATGAGCAAAATGGAAATGGCAGAAAAATGGCTTCTCTCCTCCTCCCTTCCTCGCCCAAACACTAAAAATTCCAGTGATGAGGAAGATAGGAGGGGATGGGAAAACCTAAAAAAATTGAAAGATTCCAGATACATTACAAAATTACCCACGAAATTCGTATTTCTCAAGTTTTTTTGGACGAAATGGAGATAGGTAACAGAAAAATCACACTTCTTCTACCTTAAAAATTACACTTCGAAAATAAAAATGGAAAATTGGGTGGAAATCAGTAGAACTTGTGAAATTTTCAAAATAAATTCATTAGGTATTATTTTTTATTTCTACGCACAGTCGTAAGATTTCAACGATCTCATACATCGATTTTAAAGGTCTTGAAAATGAGCAACTGTGCAATATGTTTCTCTTTACGTTTCTGAATTACTTTTTACTGCTTTTGCATCACCGATTTCGAAAAATTTTCCCAATCCCCAGGGCAATTTTTCATCAAATTTTTAAAATGTCCCCAAAATTAACTCAAATCTTAAACCGAAAATAAAAAGGTCATAGAATAAAACACCCAAAATCTGGAAAAAATCCTTGTTCTTTTTACTGCGGTTTATGAATATGGATTTCATTTTTTTAGATTTTCCAACCAAAAATCCAGCTAAAATCTTGGCACAATCCAGAATCAGATTCTGGTAAAATCCGTGTGAAAAAAACATTGCTATTGAAAACTTGAAATTTTTATGGGTCGATTTTTATTTCGAATGTTTTTTTTTATCAATTCCCCAATTCTACCCCCCCCCCCCCATCAATCAATTATTAGACAAAATTGAAATTTCGATCGTTTGAATTGACCCATATTCCACCCTACGTCCCTTATTTTGAACCACCCTCCAAGCAACCAAAATCCCTAATTTGACCACTTCTGCATCCCCCCTCCAATGAAATCAAAAGAAAAGAATTCCAAAAACCTAACATCTTTCATCCCTTCCCCTCCATACCCAACCTCAAATTCAAACCCCCTCAATAGCTACGCTTTTCCCGCGGAAAATCCATCCAAAACAGCATCGTAAAAATGAATCACACGCCGCACGTTGCTGTGGGCAACGTAAACGACGCCGCCGGTCGGCACGTTGATATCCAGTCGGGTATTTTTCAACAGGAACAGATTTCTGCCGAGTAATTCAACTTCCATACGACCGTTCGTTTACGCTCAAGAACATTACGTAATCTGGACGATAGTCGTACGTCGGCGAGCTGTAAATTGGTTAATGCCGTCGTATATATTTGTCCGAGTTTTTAAAAAGTTTTTCGCAACTCGTCCAAAAAGATTGAGCACGTATCGAGAATTCGGCGTGACGCGGCTTCGACTCCTAATTTTTTTCCACTACGAAGCCTCTAAGCCATTTACACCAGACTCAAAATATATCCGACCACCCGCGGCGGTTTATTTAATTTTAACACCATCCCCACTCTGGGAAAATCTCTCGCCGAGATTTATCGGTAATTTTAAGTTTTTAACACTGGTCGCCACTTTGCGGCTGCCACAAACAGGGCGAAATGGACCTTTGGGGATAAACAAAGACCTTCCCTTGGTACAGTTTCCCATTAAGGAAGCGGTTCGATTTCTTGTTCAATTACCCATCTTGTATCAGCATTTGCTACCGAAATTTACGTTCGATAATGTACCAAAAAGAGCCTTTGTTTTGGTCGTGTTCGCCGAGCAAGGGGAGGGAGAAACTTTGATATGTTTAAATCGAGATTTAATAGCTGTACGGTGCTACGAAGTAGACGCGGTCGCGTAATTAAATTTAATTACCGAAAGTGGCGCCCGAGCTGCTACCTCCTCCACGTCTCCGTTTCTTTCCTCATTCAGGTATCTTAAACTCTATTGAAAGTGTAACGTGGAAACGTTGAAAATCCAATTTCGCTAATTAATTATAATAAGCTCCAGCTCGATCGATTCTTGTTTACAGATATCTAATTTTTAGTATAGTCGAATTAGGTACTGCAAAAAAGGCTTCCACATTTTTTCAACTTCCTACTCTGAGTGAATGGAAGGTGTGCAAAATACTAGTCAAAAATGACCCTCTATCCCCCTCCAGAGAGGGTGTGCGGGGTGTCTCTGGATTTGTGTTTATTGCATTCGACCTGTAGTATTGAGAAATCGTTTGAAAAAATGGTATAATTTCAGCAACTTGGACCCTTCCATTCACTCAGAGTAGGAAGTTGAAAAAATGTAATTTTTAAGCATTTTTGAGGAAAAATGCGAAAATTTGAGTAGAAAAATTTCAAATTTGAGGGGCTTCTTTTCCTCGAATCTTGACAGTAATGACATTTTTGATTTTAGCGGGATTCAATGATACAGAAATGACACAAAAAAAGATCGAATAGCCCAATTACGTAAAATGGAGAAGGGGGCTGAACCTTCCCTGCCTCTCCTATGGGGTTTGGCAATGGCCTCCCAGGCTCAAAAAATTTCTCATGGTATCCTTGTTCATCGTACGAAACTTCATGCCTGCATCTCGCATAATTTTCCGTTCATGGCCAAAAAACTCACTTTGCCACTGGACAAAATAATTCTTTTTAGAAAAAGAGTGAGGGGGTAGATCCTTAGGAGGGGGGGGGGGTGTATTGCGATGAAATTTTTAGATATAAAATTTTATTCTGAATACTTTGTTGTTATTACACATTTTGCGCTATCTTCGATATTTCTTTTAATAAATGAGAAAAACTCGATTTTGAGTATTTCTGAAAGTATATTTTTGAAATTTGGGGCACAAGGGTTGCTCCAAATGAAATTTTTGTAATAACCAAAAATGTAGAGAAGTCTTCAATAAAGAACTTTTACTTCAAACTTTTTTTTGCATAACCAATAATAGGGGAGATACACGCATTTCAAGAAAGGGGGGCGGACCCTCGGAAGGGGATGGGTTAGAAAAAATGGCACCCAAGCTTATTTTTTTCTAAATATATTCTAGATTAATAATCAGTCGTCAAATTGCTTTTTACATTCTGAGCGAACGGATGCAGCAATTCGACTATACTATTTAGGCCAAGATCGATCGAAGCCTAAAAAATGTAAAATTGGTAGAAAAAAATACCTATGTGTAAATAACTTGCTGCAGGGTTTCGTCTGTTTGCTAATTATGTTTCCGGAACATGGTTGAAAAATACTTGGCTTAATTTAAATAAGTATCGAGCCACTTGACCCGACATCAGTCTCCTAAAAGCGTATGACTCTTTATTACGAAACGCTAACAAGATGCTCGGTTACATTATGGGTTCCTTTTTTTGTTCGTCATCGTTCGAGTCTTCCGTCCGTATAATGGAAGATATTTTTTGGGGATAATCTGCATAGAGCTGCTTCATAAAGGTACCATTATTACAAGAATGGCGTCTAAAATTCACTGGGTGACCGATTTAATGACATCGTTGAAATTCACACGATGTCGTTAATCGATGCTGCTGTTGAAAAAAAATAAAGACGAACGACCTTAGCATTGGATCACGTAAACCAGCGTAACGCCGAATCATCTCGCAACTATGCCACGATCGATTTTTCAATCGACCAGAATTCGTACATCGAACCGGTTCCCCAAACGATGATTCATTTTACACTCGTCGAATATATGGCTTCCATTATCAAATAAGCACGTTTCACAGCTCTTGGTATTCTTTATTTGTTATATTACGAGCGATTTTTATTTACGCAGGTTTTTCCCCTCTCTCTGCCTCCCTGGCCCCAGAGAACTCCTTCTTTGGTATGTTTTGTTCCGGTTTCACGTTATTTGTACGTTACTCTATTTATATTACGACTTGCCAGAATAAAGATACACCTCACGCCGCAGATGCATGCACGATGCACAATCGTCAATCAAGGCGAGAAAAAATTCGTACTTAAGGCAAAGAAGAGGGGATGAGCAGGGGTTACAAAGGACAACGATGGTCAACAGCAATGAAGCGATGCACATAAAAATCATAGACGAGGCGTCGGTCTCGCGTCGTCTAAAATAAATAAAACTACTCGTTACGAGACAGTTACGTTTGCCAAAATTCTACACTATCGTACGCGAAGTCAATGTTTCGTGAAAAAAACTGCGACTCTGGTTCTCTTTTCCCTTCGTTTATTTTATTCTTATGCTCGAGGAGATACCACACAATGTATATTAATTCGAAATTCTCGGATGGAAATGTGCATTAAAATTATTATCATTTGTAGAGTACAACGAAGAGCGAACCCCCCGTTGTCTAGAGAAATAATACAGCGACGATGGTGCTTATGGCTTTTTATGTTTGTAGTACTTGTCACGAGTGACCTAAAAAAATTCGTGAGTGTTGTGATGATTTTTTTTTGGCGGTGTGGGCAATTTTCGCTCTTTTCAGAATGGTAATTTTCGTCTATTATGGCTCTGGAGTTTGGAGCGATTTTCTTATTCAAAGGGAATTATTACCTTTCTATTTTATTACTCGGTGGGTCGTAAAACTTAGAGAATTTGCGGTCTCTCTTCGAAGTTTGAATAGTTTCAAGAACGATTCAACAATTTTTTCAACTCAGGGGCAAAAATGATTCAAAATTACGAAAATATTTTGAAAATAATCAAAAAGTTGGGAAAAAACTTATTTAACTGTTTTTAAAGAAAATGGAAATATCATGGAAATCGTTTGTTATTAAAATGACACATTGAAATCACCCAAAAAGTTGAAATCTTATTTAAAATATCGAAAAATATTTTTCAAAAATTTCTCAAAAACATAAAAATTAAAGAAATTACGTCATAAATTGTTCATGTCGATCCGATAATTGATTAAAACGTTTCAAAAATGTTATTTATAAGTTTGGAAAAGCTTATGCAACCTTTCAACATTACTTTAAAATTTTTTCATCCATTTTCAAAATAATCAATAATTGTTTTGAAATTTTAACCAATTTTGATGACATACGAACATTTTTAAAGCGAATTTGCATTTTCAAATAAGTTTGCAACAATTTCAAAAAAAAAAAAAAAAATGAAAACTTCAAAGTCTGAAGATGAGACCAATGAAATGAACCTAAGAATATCAGCCGAAAAAAAATAATATTCATATTTGATTGAAAAAGCCTTCAAACATATTCTTAGTCAAAAGTTAAAACAAGATATGTCTATCGACCAAAATTCAAAAATTGGATTCTTAACCTTTTACCTATTCTCGACTTCTATCACAATTTTTTTTTTTTTGAAAACTCGTGTTTATAATTTTAAGAACCATTCCCCTCCCACCCATCCCACAAAAGCACGAAAAAATTCACACAAAACGAGTATGCATTTCTAATTTGACCCAGATTCAATGCCAAATAAATTGTGTAGAGATCGGGAAAACAATAATTTTTTCTGCTTCAAAACGTTGAAAATTTCTGTGAAAAAAAGTAAGATCATACTTAAAAAAATTTTAATATCAAAACATTTCAAATTTTCAGAAAATACAGAGAGCAGGAAAAAGAATTGAAGAATTATGATCTTCAGAAAGTAAATACCCAAGAAAGAGGGTGTTCTGCTCTTCGTTTTTCTATAGTCTATTCACTTTGAGAAGGCAACCTCTTAAAGCGTCAAATTTCTCTTTACTAACCAGTTAAATTTATTTTCAATCAATTTTTTTCCGAAAATCAAGTCACTTCCACATCACAGGTAATCGTGGCGTTTCCAAATTTTGTTCAAAAATTTCATTTTTCATGAGAAATATCATTCACAACGAAAAATTCAAAACCAAAATGAAGAAAACTTGGGCTGAAGTACATTTTATGTTCATTATTAATCAAGATCTTCAATTAATAAAAATATAAAATTGTCAAGATTGTTGTCTGAAGTGTAGAGGTACCTTTAATTTAGAAAGAAAAATATACTGAAAATGAATATAGTTGGTTAGCAAAGAGAAATTTGACGCTTTACGAGGTTGCCTTCTCAAAGTGAATAGACTATAGTTGCATATGCAGGCAATTGATAAGGCAAAAATTACGTTTTAAATTTGCATGTTTTTTTGGATTACAAAGGGGTAAAGAAAATGATTTATTGAATCAATTTTTTTGAAATTTGGATATGCTAGGAGAAAAAACATTCTCGACTGGCTGACAGTGCCCTTTCTTTCATTTAAAAAAAATTCAGTTTTTTTTTTGAAAAATGAAAAAATGGTTCTGTTGCCCTGTTTTGGAATGCTTTTTTACGTAATTCAAATTTCATCACGTTTCATTCAGTAGTTTCAGAGAAATCCTGCAAAAACATCAAGTCGACTTGATGTTTTTGCAGGATTTGAGTAATGAGGTAACAACTAACGAATTTCTAACCAATATAAGACGAATTCGTCGCGAAAACGTTAGCGATTCGTCAGCGATTTTTCCCAAAAAGACGCCAGCGTTAGTAAGCGATTCGTTAACGTTTTTTTCAATTTTTTTTTCAAATTTTGTCAGTCGTCGGGTCTTCTACTTCTTTAAATTTCTAGCACGAATTTATCCAGCTTCCTAAAAAAAAGGAGGGTGAAAATTTCTCCATTTCTTTTTCTGTTTCGAACTGAAAAAGTAACGTACTGGATTCTCAGAATTTTTCTCTACTTTTTTGATTAATTGTCTCCAGAAATCTGAATTTTTTGCCAATTTTTAGGACGAAAGTTACAATTTTTTTTCTTTTAGACTTGGGTACTTCAAAAATCTTGTCTGTCTCAACTTCGTAGACAGTTGAAACACCTTGAAAAAAATTTCCCCTCAACAAAACTTGCTCAGAATTGTCTGAAAAAATAACTATGCACCACTTTGCGCACAAAAACACTCGGATATCATAATAATGCGTTAAATTTATTGACGCATTTGTAAAAAAATTCGCAGGAAAATTTTTTTCAACGATTTTTTTTATTTGTTTACCTAAATGAAATTTTTTGGTATTCATAAAATTTTGAGATTTTTACCTTCTGAAAAAAAAAAATATTATAGGAAAAATTGGCTTAGATCCAAAAAATGAAAATCAAGATTTTGATGATTCCTGATTTCTTGATGTGTAGAATCTAGTGGTGAAGTCGAAAACGTTCGCGAGCGATTCATTTCGTTGTTGATGGAGGGTCAATTTTTAGGGAAAGTATAGAGAAATTGACCAAAAGATTTGATTTTTTAGTATAATAGAGAATTTGCAGCTCAATTCGGTCACTTCTGTATGAGTTATTGCAGTTTTCACGATTTTGCAAATGGAAAAATCAACTCATTTTTCAAAAATGTTTTTTTTTTCTCAGAAAAATGCAAAGTTATGAAGGGAAGGGGTGGAGCGAGGAATGAAAAATTGAATCACAGACCGAACGAATTGTGGAAAATTCCATTCTTATACCACTTTCTAACTAAAAAAAAATTGCACTTAGACCCAACAACACAGACTGGAGACCTATTATACGTCATTCTACTCCACTTTACAGTGTTTCCCCGCCAAAAAAAATTCAAAATTGACAAAAAATCGATTTACCAAAATTTTCCTACGTTTTTAGTCCAAAAATTGCACTTAAACGCTTATAAAGAAGGTATAAAAAAGCAATACGGTTTGTACACCTGGTATATCCCATTCTCCTCCATGTTACAGCGGTTTCCCGCCAAAAAAATCAAAATTGAAAAAAATGTATTCTTAGGTAAATTTTTGTTTTTTGGTTGGTAACACTGATTTGAAAGAAAACATGGAAAAATATGATGATTGAATTCTCTTTCCTACCCACTAAACATGTCCCAAAAATCACTCACTTTCATATCATTAGTTTGTCAACACTTCAGTTTGAAACTTTAAACTGCTCTCCTCCAAAAACCACCTTTTAGATCTAAGCCACTTTTTCTCACGACAGGTCACACATATTGTTGGGCAATTTCAAATAAAATTCTATCAATTCAGAGCTTATTTACCTATGAAAAAATGAATCCCCATTTTGATCACCCAATCAAAAAGGGTCAAAAAATCAGCACTATTCGCCTACTTTCGTAAAAACTCGCGATAAAAACGAAAAAGCGAGAAAAAGGTCGTTATAAAACCAAACTCTGGTCTCTTTCGTGTTTCTCATGAATAAACTAATACGTAAGTAATCGTATGAATGGTGCCGTTTGATTCATAAAAATTCACCTTTTCTCTCTTTCTCGCTTTGCCTCGTTATAGAGTAAAATTAGTATTTTCGGTCTGTTGGCTTTTCGTTGTATAGAATGTTGGTGTGTTACGGTAGCGAGCAACTATTGTTTTGTTGCTCCTTGACATATTATAGTGTGGAAAAAATTTTCAGCTTCCGTCGTTTAAATATGTCCACGTCTAACGCACACGTCCGATACCAGCACCTATACGTGTAAAACTCATTCAACTATCCTCTTATACGCTTGGCGCTTTTTATCGCCAATTTATAATCACCCTATGTGTAGAGATTATTTGTTCATTTGTGGCGGGTAAGTGGTAGCGCAATGTTTTGTATTATCCCTCATTGATATACACTGTCGACTTGTTGGAAAAACATACCAAGTCTCGAAAGCTTCTCCCCTTCTGATACACGAAGTACAATGAATTAGAAGATTTGTTCAACGAGATCAAAGGTTGAAAATTTGTCTGGTCTTGGGATTTCGTTTTGTGTGAATCAACTTTATTATCTTGGCTGTCGTGATTAATCGTAGACGAAAAAGTTTTTCGTAAGTACCGTAGGATAGCTCTTTTTAGGCTCTATTAATTAATCCGGCCGGTTAATTACACGTGTATTCATTAATCTTACGCCTCTTTTACGCTTATATTTATCATCTTTATACCATCTTATATATTTATGGCGCTTATCTGCGGTATTTTGATTATTGAATAGCGGGTGTCTTCTGTTCCCCAGTGGTCTGTTGAGAAGAATACGTAAGTCAATTCACCAACATATGCGGACAACGAACGAGTGATATATTTTTTTCTAAACGGTCTATTCAATCGGAGCATATTAATTGAAAATACGTGTATTCATCTCGTACACAGGACTCGTTTAGATTTCAATTTCCGATCAACTTTATGACTTGCCAGAACCATTGGCAAGATAAAAGCCGGCCCAATGTCGAGATGCTTTTGTATTGAAGTAAGCCGAATAAACGACTATGGGAAATTGAACCGCAGCGAAGATCGTAATTTAATACGAGGTTATGCGCAGAATTTGCCTATAAATGTAATTAAGGAGCTGCAAAACGACGCGTTTTATGGCTCTATTGCGCTTCGATGGTGTTGGCAAATATGTCGACGATACTTCGAAATTTTTTCCACTGCCGGTGTTTACGAGCTTACGAAATTAACGGCAGATGGTTGATTTTTCGACGAATTTTGGAAGTTTTTCCATCTATAATGTGGAATTTGTCGAGATGCTTGAAATTTGGGGTGATTTTGCGAATTTTAAGTAGAGCGAAAATATTGGCGATGTTTCCTTTTCTCCTCGCCTTCAAGTTAACTGATTACTTACCTATTCTTTCGAAATTTTGAAGGATATTTTTGGTATTGATATTTTAATTTTTCCTCATTTCGTATAGTTTTCATCGTAGAATACAGGTTTTCCGAAGAGGAAAAGAAAAAGATGGCCAAACCTTCAGGTTCTAAATTTATTTTCATATTTGTATTGCAAATGAAAAAAAAAAAAGTTCAGACCACTCTTTGAGCACATCTCTGTTTCTAACCGTAAAAAAAAATAAAAGTTGCTAAAATATCGTGAGCGAATAGAATATTTTTTCAATTGTCTGAAATTCGTATCTTACATTAAAGGTACTCTCTCATTCCGAATTAGTGAAAAATCACTGATAAACAGTCAAAATTGCAGCACAGGAAAAATCAGTGAAATTCAATGATTTTCAGCGATTTTTCACTGATTATTCAAAGAATTTCACAGATTTTTCAGTAAATTTCATAAATATCACTCAGTTTTCAGTGAATTTTCACTGATTTCCAGTGATTTTCTTTTACTGACTAGTAAAATTTCACTAATTTATTACTGTGCTGCAATTCTGACCGTTTTTCAGTGATTTTTGTTGAATTTCACTGATTCAGAAATGAAAGAGTACGTTTTTTCGCATAAACTAAAATTACTGTCAAAATAAGATAATATTGAGAAAATAATTTGACGAAATGTCAATCTTCTTTCACTAAATCTAAACAAATGAAATCGAAGGTTGCTCAGGCCGGCCGCATGAAATTGGTGGAATGAATGTAAGGGTGGCAAAGTTGATCGAATAAAAGTTCACTTTAAATTCAGGAAATAAATGTTTTTAGTTCAAATATATCGGAAATTGGTCAGAAAATCAAAAAACAGCTTTAAAAAGCCAGACCTTACTCTCAAATGCCCCAAAAATAGCTTCAATTTTTTTCTTTTTTTTTAAAATTACCACCACTTCGATATAAAATGTAACTAAAAATTCAAAAATGTTGGTTCAAGGGTCGTATCATGCCCCCGAGTAAGTAAAAAGTTGCTATAAACTCCAAAAATGCAAAATTTTGATTTTTGCTTGAAATTGCATAGAAAATCCAAGAAAGTACTTTAAATAAGGCTCCACTCCAAAAATCTGAGAATGTTGGAAACAAACAGGAATCAAAATTTTTAAATTTCTGAGGTTTGTGGCCCTTTTTGAGAACTTGAAAGCACGATACAGTCTTCAACGCAACTTTTCCAAATTTTCAATAAATTTATCAAAAATTCTAAAAAAATTACGGAAAAAAACAATTTTTTTTAAACCGTTCACCTTGAAACGTTTACCCCTGTTTGACCTTTTTTTAAAATCACGTCACATTTACCTAATTTTACAAATTTCTAAGACGAGAATTGCACTGAGAAAAAATCAGCTTTTAATTTGAAGTTTGGCAATAGATTTTAGACCCCCCCTCCCCTTTCTTGCTGTCAGTCACTTGGAATTTTTTTGGAAAAAAATAAATTTTAATCACTGATGCTATCAAACAAGACATTTTCGACGATAAATAGGGATAAGATTTTCAAGAAAAATTTCTTTAAGAATCAGGCCATTCTGAGCCGAATGGTGAAATTTTATTTTTTTACCCATCAAACTTTTTTCAAGTCGTTGGAGCTTTTTTGAAAAAAAAAATTGTGAAAAGGCACAAAAAATAAGAAACTTTCATCATTTTTTGTTTTTACAAGTAAAAGATCGCAGTTAACAAAAACTTTTTTCAAACTATTTAAGGGTATGCTTTACCTTGTTATCAGTGAAAAATTTAGGATCGATATAATATCTTAAGAATTATTGAATAAAATGTTCTGAAAATTTAATATTTGCTTCGAAACAACATTATCTTTTGAGGACTTTGAGATATTTCAAAATTTTTCTTCGCTTTTTAAAAAAAAAAGAACTCTCAAAATTCGTTGGACAAAAAATTTTGTTGTTGTTTGTCCAATTTTTCCCATTTTTTTTCAAAAATGAACGAGAAATTTTGAAAATATCTCAAAAGTCCTCAAAAGATAATGTTGTTCCGAAGCACATAGGTATTAAATTTTCAGAACATTTTATTTATTCCTTCCGCCCTCTCAATCCTCAATTCTCGCCATAGATCTTGACTCCACCGCACATAAACGACTCCCAAGCATACCGAGACCTCCTTCGAGGAAAACTTGGCAACGTTTGTACCATTTACGCCGACACCCATCGGCATAATTATCATCACCTATAAATCGACAAACCAGGTGGTAAATTTAATAGGTAAATTATACTCGTTTATGGATTTTGGCAGCATTTAGCCTACATCTATACCTCCGAATACAGCTACATCTACACCAAAGAAGACAATTCTCTGGCATAAATTTAAAATTCAATTTAATAAATAGAGGGCTCGAACCCTCGCTGCTCGTTGCCTCCATCGTATGGTTGGCTCCGACAACCCATATAAATGAACCCATTAAGACATTAAATGTTAGTGTTTGTGCTAGGGCACGAACTCCACGCTTAGGGTTGTTTTTCTTCGGTAAATAGTCGTACTGTACATAGGTATAGAGCCGGGTACCCATACGATAATGAAAAGCGATCGCCGCCACATATGCGGAGCCATCCCAAGCCCCCGGATTCGGGCAAACGATATCACTGTGTGAATTCAGATGCGCGCCCAAGTTTGCTTTTCCTCTCCTATACATAATAAAGAGAAATGGTGCAAAACTAACTATCCCTATAAACATTTAGGCGCACTTTATACCAATTACACAATACTAAATTGATGGCGACACTACAATAAATATAACTAACTGTCTGCGCTTTCTGCTATAACGATATCGTCCCTCCACCTTCGCACATAGTCGAAATTTATCGATTGCGAAAATTAGCTCTTAAATGTCTAACTGCGTCTATAAACGATAGGGAAGCGTGGCGAAAAAAAAAACTCTTTAAATGAGAAAATAATCGACGAAAAGAAGTTCCATGTGAAATTGAACACAAGTGGTTATTTCCACGTACCCTTGAATACTCGCGCACAAAGAAAACTCCAAGTGCAGGCAATTCCGAGCCTTTTTTTCACGGCCACTCTTTGGCTTTGGATTTATCATTTCGAACACGCTTTTTCTTCCGCACTAACCACGCGAGATAATTTTTTACAAAGTAACACTTGGTCGGCTATTATTTCTGTCTCTTGTCTATATACGTACGTGTGAGAAATTACCAAATAACGAGGGGATATGGCCTATAGGTGCACGAAATCGAGGGTTTCTTGCGACAATATACGACTTTAGGTGAATCTACGCCACAATGGTGAATTTCCCCACCGTTATAATACACAGGACACAAACACCTTGCACCTCAGCTCTTAGGGACATTGTTTGATGTCGTATCGATCTGTACCCAAACCATATTCTCGTCATCAACCAGCACGAACTCGGTATACTAATGACTCAGCTCATCAATACTCGTTTAGAAATTGTTTCAGTGCACCTCTGCAATTCTAAACAGAACTAACGAGGGAGGTATCTCAATTCCCAAGTAGCAGGAAAATTTTGGACCGAAATAAAAATACATCGAAAGTACGTCACAAAAAGGAACCTCGTATCCAAAATTTTGAGTGCTGAAGTTCATTTCTCGAATTTTGACGAATTTTTGAAAATTCAAAATTAACCTAAGACCTGGAAAAATATAAAAAATTGATCTAAACAACGAAAAAGCTGAAATATGGTAAATACTCTATTTTTGATCCCTCGATTCAATTGGAAGCTGTTTTAAGACGTTTCGGAGTCTCCGAGAACATTTTTCGATTTTTGATAAAAAAAAATTCTGACAAAAAATAGATCTGAATCAGAAGTTACGAATTTTCAAAAATATCAAATAGATCAGCAATATGTGCAATCCGTGTTTTTAGGTCCTGAAGTCCATGTGAACCATTTAAATATTTTTTTTAACGTTGGAAAATTCCAAAATTTTCTGTTGTCTCCGAAACATCTTGAAACCGCTTCCAATCGATTCGGAAAATAGTAAATAGGGTATCTACAAATTTTCAATTTTCTACTTCGTTGCCTACGATATTGACGAATTTTTCAATTTTTTAGGGAAAGAAATATGGATTTGAATCGACAGGTCCAAATTTCGAAAAAATTGTGTTTCAATTGATCAAATAGGTCTCCAATATGAGTAAACCGCATTTTTAGATGGATCATTTTTATAATTATTTTTTTTCAGTGCTGGACCATTCTACGTCAACTCGAACCAAAAATGAAGTTGAGTCCTCCGATTTCGCTCATTTTTTTTCGAATTTCCCTTGATGGTCTAATGAAATGACCGCCATCATTTCTATCCCAATCCTCGAAGGGGTAGGGGAGGATCTTGCAATTTTTAGGGAATTGCTATTTTTGCGTAACTACTCTAAAGGCTTATATCTCGAGATCGGTTGTACTGGGGGGGGGACCTGTTTGCGGGGTTTGATGGAAAATTCTGAAGAAAATGAGATCAACACGAAAAAATTTCGTCCATAACTCTCTAAACAATGAATTTTCGAAATTCGAGAAAAACGAGTTCAAAGTTCTGTTTAGGTAAGTACCTTTTTTTTACGTTTTTTCAGCATAAGAAACAAAATTGTGAAAAAAGGAAGCATCCTAGCAAAAAAAATGAATAAAACGAAAATTGTTGAGCGTAAAATTTCCTTTCAGTGTAGTGTATTCATTTCTATAAAAAGTGATTAGTTGGCATGTTATTTTTTTAAAAAACTGCAATTCATCAAATTTTGAAATTTTTACAATTTTTAGACGTAAAACTCGATTTTTTAGGAAAAGGAAACATCCTAGCAAAAAAATGAATATAACCAAAATTGTAGAACAAGAAATTTGCTTTCTTCCACGAGCAATTAGTTTTTCGGTAGGAGGCTTCGTTTCAAAGATATTTTACTTTAAAACCTTCGCGTTGGATCCTACTGCATCCCCTGCAATAGTGTTTTTATCGAAATCACGTTTCTTACGAAGTGGTCCCTTTTGCTGTGGAACATCACAAATTTTGAAAATCTTAAAGCTGAACTTTTGTGGTGAAAGCTCAACTTTCATAACATAAGTAAAAAATCTGAAAAAATTACGATGAAGAGTCCTTTTTACCCTTTTTCCAACCAACAAATTTTCAAAATGGGATCTCAACACTCCTGGGAGGGCACAGGGCCCCTCAATTTTGACTGAAATTAAAAAAAAAATAAAAAGTTGAATAACACATCGATTTCTACTAATTCGAAGACACTGAGTTCGAATACGTACTCAGTTTTTTTATACAACCTCTCTGAACTCCTCCTATCAGCCCACTTGATAGTCAAAATTTAAAAAAATAACGTGTGAGATGTCGTTTGTTAGATTTTTGAGGGCACTGAATTTGAATATTTGCTTATTTTTCGGATTTAATTCTTCATGTTCCTCGAAACATCCAATTTTGTAAAAAAAAACTCGTCCAAAAAAAATAAAATAACGTGTGGCACAGAAATCAAATGCTGACTTACTTTACGACCAGAGCCCTATATCCGCGCTCTAATCCACCCCCTCCTTTTCAAAAATTTTCTGGAGTCCCTGAAACGTCTCGAAATTGCTGTCTTTGAATTCGGAAGGTCGAAAATGGGGGATACACCAAATTTCAGCTTTTTTCGTTGATTATATCAAATCGTCATAAAATTTTGTAGGGTCATTGAGAAATTTTGAATATTCAAAAATTTCGCCAAAACTCGAGAAATGAACTTTACCACCTGAAATTTTGGATACAGTTATAATGTACTTTTGATACATTTTTATTTCTGGTCAAAATTCTACATTGGTTTGGATACTTCCCTTGCAAGGAAAAAACACCCAAATCTTCGCACATTTCACCACTCACATTCACACGTTTCAAATAAATCTCCCAAGTCCGATAAACTCCTGTTCGCCGATCGAGATGGCGAAATTAAAAAAAAAATAAAAAAAATACCCGACCGAATAGTCCAACTACCCGAATAAAATGAAATAAAATGTACTCGCCGGGAATACTCCTCGAGTCGTTATCTACTTGTCAGAAACAGACCCCCGATGCCATACTCAACTCGTTGCCTTTTCTTCTTGTTATTCGCTATACCACGTACCTAGATACCATTTTCCTTATAGGCATATCGGCGGAATTTTTCCAGCTTACGTTTTTCGCTTCATCCAAACAGCCACGCTATCGTTTATCCGCGTGTAAACGCTAGTAAATAAAATCATTGCATTATCTTATACGAACACGAGTTTTCTCTTCAGCCTTCCTCGTTTACTTTGGCGGAGCGGAATAAAATTTAAACTCGAATCAATACCATATTATCTTTTTTAATGCAACCGAGCGAAATGAAACTACCGTGTGAGTCTCAGCATCGTCGCAGTCGTTGTCATCCTCGTCATCGTGCTTCTTCTTCTTTTACTTCTATTCTACGTATAGCTCTTGTCAACGCAGCGTTTTTTTCATTTTATTTTTTATTTAACTGTTTATCAGCGGTAAATTAAATTGCACATCGAGATCGCGTCTCTCTTACTTTTTTTACCTCTCTGCCTCACCTTTCCATATTATCTTTAACCAGATAAGCCTCGAGCGAACTAACGTCTACCTTTTTTCTGCTCTTTTCTTTTGCAATTAAGTGTATATCTATACGCGAGATGCTTTTAATGCCAAATTCGATATTTCATTTCAACGACGCGACGCGACGACGGTAAGGCCAAGAGAGGAGAAAAGATAGCACAAATTGCGGAAAAACGAAACAAGTCGAATGAAAAAAAAAAACTGCTTGAGAAAATGGGTACCTATATTTCAAGTAAATGACAAATATATCCAATTTATCGAGTTATTCGATGAAAAAAATTGTATCGAATGAAAAAACGATGAAATAGGATATAAAAATTCAAACTTAACCTAAATACGTCAATGAAATTCTAATCTGAAAGACAATATGCCCATCAATATTTTACCAAAAAAAAGTCCTTCAATTTTGAAATCATTAGGTATGATGATAATTTTTCCAAAATCAATAAAATCATCGATCTTCGTAGAAAAAATTAGCTCGTAAAAGTAAATTATTTATTGTAATTTTCCACTTCGAAAGAGGAAGAGGGAGGAAGCTGTTAAAAACGTATTTCGTGTTTTACACAAATTGAAATTTTATTACACTGTTGAGCTCGTTTAATGCACGAATGAGCAATCAAATGACATTTTGAACTGGTGGATTATGAACGTAGGTACATAAATTACTCGATACTCATTAGGAAATTTAACCTCTATTCCTCGATTTTTCAAGTTTGAATTTTTCATTCTACCATTTTCCTCCTCCCCCTCCCTATACCCAAGACGAGGATGAAAAAATGATGAACACAGAGTTTTGATCATGCCCAAAAAGATAATAATTTTTGATGAAAATTCAATTTCGCAACGTAAATTTTTTTAGTTGAACTATTTAAACCCCAAAGTACCTATAGGTATCATGGGTATAAAAAATCGATAGAAATTGCGACAGTTAATATCGTTAATATTTAATAAATTCATAGATAACGTGGTAAAACTATCCCAAAAAATTCAAACAAATTGTTTGAAATATCGTAAAATTCATTTTACAAGTACGTACCTATTAAAAATTTGGTGTAAAAATTCAGAGATTTTGAAATTGTGTAAAAATTATACAAACTTGTATAAAAATCATTGTACATGTAATGAAAAATAAAAAAAAATTAGAATCGCAATGCCTTAAAGATTGTAAAAAATTCAAAAAAATGAAATCAAGCAGAATTTCATTAAAATTGTCTTAACTAAGATAAAAATTTTTGGAATTCTAATAAATTAATTGAAAAAATTATAAAAATATTTCAACTGCATTGGGTCAATCGATCTTAAAAACACTCGCGAAAATTGTTTAAAATTCCTTAAATACTGAGCTGCTGAAAATTGCATAAAATTGCACTAAATTGTTCAAAAAAGTTTCATGATAAAAATAGTAAAAGCTTTGAAAAAATTCGCCAACACTCGTATTTCACGAATTTCAAAAGTTTTTGTGATTTTTTTCAAATAAGATTTTCACCAAATTTCACCCGATGTCAAACAATAATTTTCAAGAAATTTTAATTCATTTTTAAACAATTTGTAAATTGAAATTCATGTTACAGAAAAATTTCAAAAAATGACTGTAAATTGAAATTCATATTACAGAAATTTTTTTTAAAAAATGATAAGTAAAGAAAAAAGTGAGAATTTGAGAATTTTTTTGAGAATTGAAGTTTCATCATCATCAGCCATCAGCTTCATTTCAAATTGAAATAATTTCAAGTTTGTAGGGTTTTTTGAGGGGGTAGATGAGGAGGAGGAGGAGGAGAAGGGAGGTGATTCAAAAAAACCGTTGATAATTTTGTTTTGTTCTCAGAAGTGATCGAAAAGTGATCTCAATTTTTTTGATTTTTTGGGAGTTCCATCCCATCTCCTCCCCTTCCCTCTACTCTTCGCCCCTCCTCTCTCCACTCCTCCCCTCCCGAGACCACTGAAAATTTGAAATAATTCTGATTTAAAATGAAGCTAATGAAACATCAACACTGAAAATTGGAAAAAAAAGTTCTAATTTTTTCTCTTCGTTTTTCGATTTTTTCTCATGGGTAATGTTTCTCCAACATGAATTTCAATTTTTTTATGAATCTTTTTAGAATAAAAATCATGAAAACAACAATCTATTAGAAACTTTTGGTGACCGAACACGAAAAAAAAATAATAATTCATTGAAAAAGTGATTTATTATGCTTCCTTTCACATCAATTTTTACAAAAATTTTAGGGATTTTTTTTCAATTTTCTTGTCAATTTTTATAATACATATTTGAAATCGGGGACAAATCAAAGTTGAGAAAAATTGGAATTTTTCAACTCGGATGAAAATTTATCCTACTTTTCTGACTCAACAGTTTTTAAAAAAAAGTCACCTTTCCTCAAATTTTTGATTCAAGCCTAATTTTTCAAACTAAAACTGTAAAATTTTCATTATTTAGGGAATGCGAACTCCTCCCTCTGTCTCACCTTCAATCTGGTTCTTTTTAAAATACTCAGAAATGCTATAAATTAATTTTACGAAGTTTCCGACAGTTTTCTTCTATTTTACACAACTCGCATTATATTTTGAAGAATTTCAATCCATAACTATAAACTTTTTAATAGTTTCGGCCACATTAAAAAAATGACAATTTTTGCTTTTTAACGCTATTTTTAAAATATTCAAAACAATTGCGAAATTATCAACCATTTTGGTCTTATTTTACTCAATTTTACCGAAAATCCATTGAAAAAACGTCAAAAACCTAGCATAAAATTTCAATCACCATTTCCACGTCCTACTTTTTTCCTCATTTAAAACACAGTCACGAAACGATTTTCAGTTCGTGTGATCCTAATTACTCGTATCACAAATACCCAAATTTTCAACACATCGAATAAATTCGTCGTACTAAGTGAGCCATTACGAATGAATGGTTTACTCGTCATCTTGTCATTATCCTTCTCCTCGCCTCAGTTCCCATTCTCAAACCAACGACTTCGGTTCAAATACGATATTTGCTCACTTCGCCAATAACCTATTATCGCCGACTTCGGGCACTTGATTGTGAAAGCTCGAAAGTACACTTTGTATGTGCACTGTACACAAACATAATATCGTATACCGACAACAAACGTAACTCTATCTACGAGTATATTTGTAACGTACCTATTACGAGTGCGATACGGATACACCACACTAATATCATCGAGTACTCGCATTTTGCATTTCACGCTTCGTTGAACTTTTTCAAAGAGTAATTTACTCCTTTTTTTTTTGTACTAAAATCTCGATTTAGTATTCTGTATGAGCGATGAGTGAGAAAGAGTGGAAAGAGACCAGGGGAGCTGGGTAATGGACATAAATCACGGTATAATACAAGGTTGGTGCAGTACGAATTTCAAGGTCTTGGAAATCTTACCCAAAACAGTTAGAATTTTTCGACCGAGCATCGCATCGACCGCGACCGGACACACGGTGGTGAATTTTTCCAATGATAAAAGGATTACAGACCTCGGTACGGTCGTAGCGGAATTTCGGAGTAAAAAAATCACGAATAATTAATCATTTTTTTCCTCCTCGTGAACTCGTACGTGGACTAGACGTGTATAGATTTAGCCATCCCACATCGTAGAATTTCTCCTGCGGTGGAAATTCCTACACAGACTATTAGTACGTTTGAAAACTGTTAAACCATCGGTCCCTTTATCGAAATGGAGGGAGAAAAGGCACGGTAGGCAACTGAGGCGACGGTAAATCCGTCTAAATCGCCTTATATACGCTCAGCCTGGTATATGATAATTTGCCCGCTGGAATTGCTATATAGGTAGGTACTTACGGCTGGTAAATACACTCTGGAGCGAAATATAGATATGTATGGAGAACGAGGGACCGCAGACGCGAACAGGAAGAGGCCAAGTTGACGGATACAAATGGTCGAAAATATTACATATTCTATGCGCATACATTACACTTTATGGGCCAATAAGTTTCATAAAAAACAGCTTCTCGATATCGTTTCTCCTCTCCCGACAGATATTTCGAGCGAACCGTCGATATGTGTGATGCGGAGCGTCGACCCATCAAAAATTCGCCTTATCGTCGCGAGGAGAAAGCATCCCAGTGGCAGATTCGATCTGGCGATAAATCGACCATATAGTTCACAGATGAACGGTAAAATACAATAAGAGGAGATAGGATTAAAAATTAATGAAAAAACAATGGCGATCCGGAGAAAAAAACCATTAATTTATAAGGAACACGGCGACCAAAAACAATAGAGATAGAAAGCCGAAAGTAAATTCATTACTTTCGTTAAATTACTTTTCGACGCGCGGTCAATACGGCGACAAGATAAAATTGTTTATGCGTAGAGACTCCGCAGAGATGGAAGGATACCGAAAGAAAAAGCCTAGGTGATAAGAAGTGCGAAGGGGTGAGAGAAAAAAGCAGTAATGGGGAACTGAAACTGAAAACTGAAAAAAACTGAAACTAAAATAAATTTCAGTCGAGTTTCATTTTAAAAAAAAAAAAATTCATTATTTATTAGTTATTTATGTTATTACATTTACAGAAATGCAGAATTACACTTTCGGAACTTGTGAAATATACTTATGTGGCATTTTTTTTTAGGAAAAGGGACCTCTAGGTCACAAAGTTGATTTCGAGAAAAACGTAAAAACGTAAATTAGAGTTGAAAATATAGATTTTTTTGATTTTGATGAACTCGTGTTCTATGGCTCATCTAATTTCACGTAAGATGGTCTAGAACTCGTGAAACGCGCCGTTGAGCCGTTGGAAAAATGAAATTTTGAAAACAAAAAAATTGTATATTGAAAATTTTATCGAGTTCCTTACGATTGGGGCTATTTTGGGAACAATACGGCTCCTAACCCAAATACAGGCATCATAGCGAAATTTCGAAGAAAAAAAGTGACTTTTAATGACTTTTTTTGAGCAAAAAGTGAGCAAAAAGTGACCAAAACATGACCAAAAAGTAACCAAAAATTCGATTTTTTCGGAGGAATTTTTTTACAGTTTTTTTTTTTGGGGGGGGGGGGAATTTTTTTGTAGTTATCTGCAAACATTTCAAAGATAAATCAACTGAAACGGCGTGAATAATTTCTTTCCAGGTATCATAGCGAAATTCTATTAAAATTAAGTAACTTTTAGTAACTTTTTTCGAATAAGAAGTAACCAAAAAGTAATCAAAAAATGAGCAAAATGTAACCAAAAATTCAATTTTTTAGATGGAGGGGGGGCAATTTTTTTTGAAGTGTCCTGCAATCATTTTAAAGATAAACTGAAACGACGTGAATAATTTTATTACGGTTGTAACACACAGTGTTGCCAAATTCTAATGTTGAAAAGTTTCCAAAAATGTTCCGGAATTGGTAAAAAGTTCTGGTTTTTTACTTCACCACTATTATAGCGAAAAAAAAGAGGGCTGAGAATTCAAAAAAAATGTGGGGAGGGGGTCAAAATTCAATGAAAAAATTAGGTAATCTAAAAATCTAATTTTTTCTTTAGTGGCACTTTAAGAGGCAGATACACATGATTAATTTAATTATACAGATTTGAGCAAAGAAAAAATTGAAAAATGACGAGATTTTCGGAACAAGCAATTAATATATGACCTATATAGGTATTAGGTATCTACTCTCTAAATCTTAATCAGTCAATTTTCGTAAACCTGTGCCTTTTTGAATCAGTGAAATGAATTTATTTGAAAATCGGTGATATTTCAATTGTTTGATTGATTTATTTTAGTCAAAATTACTGATTTATTCTGTCAAATGGGGAATTGACTCAAAAATCAGTTACTTTACTGATTTAAAAAAATATAATTTTTTCAAATTCATAAATGTAATTATTGAAATACTGCCCGAGCGAAGCGAGGGCAAATTTTTTTTGAAAAATCATTATCAAGTTTTAATTTTTTTCTGGAAGACTTTTGAAAAATAGCAATAGTTACGTGAAAATTTGAATTTTTGCTTGAAAATGCGGAAAAAGTGACTTTGGGGGAAAAAATGACTTTTAGTGACCCAAGTCGAAAAAAGTGACAAACACCCTAAAAAAGTGATCTGCTATGATGCCTGCAAATACGATTAGAAAAAATCGAATTTTTGCCCCATAAATTCGTTTTTTATTGAACATTTTTCACTCAAAAACTTCAAACGCGTTTTTCTCGAAACTACATAAATTTTTCCAACATTAAATTTCAAATCCTAAGAAAACCGTCAATTTTTCATTAAAAAAGGTCCCTAATAACTCATTTGAAAGGTAATTTTATGTAGATTCAGAAAATGCCAATATCTCGAAAATAACTTTTGTGACCAAGTGGTTCTTCTCCTATAAAATGCCACATATTTTAAACAGTTTAATCACACCGTAGTCGGAATTTTGAGTACAAAAAAAATTAGAAGCCTGATATGGCTATAGGAGAATCAACTTTTTCACATTAAGCGAATTTATCATCAGATTTTTGAAAAATCAAATTTTTACCCCAATACGTTTTTTATTGAAAATTTTCACACCAAAACTTCAACTTTGAACGCGTTTTTCCAATAACAAAAATTTCAAATTCTTACAACAAAATCGTCAATTTTGCATGAAAAAAGGCAAAAAAGGTCACTAATTAGCTCATTTCTAACGTAATTTTATATAGTTTCAGAATTCAGTAAATACTTTTGTGACCAAATAAAATGGTAAGTTTTTCTAAAAAAAAAAAAACAAAGCGAATAATTGATAAACTTTTAACAAATGCAAAGGGAAAAAACTGAAAACCAAAAGTGAAAACTGAAACTAAAAAATTTTGAAAACTGAAACTGAAATTTTGAAAACTGAAAACTAAAACTGAAAATTATATCATTTCAGTTTCCCATCACCGGAAAAAAGGGCCCTTAATCAATCGCCATTGCTATTGGGAAAAAAACCCTACTAATTTAACGTCAAACCGTCGACTACCGACGTGAAAAGGCAAATTGCTAGGTACGTATTACGCGCACGCACTGTAATAATACTAATTATTCGTCGTCGTCACACCGCAGCGCTTCTTATAAACAGTATGCCGGAGACGAGGCGACCTATCCGTAGACATATTCGAATACACAGAACGAGTATAAATTTAAATCGATATGCCATATAAATTATGAATCTTCCACGTTCATAAATACAAATTAACCTTCCATTATGGTTGGAAAATGTACGCTCGCACGTTACGTAACCCGGCACGTATCACGTACTATGCGTGTCAAAATATAAAAACACGACGAATACGGTGTGGATCTTGAAGCCTAAAACCGGACTAAAGAACGAAAATTATTTTTCGATAGTTTTTCTTTATTTCGATACTTCGACGATGACGTGTAAAAATTATAGACTTCGGAACGATTTGAATATACTTAAGGTTGGTTGCTGGAAGTAAGATGCGTGGTCTTTGAACTGGTTCTCTTTTGCGGTGCGATGTTTTGAGGAGAATTAGCCAGCGCCTTAGGAATTGTACTCGAAGCGGTGGGTTTTACAAAATGGTCAAATTTTAAGGCGCACGTTCGCCGAACAAGTAAAAATCGTGATTTTTATCGATGCTCGGAAGTAAGTACATACCTATTCGACGATGTGAGTATACCTGCGTACCGCAGATGATTGAAATGTCTAAAAATGGTGAATCTCGTTGGAGAATTTAACACGTGTCGTATTACGAGTATAGAGAAGAAATGTGATGAGATAATTTTATCTGATTTTTTTTGTTGATGAAAGAGAAAGAAGATAGCACGAATAAGGAAAATACTTTATGTGGATTTTTTTATCGTGTACTTGGTTCCTCGGAACGCGAATTAATGTCGGCGTTTTGACGATTGGATGGATCAAAGTCGTAAAATTTAAAAAATATTTTTCGATTTTTTTTTACTCGTATTTATAAGGGGGTTTGGCCGATATGACGTAGGAGGAAGAGGAGAGGGACTGGGAAAAGATGATCGTAACATTCAGTCCAGCTTTAGAAAATAAAAGATTTTGTTCAGTTTTAAAAATTGGGGCATTGGGACATCGTGTCCAAATTTTCAAATTGGAACATTCTGTCCAGCTTCGAAAAGTGGGACATTTCGCCCCAATTGTGACAACACAATTTTTTAATCTGGGCAGAACGTCCAAATTGTCCAAAATGTGACATTTCATCCGAATAGTCATTTCGTTCAAAATGTCCAATGAAGACATTTTTGTTCAAGTTGTCCAAATGGGGCATTTTGTCTGAATTGAGACATATTGTCCCTATAAATTAAAAAGTTTTATCTAAACTAAGAGATTTTTTCCATGGTAAGACATTTCGTCAAAACTGTCCCAATTATGAAATTTTTTTCAATTGTGTAATTTGGTTCAAATTGAGGAAATTTTGGATAAATTGACCCCCCTCCCCCCAGACGAAATGAACATTTGGTCCAAATTCTCCAAATCGGACATTTTGTCCAAATTGATGATTATACCGATTCCAAATCGTCCAAACTGGGACATTTTGTACCTACGAAATTGGGACTTCTCGTCAAAATTGACATTTTTTTCAAAATATAGGATCATTTAGTCCAAAGAATCTCAACTGTTGGGAAATTTCATCCATATTGAGCATTCTGTCAAAATTGGGACATTCAATCCAGATTGTTCGAATTCAGATGGGATTTAATCCAAATTGTCAAAATTTGACAATTTTGCCCCACTGAGTAACTTTTTGCAAGTAGAATAAATTCCATCCGAATTGAGAGATTCTGTTTTAAATGGGGACAACTAGCCCAAAAAAGGAATTCTATCCAAATTGTAAAATTTTGTTAAAATTGAGACGCTCTGTCCAAATTGAGAAATTCGCTCCAAATATTGACATTCGTTCATATTAAGACATTTTAACCAAAAATGAAACATTTTGTCCAAATTCAGACACATTGACAAATTATCCGAACCGTGACATTTTGTCTAAATTGTTTAATTGAGAAATATGTCCATAGTTAGCAAATTGGGATATTTCGTATTTGTTTTAATTGACTTTTTTTTTCAAAACTCGGACATTTTTTTCAAAAACTGAGACTTGTTCAAAAATCGATTTTTTTTGAATTGAGAATTTTTCAAAAATTTGAGAAATTCTGTTCAAACTGCGTCATTTTGATCAAAGTGAGTGATATTGACCAAAATGAAGCGTACTGACCAAATTGTGAAATTTTGTCAACATTGAGATATTCTGTCCGAATTGTCCAAACGCCCAAAATGAGACACTTTGCCCAAAAAAAGGCAATCTCCAGACTTTAAAGTAAAATTTGATGAAAAATCTATGAACGTTTTCCCAAAATAACGAAATTTTGAAATATTTATTTTAAAAATTTATTATTTACAACAAAATCGAGGTAGATAATGTTTCTTCACATGAAATTCATAACTTTTTAAAATTTTGTACCTAATGACTTCATCACCCTAAAGTTACATTCAGGAGGCCAAAAAGCATAATGTACATAAATCAATGACTTATTTTTAAACCTAACCCTAAAAATTTCATGATTTTAAAACTTCCCCTTTCATTTTTTTTTTTTAGAAATAAGTCTCCATTAAATACAAATAAATAGTAGGTAGACTCTGATAGAATGGGGTGGGAAGGGACATTGTATTTTGTACTCCCAACTCATCAAAATACATTCTAAATTGAAGAAATTGGTTCAAACTGAAATTAAAAAAAAATCATACCATTTCAAGACCTTTGCAGAAAACCCCCCAAAAATTGTTTTTTTGAGGGACAAAATTGAAGTTTACAAACATAAACTTCATTTTGTCAAAATTTCAACAATTTTTACTCACACTGATTCTTGAAGAAGATATTTTCAAACTTGAGAGAATGCAGAAGACAGGAAAAATTGAACATTTCCAGTTTCATTTCGTAAATGAAGGAATGATCCTATTCTCATGAAAATGTTCAAAGTGAGGTACGACCCCCCCCCCCTCCTTAGAATTATTCCGTCACAACTCACAAGCAATCTAATAGCAATGTATGAGTGTGGAACGGTGCTTACTTAGATAGAGTGAAAATCTAAAACTTCACTTAGAAAATTCAATCTATATTCAAAAAAAAATTAATTTAATCATCTGTGTCCGATCCCTTGAATAATTTGAATAATTGTTTAAATTATCCTGACATCATTCATTCAAAAAATCATTCCCTTCACTAAAACCAAGACTTAAGTACGCTTTCCCTTCACATTTTGCTATATGATTGAAAAAAAAATCAAAAATTTTCATAATTCATGAAAATTTTCAATTCCTGGTTCTCCCACTTTCAAAGATTTCCTAAAAATTTCGCTTTCTGAAATTATTGAAAATCAAGACATTTTTTTTTTCATTTCCAAACTTCGTATCAAAAAAATAGAACTAGGGACTCAATTTTGAAACCTACCCTCTCTGCCACTTTTTCGGCTTCAAACTCATTTTTCGACAATTTCCCTCCTTACCCTCAACCTTCAACCTTCCCAAAAAAATTCGAAATCATTCACCAACAATTCCTCGCATCAAAATCCCTTCGAAAAAAATCCAAACTACGCCAACTTCAGAAAATTCTCATCTACAGCCCACTTTGAACCCGGATCTCTTATCCGACGACGTTTCGCAATTCGTGCCAAATTTCGAACATTCCAATCGCATTATGAACCTTCCAATTATACACACTTAAAAAATTGCAAATGCATTTCAGGTAAGTACCCAATCCTTGCTTCTAGTTCGATGTTCGTCCATGCGTGACAACGAAACTGCTGTTTTATCTACCCGACGTGTACTACATTTTGATAAATTTTCGCCAACCTTTTTCATGAAACCCGACGCCCTAGCCAACACGGACGCCGAACAATTACCGTGGCGAGCCAGCGGCAAGTTGTATAACGCACGCGAGTGCTAATATTTTACGTGTATAAAACGCGTCGACAAATTAACCGGTGTGTTAGCGGACAATGTATTGTCTTTTAATTAATTAATTCACCGCTGCGCGTTTAAAAAGGTACCTTATATGATGTCGAAAGGGCTACCGGGGGGGGGGGGGGAGGAACTGTCGCAGTAATCGATTACACACATACCCTCCGTCTCAGGTACAGAAAGGTAATAAGGTGGCGCATAGTTGTGAGGAAAATTCTCCACCGTAAAAACGACTCGGTTTTAAGAGATTACGTTTTTTCGAAAGTATTATTAAATTTTCAGGTGAATTAATGGCGATTATTGCCGGTTGAAATTTCATTACGCGCGTCTTTATTAGGTTTTGTTATATAGAGTGGACCCGGATCGGTGCTCGGCGTCGTTATGTTGGCGAACCCGAATGAATGGCCGGGCCTTACCGCCCGGCTAATCCGCCCGAAGCGGAATTATAAAAATTCTTTTATGAGCAACTCGCGTATTACTTTCCCCCTTATATTGTTCGTGTATTAACGCTCATAAACCGAAAGCTCGATTCGAGGCGATTTCCGTTGTCAAATAAAACTTTGGTAATTGATAAAAAATTATCTCAAGTTTGCCCCGAGCATAAGCCGGAAATATCCGGTCGGGATGGTTTAGCCCGAAAGCTCCATTCGAATTCCACAACGGTCAGCTAATGCGATCGGTTTTTTCCTTCTACATCGGGGTCAGTTTTCAAAAGCTCGTTACCACAACAGAAGTTTGCGGCATATTTTACGCCACGCTCAAGACGATGGTTCCTATAATGACTCGGCCAGAAGTGAGGAGAGGGTTAGGCCAACGAAGATTAAGATAATGGAAATATTTCTCCTCTCGTATGTTTATTTTTCGACTCTCTTATCGTCCGGCAACAAAGAACTACCTTAATTCGTTGCTCGTGATAATCGCGTAGCCATCCAGGAATTTATTCGAAACAATAAAATGGTTAAAAAATTATGATTTATCGCGCCATCCACTCGACTACCGCAGCACACTTCGCCGAATCCATTAATAACCCAGACGCGGCAATGCGATAAACAATGCAACCGGTAGCTTCGTATCGCAAGTCTCGAGTTTCGAGTCACATCCAAAATGACTGTGTACAAATTGGAAATTTTCCTCTCGATCGTTCCAACGGCAAGTTGCTGTAGCTAGTGTAACACTTAGACTTTATCTTCAATTCGTGCCATTTATTTCGAGTACACGTAGCCATCGAAAACGGTAAACATTGCGAATGCGATAAATGTTAATGGCGTAATCAAATCTCAACCTATTCCCGAACAGGATAACCATACGTGGAGTGAAAGATGAAAAGCTCTAGCTCACACCGAAGAAGTGTATTATTTTCAGCGTATTGTGAACGTATTTACGGCTTACTGAGGTGATTCGACTAACACATAAAATAACCATTAAAGGGTGAATGTAATGAAGGGTCATTTTTTTTCATGTAACAATGTATACAAGTATTCGTCTGAAAAATATTTCAAAATGATAGCTCGTTTCTGCGAAAACTTCGGTTGATCTCTGTTTTCAAAGTGGGACTCATTTCCACTTCCAGGGGTTTTGAAAAATCAATTATGTTACTTTGAAAATACGAAACAAACCAATAGAAACTGTGTTACCTATTCTGAGACTTTTGATCAAAATTATAGAAAAGACATGTTTTGTATTTTTATTAATAATGAAGGGGAGGGGGGAGGGTTAACCCGAGAAATTATTTTTCTCATTACAAAACTCAATTCATCGTATAGATGATGTGACGATGTGAGGGATGTGAGATAGTTTTTTCATCAATTGGGAACCTACGTAAATAAATACTAGATTCTTTTATAAATTTTCAGAAATAACTTACCTACAAATATCCTAACATTAGGAGTACGTATTTTCTATAATTTCTACTTCTAGAGTGGAAATTTGGACTCACCTAAAACAAAGAAACAAATAAATTCTCGATTAGTTGATTGCTAATATATTCTGAATAAATACATAATCCAATGGTCACAACTTCAGTATTTCACAGAGGAACGCAGATAGAATGAAATTTGTTTTCAAACTAGAAAACTCGTTTGAAAATACTTCAAATAATATGTTCATGGTTGAAAATAGCATAATAATCTATAAAATTGCACAAAAATATTTTAAAATGGTGTAGAAATCATTTTAGATGCCAAAAATTCTCAACATTTCAAAAAAGTCACAAAAAATTCCCAAAAGTTCAAGTCACCAAAAACTTTTCTCAAACTTCAAAAAAGTCACAAAAAAGTCTCAAAACTTTAAAAAAGGTCGCCAAAAAATTCCCAAAAATTCAAAAGTCACCAAAAAATTCTCAAAACTTGAAAAAGTTACTGGAAATTTTTAAAACATCAAAAAAGTCACAAAAAATTCTCTTAAAACTTTAAAAAAGTCACCAAAAAATTCCCAAAAGTTCAAGTCACCAAAAAATTCTCTCAAACTTCAAAAAAGTCACAAAAAAGTCTCTCAAAACTGTAAGTCACCAAAAAATTCCCAAAAGTTCAAAAGTCACCAAAAACTTCTTTCAAACTTCAAAAAAGTCACAAAACTTTAAAAAGTCATCAAAAAATTCCCAAAAGTTCAAGTCACCAAAAAATTCTCAAAACTTGAAAAAGTTACTAAAAATTCTCAGAACGTCAAAAAAGTCACCAAAAAACAGATCCTAAAAATTTTAAAATAGGTCACTAAAGTGTTTGAAAAAGCAGGAATTTAACAGGCCATTTTTCAAACATTTCACGATTTTTTGAGAGGGTATAAAATTCCTTTCTAGACGATGAAAAAATGTCAATGTTTTATAGGGAAAAAAAGAGAAAAAAGCAGAACTCCACGATGCACAAGCAAACAGCAAGACTTGCAGGACTGTTAGACACCTACTTACTCTCTCAATTATAAATCAGTGAAAATTACCGAAAATCACTGAGAAACAGTCAGTAATTGCAGCACAGGAGAAAATCAGTGAAATTTTTTTCACTGAAAACAAATCGGTGAAAGAAAATCACTGGAAATCAGTGAAAATTCACTGAAAACTCAGTGATATTTATGAAATTCACTGAAAAATCTGTGTAATTCTTTGAATAATCAGTGAAAAATCACTGAAAATCAGTGAAAAATCACTGAAAATCAGTGAATTTCGCTAATTTTTCCTGTGCTGCAATTCTGACTGTTTATCAGTGATTTTTCACTGATTCGAAATGAGAGAGTAGTTGATCATAATTCATCATTTCACCATTTCTTTGATATTTTCAATGAAATTGAAAAGTCATCAATTTACATTTTACAAATTTTAAAATTGCTACACAAATAGTCAAATACCTTGAACATGTTTTTTGAAAATTCAGTTTAAAAAAGTCAATTTTTCGAAACTGTTCAAACCTTACTGCATAAATCTGTTGTTGTTTTTAGTGGTTTTTCTTTAATTTATCAAACTTTAGGAAATTTATTGATGACATTGATAATATTCATGTTTCCCAAAACAAGATACAAAAAAATAATATTTTTGGCGTTCAATTTTAGGTGAGAACTTTTTTTCAGCCCCCCCCCCCAAGAAATTATCTATTCAAGTGTCATTTTTTTAAATCTCTCAAAATTAATTTAAAAAAAATTAAAATTAAGTGCATTGCCTAGAAATAAAAAAAAATGTCACGAAGTCACCCAAAATGTCCTATAAATCATGAAATCGCTTCAAAATACTCGAAACCCCTTTGGAAACCAACTAAATCATCATGAAAAAGGCATAATTTGACATAGAAATCATATAAATTGAATTACAAAATCACTCAAAATGACACAAGTCATTGAAATTGAGTCAAAATAATAGACAAATCGTAAATGTTAGTCACAATATTTAATTGCTGATTTGATAATTCCATAAATGATCTTAAAATCACTTAAAATTACACAAACAATTTTGGAAACCTTTTAAAATATCACAAAAACTCTACAAATTGGAAAATTTGGAAAAACGGATTCAATGCTACTCAGAAAGTGATAAAAATCATTGGTTTTCTGTAAAATAATTTTAAAAAGTGTGAAAATTGTTTAAAATGTCATTAAGTTGCTCTAAAGTCGTAAAACAGGCTAAAATGAGATTATCAGATAATACATTACAAAATTACTCTAAATATCATGATTCATAAAAATCACTAAAATTGCGTAAACTGTCAGAAAAAACAAATTTTTTTGGAAATTCCAAGAAACATAGAAAAATTTGTTTGGAAATTTCAAGAAACACTATTGTTCAAAATCACTCAAAATGCCATATTATGTATAATTATTAAAAGTTGAATTAAAATGACGGAATATGATAATTTTTCAAAATTCAGAGAAAGTTTTCCAATTTTTTCGAGAACTCGTTTAATTTGTCAAGACTTTACAGAAAATTGTTCAAAATATTAATATTCCAAAATCTTCAGTAATTTTATGAATAATTTTTCGATATGAGATGTTTAAATTTACTAGTAATTGAATTTGAAATTTTGTATGCTTTTGGTTGTAGCCAGGGTTCTTGGAAATCTATCCAATTTTTCAACAATTTTTACGAAATTCCAACATTTTTTTTGCATTATAAGTAAGTTTTATAAAATTTTATCCATTCATATTCACATAACTTTCAAATTGACAATTTTTCAGGTTTTTTGAAAAATTTTCATGCCATTATAAAATTTGCTGAGTATGGCAATGATATGTTAGTGTTCAGATTTTCAAGCTGATTAGAAAGTTTTTAAATTCATTTTGACATTTGAAATTTTGAATTCTTATATGAATTTTCGGAACCTAAAACTGGTCCTCTTTCACTTACAGTTAGTTTACAATTCTGTATGCTCTTTCATCTTCTTCACCTTTCCCCAAACCCTTACGATCACCCTATACCTGTAGTATAATTCAAAACCTCACAACCACAACATCAGCAGGAGCAGTAACTAGAAACAACGTTTCACTCGCACGCGAGATTCTAATCAATTCTACGAGCAACGCCTATAAACAGACTCACCTGGGCTCGAGTCCGGCGTGCTACGAGGGTCTCTTAGAATGACTCAACGGGTGTAATATGTTTTCCTCCAACTGTCATATGCCTAAACCTATAAATACGGTACGCTAATAGCGTGATATTATCGACACGTATCATTTATCCGCTTTCTCACTCTATTTTCAAATCAATCAATGAATAATTAATACGAGAATCGAGCTTCGATGATACGTGAAGACTTGACGCGATCTCGTTATCTTCTCGTACAGTTCGCGTGTCGACGTATCTCTCTGGTGGTTCACCTTTTCTACACGTAGACATACATCAGCAATACATAAGGGTACAATGTATTCTGGACGCATATCCATACAATAGTCATTATAGCATCGTGTATTTTATCACTCGTACATATCGTATTTGTTCGCGTGTACAAAGCATCCTCCATCTTAACTAGATTTCCGATTTGTAACACTACGTACTCTTCTGCAGACAACAGCGTCCGGGCTAACGTCTCGTCGCGTCGTATAATTGAAATTTCGGATCAGGGAGCAGCCAAAAGTATTCGAAGAATACAAAAATGATTTAAAACTATAAACGATTTTTCTCTCTATTTTCAACCGAGACGTACGTAAAAACGTATAAGGGTTCTGCTTGCAGGCGGCAAGAGATTACATCGTCTCTTCTCTCAAAATACGTGATCGCCTTCGTCTATATACGCAGCAGGACTATATTTCGACGCGCAAAAAAAAGGGAAAACTGTGCCGTACCGGTAAACGTGGTTACATGATAAAGATCAAAGAAACTGAATAGAATACGTACATAGACATACATACGTACTACTTGTAATTCCGTCAACGATTTTAGGGTAATTTTTTCCTCCTCTTCTCTCTGCTCGAATTCGCACACTCGATAGCAGCAGAGTTTCCATAAATGTACATCGTACACACTCCGTTTGCTACACATTTACTTACCGATATCACGTCATCGTCGGAGTCGTTACTCGACGAAAGAATTGAAAAAGATGATAATTTATAAGACGAAAATACGAAGTCATTTGGAAGTAAGGTTTTTGCCCCTTTACCGCCAACGTTCCCGTTTGTCGTCCCCTTCTAAGGTTATCTCGTATTTTCTCACAGGGGGATACGAGAAATTTAAATTGCAAATCTGTTTCAAATTTCATCAGCTTTATTATTCCTATGCCTATTTTTAAACGATAAAAATTTTAAAAACCGGATGTAACTAGAGAAATGACAAAGAAAAATTGAATAGCAAGGACAGAGAACTGAAAATTTACAATATTTTATCATAAAATTTGTTTCAATTTTAATTTCAAATATTATGAAAATGAAAACAAACCTGAGCCTATTTTTTCTTTCTCGTGCCCTAAATTCAGAGTTCGTACAGAAAGTGAAGACCGAAAATTTGTTGTTAGTTTTGCGTTAATTTTTTGATCAACTGACAGACCCCCTCCCTCCCCCCCACCAAAAAATTCAACAGATGCAACAATCAGGCATCATAGTGAAATTTTTGAAAAAAAAAGTAATTTTCAGTAATTTTTCTTGGGCAAAAAGTTACCAAAAAATGACCAAAAAGTAACCAAAAAGTAACCAAAAATTCAATTTTTTCGGGGACAAATTTTTTTACAGGAGGGGGGGCTATTTTTTGTAGTTTTCTGCAAACATTTCAAAGCGAAATCAACTGAAAAGACGTGAATAATTTCCTTTATTAAATTTCTTCCTCAAAACAACAAAAAAACTAACAAAAATCAATTCTTTCATTTTTTTTCTTGAAGAAATTTGAAAAAATAGCAATTTTTACGTGAAAATTTGAATTTTTGTCTGAAAGTGCGAAGAAAAAGTGACTTTTGAGGGGAAGTGACTTTTTAGACGTGAAAAGTAACCAATAGTGACTGATGTCGAAAAAAGTGGCAAACACCCTAAAAAAGTGACCCGCTATTACTAGTTCATTGAGAACCAACCAATCATTAAGCATTATCAATAATTTTCATCAATACATTTTTGTCAAAATATCGTACATTTTGATTTTTTTCACGAAAATTCATGCTGTCACGATGTTCTTCACAAACTCTCAGTTTTCATTTTATTCGATAAATTTTACGATTTTGAAGAAAAAAACTCGACCTTCTCCCAACTTTACTCTGACATTTCCCATGGCGACGGCGTCTAACTAATTGTTTCCCTCACAAATCACGGTTTTTTCATTTTCCTTTGAATTTTCGACATAATTTTCAGTAATCTCCGCTCCGGTGTACAAAAATGACTTAAATTCAGTTCTGAAAATATTTGAATCGCATCCTTCACACGAAAACTTGAGAACTTAAATTTTATTACAGAAAAAAAAGCAAATAAAAAACCTATTTTGAAGGAAGATTATAAACAAACTTGAAAAATGAAACAAGTCATGCCAAAGTGTCCACCATATTACGAGCATGGTGAATGAAAATTAAAGCTTAATAGGACTGAAAATTTCAAAATTTTCTCACAATTCATTGCTTTTTTGGTTCACTCAGCAAAATAGAGAACCGATGAGAGGAGATTTCACATTAGAGCGTTGAAAAATGTCCATTTTTTCACTACTGGATCTTAAAAATTAAAATTCTTGCTATTTTCTGGATTTTTTAAACCCATTTTTACGTAATTTTTCTAGCTTTAAAATTTCCTGATGAAGAACCGCCTTTTTAATCTTCCATACAAAAATTCAGAGAATGAGGAAATGTTGAGAGTTCTTGGTTTTTTTAGTAAACTCATACAGGTATCTAGATCTACCGACAAATCTTGGATGAAAAATAATTATAAATTATTGAATTTTGATTTCTTTTTCGCTTTTGTCGTGTCGAGTTCCTATAAATAAGTACAAGTAATTTTGAAACAGCAACAGCTGAAAATTATCTAAATTAAAAGATACTCCTTTATCAAATTTTTCTGACAAAGCATGCAATTTTGTGATATAGAAGGCCAAACTTCTCCCTCTGTCCCTTCAAACCGGCGCGGCGGCGGTCTTGTCCTTTCAATTGAAACACTTTTTCTTCTAACAATCGCATCGTTTCATCGTTCATTAAGTTTATAGTCTGACAGGAAATTTATTTTCCACGATCTGCATCATTTTAATTCGAAACAAAGGGTGGGCGAAGTACTTCACGTGATCTTATCTTAAAACAGTCTTCTTAATTATTCACAAAATAATAATAAAAGAGCTGAAAAATCAAGGCTAACTACGTCGAATGAACAGAAATTTCGCCATTGAAATTTCAAGTGCATATCTAAATATTTTAATATTTTTATCACTCCTTCAGGTTTTAATTTTCCTCTGTCTGCCTCTCCCCCACTCAGGGAAATGTTAACGTTTTATATTTTCGATAGATAATTAAGAAGTGTTTACTATTTTGGAACTCTTTTTAAAATTCGTTTTTTCAATTTTCAAACACTTTGCTTATTAATTTTTTTATATTTTTTAGATTAAATTCGTATTTTTTGCAGTTCATTTACCTACATTGTTTCATTCTCAATCTGGAATTGATTTTCGTTTTTTTTCTGGGGGGAGGGGAGGAGGAGGAGGAGGGGGAAGAATTTTCATAAGACACATGATCTCACCAAATTAGGACATCTTGTCCAAAAAAGTAAGTAGTTTGGAGCACTGGGACACTATGTCCAGGCTGCCAAAATAGTGAGAAGCAAACTCTCTCACTCTGAATCAGTGAAAAGTCACTGATAAATAGTCAAAATTGCAGCACAGAAAAAATTAGCGAAATTCTCTGATTTTCAGCGAATTTTTACTGACTTTTCACTGAATATTCACTGATTTTCCAGTGATTTTTCTCACTGATTTGTTTTTAGTAAAAAAAATTTCACTAATTTTCTGCTGTGCTGCAATTTTGATAGTTTTTCAGTGATTTTCGATAATTTCACTGATTTATAATTGAGAGAGTAGGGACACGATGTTGATGTCAGACGTAATTTTGGTCATCGGGAAATTGTGTCTAAAGTACATATTCGCAATTCAAGGTATTGGGAAAACCGGACCAGTTTTTCTCAAAATTTCAAACTTTGATCTATTTTCCATAACTTTTTCAAATTTTCCTGAAAAAATACCACCACTTTCGTAAAATTTTGCTATTAAAAATTCAATTGTGTCATTTAAGGGGGCATGCCCCACATTCCCCCCGCCATCTGACTTGTTTCAATTCGACAAAATTATTTGAAAATTATTTATTAACGTATTTATTTACTGTTTGTAATGAACTAAAGCTTATGTAATAACGGTATTGAGATAACAATTTTGATGCATTTTCAAAAATCGGTGATCAAATAATTCGAGGATTTATCGATCGCTTTTAAAGATTTTTAAATATCGTTGCAACAGTTTCCATCGGTCTTTTTTTATTCCAAGGGCTTATTCAATTTAAGACGATCGATTATTTCAATTTCTTTGTATTTAATTTCGAAAAAGACACTGCTCTAGAAGACGCTCTGATTTAATTACGCATTCGTCATCGTCTTTTTGAAAGGGGAAAAAGTGATTTTTTTCTCCGAATTTCTTTGAAATGTAAATTAAGTCGACCTACGCGCGTACATACAGATTTCCTCGCTTCGTCCCTTTCTCCACCTGCAAGGTTTTACGATTTCGGCCGATACAATTTATCTTCAGAAATAAGGTAACACGTGTCAAAAATCCGATTTTTTATTTTAATTTTACCTTATTCGACGCGAAGTGGACAATTTCCGTAAATTTTCCAACTTGATTTAAGTCCAAAACTTTGAACTCATTATCCATAACACCATTTCGGTTTATGGGCCTAGATTTTACACTAAATAATATCTGTATCATTAAAAATCAGTCTGTGAGACGAAACTGGTCTATATGGCCAACTTGGACGAAGCAGGGTATCGTTGAAGTCTTGAAAATCACGATCCAGTGAAACTTCTTCTCTTTTGAAGGAGTATGACGCGAATATTCATGAGGTGAACGTCGACACGACGAAGACGATAAAAAAAACCGCCTAAAATACGATCCATTATTACCGCACAATGATGTACGCACGTCGTGATTTTACCATTAAACACCTGTGCTGAGCTACGGAGCTGCGGTCGATGCGTACCGCAGCGTCGGCGGCGTCGACTCGGGTGAAAAAGAAACGTTACCGAGCACGCGGTGGAGTTATCGAATGGGAAAAAATTAATTAAAAAATTATCATCTCGGTAGGGAAACAAGCAACGGAAATATTTTGGCAGCTTATTTCCTTTTTTTTCAATTTAATAAGGCGAAGAGCGTCAATTTCAACGTTAATTTTATTTATTTAAAGGTAATAAAGTATACGTGAATTTGTGCGCCGGGTAATAGGATTTACATACGTCGCATACTCAATTAAACGGTAAACGAGAAAGTAATTTAAAAGGTATTTAAGTACGATTCGTCTATTATGAAAAAAAAATTTCGAGTAGGAGGCAGATATTGCTTATCCAATGTGGTATTTTCGTATTGTTAATTCATGTCGTGAGAATGTATGCATACTTTAGGTGTATAATATTATGAATGTGGTAATGCAACAAGTTGGATTAAAAATAAAAAAATACCTTATACATACGTAATTCCATTAATGCCCCCAGTTTGAATAAACTCTCCTCCTCAGCAACTCCAATGGATGCATTACCCATTAGCGACGAGTCGCGTTACTTAAACCATTAAGAAGGCCAAGTTGAAGTACAACTTGTTGTTTAAAATGTGTTTTGACATTAGCTTCATTAGACGAATAAAGCTGTAAGGGGAAATGAAGAAAGTTCGCAGCGTGAGTTTATTATTTATGGGCGAACGTCGCGAACGCGGATACCCTCTTCTGGAGTGAGGTGTTTGCGGCTGCCATGTTTCGAATATAACCTGAGTAGCTCTCTAAATGGAAAGGATTTAATGTTTCCTCAGGTGGCGAGAATTCCACGATGCTAGAGTTTCCTCGTTTTAAGTAAACCGTAGTCGCGTGCGGTGGGATTGCGTATCGAAGCAGCCAAATATCGCGAATATAAGCCGGAGTCAAATTTTCAAGAGGTTCGTCAAATAGTAGGATGGAGAAATCAATCTGTGGGTGTTTTTACTGCGGATTGATGTCGATTCCCTATTCTATGAGTGATCATTCCGGTTGGCTGTTTATTGCTTTTTTTTGAAAAATTGGAGGTAGAGATTGAAAAAATGTTGTGAAATGATCTCCAAAGAACGTGGTTAAAATGTTAGGTTTCTCACTTGAACCGCCATCCCTCAAATAAGAGTTTAAAATTTTAAATTTTCGAAAAATCATAAAAAATAGATTTTTCATTTGTTTTTTGTTGATAGATGGTTGTTTCATCACTATTTTGAAGACTAAAAATAATTCTCCAATTTTCCCGAATTTTTCGATGGGCGTTTGCATGATTTTTCCATGGCCCAAAACGTCATTTTGAGAGGTATTTTTAAAATTAGAAAAAAAATTATTGGAAATAGTTCGATCGTCGTTAAGTGGGCGTTACATGACCATGACAGCTTCTAAAAAGAGACAATTCGACCGAAAAATCGTTTTTCACTTATTTGCATAAGAGCACCCGGGGGGGGGTCACAGGGTTCGAGCCCCCCTCAAGCTCGGGGAAAAAAATTTTCATCATGAAAATGTCAAAGAAGAGCATGATTTTTTTTTTAAATTTCGCCCTAACTTCGCTGGGGCAGTCATATAACTATTTCTTTAATAAACACACCAGTCTCTAAATTTGAATCAGTTAAATTTGCAGAAATTCTGTCTTTTTTAATCAGTGAAATAATTTTCATTCAAAATTAATGCTTTTTCACTGATTTTTCGGTTGAAAATAGCTGATTTTTCAGCCAATGCCCCATTTATCAGAAAAAATTAGTAATTTTGACTAAAAAAACAAAAAACGAAATCTCGTAATTTTTACTTCTGAAATATAGTGGACATCCTGGGAAAATCTGAAAAAGTTACGGAAAAAAGATCAAAGTTGAAAATTTTGAGAAAATGCCCTGGACACAAATTTCCCAGTGTCCAAAATTACAATTGATGTACACTGCCTACTGAAAATACACTGACAACTTCAGAGCCACTGAAATAATAGGTCACTTTATTTTTTCATTGAATTTTGACACTCCTCGTCATTTTTACTTTCCGGACAGCGCGAAGCGTTGTAAGGAAAGTATTGTTTTCGGGTCGAAATTCGTTTTCGCCAATATTGAGTTTAGACAAAATCTGATTTTGTACAAGTTTGTTTTGACCATTTTCCAGGTGATGTTCCGTATGTATGTATGTATGTATGTATGTATGTATGTATGTATGTATGTATGTATGTATGTATGTATGTATGTATGTATGTATGTATGTGGGACAAAAAAGTGTCTGTGAACACGATTACGCCCGTCCTAATTGATATATTTCGTTGAAATTAAAATGGGAGTTGAGGTTTGAACAAAGGAAGGCTACGCCAAAATTTCAGATCGATAGGTTCAGTAGAAAAAATTTTACAAGCAATTTAATGCAAAAATCTTTGAGTTTGGTCATTTACCGCGTTACATTGCATGTAATCGTAATCTAAAACGCGATAATAATTCCTCTCCTTATCGATGGAGAAACGTATTTAGTGAGAAACATATGTATCCCGCGTCAGCATTTTTGTCTTTTTCTTTCAAGATAACTGATATTTTTTCCCGGTAAGCATAATGATACACGAAATTGATTTAGTTAATTTTTTTTTTCATGGGCAAAATTCAGACAAGTAGGTACCTACGTTTTTCGCTCGTTGATTTTTTTTACACCTGTCCGGAAAGTTTGTGATGCTTGCATCACTGTTTATTTTAAATCCTCAGTCCCTCCTTTACACGATTTATTTTTGGGTACGCTTACGCTTATTTTGTCATTATTAGGTAAAACCCCCTAAAAAATGGACTGAAAATGAATAACGTCTAATAAAAGGACCATCAGACTCAAATTCGACCAAAAATCAGTACTTCGCTTATACTAACTTCATGTAAAAAACCAACAGAAATCGATTGGACCGAATCTGAAAAATGAAATTCTATCTATGTTATGGAGTTTTCTGGCCCTTTTTATAACATTTTTCTTGCTCTAAATTTGTCCAAAAAGAACCCTCTTTTAATTCTTCAATTTAAACATTTATCCCGGAGGCTTCAAATGGGCCTGAATCTGCTTCCAATTTATTCGCGAGGTCAAAAATTGAGTATAACACATACCAGATTTCAGATTTTTTTTCTTGAGAAGATCCAGGATATCTACTGGAAAGGCAGTCCAGGAAAATTAGAAAATGGCAAGAATTTCACTTTGAGACAAGAAAGAGAAAAAATGTTTAAAATTCTTGCTTTTTGCGGTAAAATCATTAAAACTCTTGCTATTTTCTGGTTTTCTTGCTACTAAGGTTTTTTAGGGTTTTTTTTGCCAGGAGACACGTAAGTTCCAAAAGTCAGGAGTAACCCAGTTTTCTCATTTTGAAGGCAGTTCCAGGATACTTGGAATCGAGGACAGGTATGTAACGGCGTCCAATAAAATGAACCCTTTTTTTTTCCTTTTGGGCTATTTTAATGTAAAAAACCCTCAAATATCGACTGAAAGTGGTTTTATAGGGTATCTAACAAAATTTGTTGAGCAAAAAGCTTGACTTAGCTTGACCTTTTTGCATAATATTTCGACTTTTTTACCTTCCCCCCCCCACCTTGAAAAAATCAATTTTTACGAAAAACTTCCAACAAAGTATAATTTAAAAAAAAAATACAATGAGCTCTTTTTTTATTCAAATTATTTATTAAGGGTGAATGAAAATTTTTTTCAATTTTTGAAAAAAAATCTAGACCTTTGAATCAAAAAGCTTGACTTTGCATGATTAGCTTGACCTCTTGGTCAAAAGCTTGGCTTATTTTAACCAGCTTAACTTAGCTTGATCGTTAGACACCCTATTCTAAGTCCCAAAAATCAAGATTCAACTTCAGACCTCAAAAATTTCTACTGCAAAAAGTTGCTTTCGGTCATATGGTCCCCTTTATTGGACGTTATCACATATTTTCACTGTTTTTGAGGGGTTCTCATTTTTCCTTAAAATAACATCAAATTACAAATCAATGCCATTTAATGACACCAATTTTTTTTAAAAAATTCAGAACCCCTGAAAAACAAAAAAAAAACGAGTCGGGAGTTTTCAACTATGGTCCTAAAGTGAAAATATCACACTTAACACTGATCAAATTATGTATTTCTAATTATATTTTCCTTCATTTTCAACTTCTAAAATAACATTTTTTGACACATAAAAAAATCTGAAAAAAATCGTGGAAAATAATGCAAATTCTTTTTATTATTTTTATTCTTCAATTGCAATATAATACAACCATATATTAACAAAAAAGCAAAAAAAACTCAAATTAGTTTTTTGCTTTTTTGAAAATTTAAAAATTTTGAACGCCATTTAGGTTATGAGGAGTTCAAGTGAGAGACCTAGCATTTCTACCACATTCTTCTGAGGTCGATTCACAACTTTTTTTCAATCCCCATCTCCAATTTTCTAAAAAAAAAAAAAAAGACAGATCCACTCTGGTGAACATCAGCTCTGATATGGTGATGTTTTTGAGCATAAAAAAGGTCAAATTTTGCTCTACAGTGACTCAATTCGGTTGAAAGTTTTAAATTCGAGGGTATTTTTGATAGATGCTTCACATAAATCATTTCGTCGTATAATATCAAATTTCCTACTCGAGTCAGTCGCGTAGGTATCTACTTTGGCGCGGGAGATAGAATTAACGGTATTTTTTGATTATCGGCCATCGACGAAAACCTGTTGGCAGCCCTACATCAGCTACCACTGCTTTGGCTAGAAGCGTAAATCTGTACAGCGTCATTCTTCTGGTACCAAAGCTAAACCTACATATAGCATGTATCTAGGTGTAGGTACATTTACATGGCACATGCTGCACATACAAAGCATTCACGCTGCGGTAATAGTAATTATTCAATAGCCTTTCGGAGATTTATTTTATCGTTGTGTATTTTAATGCGATTAATGCCTGAGCAGCCCTAGGGGTCAGAAGAATACCCGCTTGTGGGAGGTGAAAACTCGACGTCGAAATTTACCTTAGACGGTGGCCAACCAAAAGCCATTACGAGCATTTTATAACGAGTTTTTCAAAATACGACGTATAATGCCGGTAACGAAAGGATAGGGTAGTACTTTCTTCCAAGTAACTAAAAATTACTCGTATTATACGATGAAAATAGAAGAGCTTCATTGATAGTTAAAAATCTAATAAAAAAAAGTTACACGGTTTTAATTATTATGAAACGTAAAATATTAACGACTTTTCTTTATTATTATTTTTTGTTTCGTTCGTCCAACATGAGCGCGTTAACTCGTTTGGCTGCTGTTTACGTCGCGTCTGTATTTTCACGTATAGTGCGGAAAATTTTGGCTGAGATCGTGTAAATATGGCTAATTATTATTACAATTTTTTCTGATTTTTTAACTCGTGAACCATTTTATTAGTTTGATTACGGATTCAATGTGTTGGAAAGTTTTGTACCTACGTTGTTGTGATGAAAAGACATTGGTCCAAGAGATCGACGCGTGCGAGAGTTTGATGAATGATGGGAGGGGGGGGGGGGGGGGGGGAATACATATACCCACGGTTGTTTGTTGAATTCTTATAAGAAAGATTTTGCTTGATGAATTTCAACTTTCATACCTAATTGTTGAAGAGGAGGTACAAGATGGAAATGAACTTGAAATCATTTTCTTAGTTTTTCTGTCCAGAAAGATGAAAATTTTCCCCCGAAATCTTTAAAAAAAAAAAAACGTTTTTTTTTCGAACTCAAGGTGTCTACTAGATTGTGAGAGTTGAAACTCAAACTTTTCAGTTTTTACAGACTTCTTTAGATTTTTTCGGACTAGAGATTACAAATCTTTAACCAATTCGTTTCCCCCCTCCCCCCTTCAGAAATGAAAAATCTGGCTACATTTTATTTTTTGTTCTCAAACCGTAAGAAGACAAAACTTTTAAAAAGGCGCCATTACTAAATCTACCTACATATCTACTAGAAAAGTCAAGGTATTACTTCAGACATTTCAACTAATATTTTACTTGAATAAAAAATTGAATCGGGTTAAGAAACCAAAGTGAAAAATTTTAGTTTTTTTCCAAAATTTCAACCAGTGTTCGTACTTTTTTGTACTTCCGGACACCTTCAACAAAATTCTCACTTTTTCGGATTTTTGGACATTTCGTACCCAGTTTCCTTTTTCAATGTTACATTCTGACAAAAAATGTATTTTTTTTTTTTTTGAAAATTTCTATGATATCTGAAAAAGAAACATATTCCATGTCATCAACATACTGTTGAATATATTTTAAAGATTGTCACTTTTCTAAGACTTTAAAGACAGGCGAGATGTCAATAACTCTATCTAACAAAAAGTTATCATATCAATCTTCTTCAGAATTTCTCAAAGATTACAAGTCAGACAAAATGTCAAAGGCCTATACGGTCCAGCAGATTCGATCCTAACAAAAAAATATTTACCCCGGGTCATAAACATGAAATATTTCTATTAGTGAGGTCTTGACAAAATATCAGATACGTAGGTCTAGGTATTGTAAAAATTTCTGCAACTCTCGAATTTTTTGAAATTCAAACGAAAATCTAACAAAATGTCATAATTATTTCCGGTTTTAAAAATTGGACAAAATCTACGGAACGCAAAATAAAAATCATCTGAAAGTATGAGAAGAAAAAAAATGGCGACAATAATTTTTTTCTTTTTCGGATTAATTTTTTTGATTAGAAGTGAAACATTTTTCACGTTTTCTACGAAAAAAAAACAATATTTTCAGTGAAAATGAAGAGCACTTATTCCTAATTTCCTATTGGGGGGGGGGGGGTGTTACAAAAATGAAACCTTGATATTTTGATTTTAAAAAAATTGACTGAGAATACAATGCCTTTTATATTTTCTAAAAAGAAAAGCATTATTTCCAATTTGAGAACGAGGGGAGTAAACCTGAAAAATTCTGGGTCTTGATATTTTTCAAGTTCAAAATACAGCATTTTTCATATTTCCAAGTTCAAAAATGTATTCCTAATGAAGAACTAGAATCGGCATAATCTGCAAAGAAGAAGAGAGGGATTGAAAAATGAAAATGTTCAGTTTCGATGAAATTTTTCCAACCAAGAATGCTCCCAAAAAAATCCAACGACTCTATAACTTGAATTTTACCATCAGAGTTGTGTTAGTCGTAATAAAATCGGGCAGCATTGTCAATGCATTGTTTTTAAAAAATTTCATCGCGATTTTTATTCTAGAAACCAAAAAAAATCATAATTTTTGAAACGTTTCATTTCCAAAATATACTCTCTCCCGGGGTTGGCGCGAATGGCAGTAATAGGGGGAGGGGATTACCCTCCAGAAAATTTTACATTCAGAAATTACAAACATCCCAGCCAAAATTTGAAAAAAATAACTTTAGGAACCTCTGATAGTTGGAAAAGTAACCAAAAGTTCAAAAAAGTAACCTTTTTTCAAAATTTTAATTCACGATTCACCTAGAAAATGTAAAAAAATCATTCGAATTTTTACTTGTATTTCAACAAAATCACAAACTGAGTTGGGTGAAGATCTTGGAACCGTCTTTGGGTCGCTTCGATGATTTCGTCGAAGATAGGTGGACGGGTCTCCGACTCAATACCTCGAAGTCTAAGTTCACTCAACGCATGTCCGTGTACCTGACACTTTGCTTGGACTTTTCTCGTAGAAATAAGAACACCAATTCGCGATCAAATACGTGTAATTCAACTTTCAATTACACACACGAATAGCACAAACATAAAAGCTCAAAGAGCACACGAAAAAAGCACAAAGTGCAAACGAATAAACTCGTACACGTGAGTAGTAAAAACGATGCGATAAGCTTTCGCTCGCGATATACGTATAGGCTAGTAAAAGTTCCGAAGAATACTAGACCGAGCTTACGAAGCTCGAGAGCCTCGTACTCCGTAAGCACCGGTTGCAAGACAGGAAGGGATGAACTTTGGTAGGTCTGTCATTGGTTGAAGTCGATGGAGATAGGAGAAAGTTAACTCGTATTCGTCAGAAATGACGGCATACGAGATGAAGCTTTTCCCCTCGGTCGAAAGTTCGAAAGTTGTAAACAACTCGCCGACAAAGCAAGTTGTTCACGATAAGCATTTTAGATAGGCAACTCAACGTAGCCGAAGCTACGTTGGGCCTATTGTACCGTACGTCGCCAACGCGATAACCGGTACCATAATTTGAAAATATCCATCGACTAATACAATGGACACAGAAATAATTCTCGTATACGTATACGAATAGGTACCTATTTGCCGTTGCCGACAAAAGGGTACGTATTCGTCTACGCAAATACGATATCCAATGGCGCAATTTAGGTAGGTATTAAAGCTACCGCTTCATTGCCCCCACGAGATTATGTTGAAATAAATATTCTCGGGAACAACCTTAGCTTCGAATTGCGACATTGGACCACAGACGACTACCCGAGTCCATTCCTGCCCCTCCCGAAGAATATGACATTGAAACATGACATAATGCACAAAACGAAATATAATGCATAAAAATCAAAATAACATGTTCAATACATATTACAATACATTGGGAAAAATAAATTTTCCGACATGGGCGCTGAAATAACGCAAAACGTTACCGATTAACGTAACATTTACATATCGCACCGACACGTACACATACAGGAACTTTGACAATTGAACATAAAAAAAAACGTGTACAAATTCAAAGTAACCTAAAATCTAACGAAACATTACAAAAAGTAACATTTGATCGCCTAAGAATAAATATCACAGTTTACAAAACATGAAAAAATACAACGGTCCTATTCATGAAGAATACGACCATCCAAATTTGAAATAAATTTAATCGAAAATGACCTTTATGACTTTTTACAAATTGAAAAAGTTACGGACTGTAACAGTCGTAAGCTCTTTCCCCTACCTAGCTTTTGGCCAATTTTCGATTCCATCAAAATTTACAAATAACAAATTTGGATTTAAAATGATAAAAATTTCCAAAAAAGGAACATGAAATTTTATCCCTAACAATATTTACAACGTAGGCTAAAACAACATGACATGAAATATTTGCAAAATATGGAAAAAATTACAATATTCTGCCATGAATATCATTATTAAAAAAATAAAATAAACACGTCGCATAGCGACAAGAATACATAATATCAAAATTAAAACCGTTCATACGAACAGAAAAAGCCTTAACCTAAGTTTAAAACCTGGTTCAAAAATGAAACCACAAAAAATACATGATAAAATACGCATAGCGCAAAAATAGATGAAATACATTTTCAAAAATATATCAACATCGACATTACGAACGATATTGAAACATACGTTCCGAAAAATTTACCGACATTTCTACCTACCTGATCTCGAACGAAAAATAAATTAACCTAAATAGAACAGGAACATTTTGACCAGAAGAACAAGAAACAATAATAGAAAGAAAAAAAAAAAAAAAACAGAAAATACGACCAGAACTACGTCACGTAGACGTACAGTGCTACCACTACGTGATCGCACCGTACGCCACGTTACTAGCCGCTGAAAAACTCAACCTGAGTAACGAAAATCAACAAACTTGTTGATAAACACACGAAGAAATCTTTTTTTGGTGAAGCAAGCTTCAATTTTTCAAAATTATGAAATGTTTTTGGTAAAGTTTTATAAAATTAATAAGTCAAAATGTTTCCCTACAGCCTTAGGTACCCGACGCAACCGAATCCACGTGGATCGGTGCTTTTTTACCCAAACTGTTATTGATAATCAAGACCAAAACGTAAGTAGAAATATTTTCGCCGGTTAATTTTCAAATATAAATAGAAAAACCTTCGTGCAAGTGCGAAATGTAGAAATAAACGATGCACTTGCAACGAATAAATAATACATGCATAAATATTTACAATGTGACGAGTAAATACTCGTACGCCGGTATGTTTTCTATGAACTTTACGGTCACATAGTAGACCATACGAGCAAACATACCGGAAAACAAAAAAATTCCAGTATTAAACATAAGAAATGGGTGAATAGTAATTAATAATTACCACATTCGATCGTAACATCGTAAGACCAGCTTAGCACATGCACGATAACGAATGGGTTTTGACATAAACCGTTAAACTGAACTCTATTCTCGAATCGGTTGGACACCCAGACCGAAAAATAATTACAGAAAAATAAATAGAAAATATTTTCCAACCCATCGATTTGTGAAATTATAAGAATACCGGACCCGTTTTGACTTTAGCTTGTTGTAATTTTTTATTCGAAAAAATAACTCGAGCAAGCTCGATAGACCTTTTCATAAAAATAAAGGAGAATAAAAAATAAATAACCATAGAAAAATTTGTATCTTTCGCCATAGAATACGTTCGAAATTGCCAAAGAAAAATAAAAGTAGTCGCAGCTACGATGAAAACCTAGTTACCATATAGAATAAGTTTAATTATAAGAACGTAACCAACTTTTAGTTACCATTTTTTAATATTTTTTTGTGTTTTCTGTTTTTTGTTTTTTTTTTTTTTTTTTTTTTTTTTTTTTTTTTTTTTTTTTTTTTTTTTGTGAATTTATAGATATACGAAAACGAAAACTTAACTCCTAATCGTCGATTAAGCTGCAGATAAAGGATCCACGAAGCCTAACCGATTTAGATATGGCATAAACAAAAAAAATTTTTGGCAATACGAGAAGAAAAACATACATAACTAGAAAAAATAGAAAAATAAATCGTCGTTCGTCGTCGTCGTCGTCTACTCTACCAGCGGAAAGAGAAAATTTGTACGTGGCATATTTCAAAGCACACGATACAACATAATATACATAGAAAAAATAGAAAAATAGAAGAATGCACGTAAAAAAAAAAAAACAAGACTAGAAAAGAAGAGAAAAAAAACGATCCGAAGCCGCCCAGCAGCAACGAATGCAAATAGCCATCTCATTTTATGACCAGCGAAAATTTTCGATTTTTAAACGAAATTAACTATCCAAAAAAACCTAGTAACTTGCCAAATTCGTAAAGGACGAATATTTCTGACTAGATTTACACGTGCAAAAACATACATAGAAAATAAATAGAAAAATATAGAAAATAGAAAAATATCACAGATAGAAAAAACTATTTACAAAACGAGAAAAGAAACAATTTTCGACAGACGACATCGAAGGAGCGTTTACACGAACAAGAATCGAGAATTGAGCAAAATTACAATGAATATTTTACGATACCTTCATTCATCGTCGATATCGATCACTTCGACGAGATCTTCATCATCATCAGCTTCGACCTCGTCCACTATGATGAATTCGTCGTCGCTAATTTCCAATTCTTCGCCTTCGAAAGGCCTATTATCGTTCGCCGGTGCTGGAGCGATATTACCCGTTCTGGCATATTCCTTCGCCGATTCAACGATCGCAGACAACAGCTCCGGAGCTACGGCTTGACCGGTCATCCTATCGACGATACGTTCGGTTTCGCGCAGCTCCGCCTCCATCTCCTTAATCGTCTTATCCCTACTGTCGATCAGCTTAAGCAGCGAACAAATCTCCATGTTCTTCCCTCTACAAGCCAGATCGAACCGAGGGATCAGATTACTCTCCGGCCAGTTGTTCGCCTCGCACTCCTCGAACTCATCCGGCCACACCGATCGCAGGAAGTCCGGGTGACATACCTTGAAGCACACCGGACATAACACTGCGGTCGAATGCCAACGTTCGAGGCAGTGCCAGTGTCCAGCATGACCACACGTCGGGTAGTAACGGGTATCCATTACCCCCTCCGGCGCATGCTGAGACACCTCGAGGAGACTTTTCAGGCAGATGGGGCAACCAGCTACCCTCGAAGACCTCCTCGAGTGCGCCGACTCTGGAGAAGCATCGGAAGATGGAGGCTCCGACGACGACGACGAGGGTGATCCAGCTGCTTCCGCCATCTTAACAATCGAAAACGTAGGACCTTCCTATTAAAGATGCGCGGTTGCTGCCCAGCGGAGATCTCCCTCTCGGGCTCCTCAGCGTCCCTCTTCCTAATCGAAGACCTCGACGAACGTCTGCCAAATTGTCACCGGTAATCTCGACCTCTATCTCGTTCCCGTCCTCCGAAGCCGAATAACTGTCGCTAATGGATCTTGGCCTTGCCGGAACCGAACGATGCGGCGTAGACGTATCCGGCGATACCTGTAGCGTACGGGCCCTGTTTAACGCAGGAATCGGACCTTCTTCCGTCTGGGTGCCAACGTCCCTCGTTGAAAAAACCCTGTCCGCCCACAACAACGCAGCGTGCTGGTTCTTTGCGCGTAGATATTTCGACCAAATAGCCCCGACTACACAAATGCAACACCCGGATATCCACACGTTCTGCGAAATCGCCGCTATAGCCAATAACACGATTTCAACTTTACTCAGGCAAATTCTCGTCGGACTTGGATCCATCAAACTCAAATTACCGCGTGAAAAAATGAATACACCCGCTTCAACGACGACGACGACTCACACCCACGCGTACCTCAAAATCGGCAAAAATCGTGCTCTCCCAAAAAGTAGGAGCTCGCTGGAAAGAAATACGGCCGGAGAAATCGAAGAAAAACAGACGGTCACCGAAAGTAACCGCTAACAACACCTCCGAAAAGGCCACCAGCATCAAAAAATTTGCACGCCGAAAGAAAAAATAGACTAGAAAAAATTTGACTAGAAAGGTACGAAAAACGAAGGTACGACTTGGACGAAAGATACTTGACAACAAGCGCAAAACGGCGGGAGAACAGTTTACGTAGATCGACGAGAACCTAGGTATCGCAGTCCGGACACCGGCCCGCAGTCCGATTCCTCCCTACTCTACCTATAAACCCATCTTATTGGCTGGCAACTGCCACCAACGTCCAAATTACGAGCCTAAATTTAAGAAATAGTTACCTATCACCATTTTCTGGCCTAGGTTTAGCCTATTCAAAACGATATAATTCAAATGTAACGGTTTTTTCGTATTTGGCTTGCCTTTCTTCGCAGCCTCACCGTTCGTTTTCTTCCCACGTTTTGAGACTATTTCTTTGGCTTCGCCTATTAACTTATCTAGCACAGACGTGCTCAAATTTTTTCGAAGGGCTTCTTCCAAAATTTGCCCCTCGGCTCTAGAAATATAATATTTTTTATGTCTTTTTCTGACATCATTATAAGTGTCCAGAAGTTGCTCAGTACCATCGAGCTCGCCTTCTGAATCAGAAGAGATAGGTAATTTTTCCTTATTTGCTTCAACTCGCTTTTTAGCGATAGACTTTGCCAATTTTTTTACAGGCTTTTTTATCGTTTTAGGAACAAAATCATCGTCAGAGTCATTTGTCCAAATTTTCGCTTCATCCAACACATTAAAATTCGTCTCATCAAAATCGATCGAATTGTTGGATTCATTATTTGAACGTAATATTTCCCGCCTTTTTGCTCTCGTCAACCTCCCTTCCACCAAATCGGTTTTAGGTAAGCTTTCAGCGAATTTTGAATCAATCTGTAACTTAGAAATAGGATTGGAACCTATTCTAATTGAATTTTGTGCTTTCAGACTTTCGCTGGACGAAACTTGCAAATTTTCATTGTCCGAATCGGAATATTCGAACGTGGTATCGATACCAGAATCTACCTGCGGTATATTAACGTTCTCATTATCTGTTGTCAGATTATCAGATTTATTCGTAAGTATAACGGGTGCATTATGCCCCAGTTCACTATCTTTTTCCATTTCTTTCAACTCTCTTTCCAATTCCTTCTCTTCCTCATCCATCACATCATCCGGTTCTTCAAACAAATTTTCTAACGCTTCGTTTATCTCTCTCTCATTTTCTACCGTAGGAGCTGTAATTTTAATACCCATTCTCTCGTTAACACGTAGAAAATCGTTTATTCTCTCTTGTATTGATCTCGTATCCAGTAACGACTGGCATCTCGGTTCGGTTTCGCATTCGTTTAATTGGTCCTTACTTAAAAACATAATAATCTGTCTCGCGTTTACACATTTCTCGTCGGTTATACCTGCGTAATCTTGCACCGAGTAACAATTTGCACCATGCGAACATCTTACTACGTACGGACCATACCTTCTTTCTAGTAATTTCTTGCTTATTAATTTATCAGCACACGATTGTCTGTGTGCTTGAATCAAAACCAAATCGCCTTCTTCGTACGGAATTAAATCACCGTGTGATTTATTGAAATTTTGTTCATCGAAAATTCGCATCTGTTTCTTTTTTTCGCGAATAAAATTTTCCATCGCTTGTTCATCGGTCATTTCGTCAATTCTCGCGACCTGAACCTCGTACGTATAAACTGATTGCCTGGCCAATTGGTCAGCAAGCACGTTCATGTATTCGTACCTTCTCGCGAAAACATGTTTTACTTCACACCTATCAAATTCTCTTCTCAATTTCAAAATATCTTGAAAGATTTCTTTGTGATAAACGTCTTTTTTCGCGTAGTTTTTCCAATTTCTGGCTTTCCATCTCACAGCTCCTTCGTTAATCGCGTAAACAGTATATTTAGAATCAGTCAAAATTTTCATTTTTTTGATTCCTTTCGCGATCCCTATTTCCATGGCCTTTTTCACCGCTATAATTTCAGCTAGGTTATTAGTGCACCGATATTTATCGTGACTAATCCTCTCTGATATATTATAGGACGAATCCGGTGAAAAACAAATTCCTATGCCTGCGATTGCCCCTTGTTTCCCATTTTGGGCACAAGCGCCATCGACTACGACACGTGTATATCCATCACCATCGACGATCGTGTGATTTGGATCCCATGGCATGTTTAAAACTTCGCTAGACGTTGTTGAGGGGAGTAAATTTTTATCCAAAAGTTCCCTCAACCTTTTCAATTCGTATTTGAAATTTCTTTTATTTCTTTTTACAGGTAAATCGATTGTCAGTGATTCTTCGATTCCCCAACACTCATTCGGACAAATTCCTAACGCGTTTGGCTGATCATTTAACTGTTGCTCAACCTCCTCAACATATTCATCCCATCCTTCGTGAGTATATTTATCGTCTGGATAGGTTTTGTTGATTTTTACCCTTAATTTCTCACCTAAACATCTAAACACTCTCTCAATCGAACTACCTCTCGGTGAAAACGGTGACGTGTACGCGCATTTCACACCTTTCGATTTAATTAACTCTTTCCATTGTTTAGACGTAAATTGAGTCCCATTATCGGTAATAATTTTCCTAGGTACAATGTTGTAATTCTTGAGGATTTCAAACATCTGATCCATTTTCTCTACGATCGTATTCGCGTTAATATTCGTCACCGGAAAAATCCAGACTTTAGAAGTGAATATATCTTTAACCGCGAATAAATATTTCGTTTCTCCTTTGATGGCTGCGATAGGACCGCATATATCCGCAGATAGAACTTCGCCTTTATGGTAAGCTTCTACCTGTGCATATTGCAATCTACGCTTAGGACCGTAATTTTTGTTGATCTTACAAACGATACACATATTTGTGTTCATTTTTATAAATTTTAAAGCGTTGGGATGGAAATATAACTGTCTGAATATTAATTCCAGTTTATTTCCTCCAACATGGCCATAAATATCGTGTAAATAATAAACTACGTCTCTGAAAAGATCCTGTGGCAACACTGGTACCTTAGTACCATCAAAATATTTACGCCACAGCATCTCTTTACCGTTATCTTTCGTAATTTCATATTTTTTTCCTACTCGATGCTTCGTTTGTTTTTGTCTTTCGGTCAAAAATTCGTCTTTCGGGTCTAATTCTTCAAAAATTTTCTGACAAAAATCATCTTTCTTTTGCCAACTTTCTAAATCACACAATAACTCCAGCAAATTTTTCCTAAAATTCTGAATTTTATTCAATTCGATAGGTTCAAGACCAGTGTATTGGGTACTATCGGGATCAATAATGCTAATATTATTGATCGTTATACTGTCATCTTGACCTGACCTAACTCGATTAATTTCCGTTTTTGTTAATTTCAGATCGTATTCCAGATCGTGACCGTTCAAGATCGTGATCCAGTGCGCTGCCTTTCTATGCGTTTGCGCTAGGTCAGTATACTTTGAGATCAAACTTTTCAAGTCCGATCTCACGTGTACCTTCCTACCGTGTAGCCACATTTCAAGCCGTTTTAGCGAATAAGTTACCGCTAGCATATCTTTATCGGTAATCGTGTACCGTTTCTGATAATCAGTTAAATTTTTATCCAGAAACATAATAATACGCGATTCTCCTTCGACTTTTTGATACAGAACCGAAGAAATCGAATTTTCCAAACACTCAGTGTACAACCAAAAATCTAAACCATCGATAGGAGTACATAAATCAAAATTTTTGCAATATTCTCGTTTCAAGTTCAAAAACGATTCATTCTGTTCTTCCCCCCATATGAATTCACTATCATTATGAGTTAACTTCATCATCGGAGCCGTAATTTCGTTATACTTAGGAATGAATCTTCTGTACAAATTAGTAAGACCCATTAACGTTTGAATATCTTTTACCGTTTTCAGTTTGAAGACACCGTCTTTCGTGTGTTTTTCTTCAAATTGAAGTAACTTTTCGATCTTCTTATTTTGTTTACCTAATTTTCCGGTCGATAGCGTAAAACCTAAATGTTTTGTAGAACTCTTGAATAGATCAGTTTTTTCAGCATTTAATTTCAAACCAAATTGTCTTATCGATTTTAGAACTTCTAAAATGTCCAAAACGTGTTGTTTGAAACCTTTGTTTCTGACCAAAATATCGTCTACGTACGCAGTAATCGATTCTTTATCGGGTAAAACGTTCGTTATCATTTTAATGAATTCGGCTGATGAAATTTTCAGACCGTAGGGTAATCTTTCAAATTGATAGACTTGCCCTTCGATCTCGAAGCCACAAAACTGCTTCGAATACTCGTCTAAATTCTGATTCCAAAAACCACTCGTTACATCGAAACTTGAGAAAAATTCAGCATCACCACACTTAGTAATGATCCTATCTAACGTAGCTGGTTCGTTATAATTATTATGTAATTTTGGATTCAACCATTTGGGATCCAAACATAGACGTAGCGAACCATTCGCTTTAATTCTAGCTAATACATTGTTAATATAGATCGTATCTGACGGAGTCACGATGCCATCTCTCAACATATTTTTTAATTCCTTCTTTATTGCAGGCATCATCTTATTCGATGGCCTGTAATTCGGTCCCCTCCATTCCTCTTCATCATACAGATTGAAGTGAACCGGAGAACCCGTGTAGCAGCCAGGAGACTTAGAAAAGACGTCAGAAAAATCACTCAGCATATTGTAAGCCCAGCTTACGCATTTTTTCGAAATTTTTCCTTGTTTTTCATAAGTGTTTAAACCTTCGTATAATTTTTTCAGGAAAACTTCAGCCGAATTATCTGGTTCCGGTACATCGTCCGGACCGTCGCCTTTCGCACTGGTATGTTTCCTCATAGTATTATTAATCTCATTACCGTAACTTCTAGCCGGTCTAATTGTATTAACTTTCAACGAGTCCGAATACTCTTCCTCCGATAGGTATGGAAGGTATTCTTTCTCCGTTGCGTTCTTCGGTAAGCAATAAGCGTGACGTTTTTTAATACGCGGTTCGATTCCCAATTCAGTCATCGATATTCTACCCATTATAAAAACCTGGTTGCACTTAGGCAACATATAAAATGGTACGTTTATCTCATACCTCCCAAAATTCATATCGACAAAGAATAGGCAATGTAACGTTTCCACGATCTGATCGTCAGCTAATTGTACCTCGATTAATCTATTCAATTTCCTAAATTTACATTTTTCAGGATATTCCTTAAAAAGTAACCTAGCTGTTTCGTAGGCCATGACGTTAGGTTGAGCACCTGTGTCGAGTTGAGTAGGAAAAACTTTTCCACCTATTTTCGTCGGCACCACGCAAGTAACTCCGGTGTCTCGTCCGAAACAATGAACGCCATTTTCCTGATCGATAATGTCAGGTGACACCTTCTGGGTGTCTATGGAATTCACTGCCTGGACTGACGGCGCAGCTATATCCTGCGTAGGCTTCTCGATGGAAAGTAATTCGCTCTTCTCTCCGGTGATGCTCTCTAACTTCTCAGCCACCGAAATCAGCTCTGCTCTCAAATCATTCTCCTCTTTCATAACCTCAATGTCTCTCTTAATGTCCTCAGGGATGACAGAGTCATCTTTTAATTTTGATTCAGAAATCTTAACAGAACGATCAATTCTACCAACTACGTTGCCCTCCTCATCTTTAACTTCCTCCGAAGAACGCGCGGAATGAGAAATAGTCACCCTCTCAGGCTCAGCTGGATTCGTACTTTTCGGTACAACCGAATTCATAAATTTAAAAGTTTCCGTTTTTACGTCTTCAAAGATAAATTTCGATGGGAACCAACGCTTAAAATATTTATTATAATAAAACTTCGACCTATCATATTTTACAAAATAATTCTTGTCGTGCTTATAAAATAATTGACCAGTTCGTCTCGATCTTTCTGTTTCAGCGAACAACATCGATGGTGCTGCTGAAAAATGGACATTCCCTAGTTTCTCAAGACTGTAGAACGCACGTTTGTACGCCCACAGCCTGCTCAACGTTACAGCGAAATTTTTCCTACGCGGTTTCACGACAGGAAATAAAACAACGATATCGGACGCACCCTTCGCTAAGAGCCGAACGTCTTTTTACACGGAAAAAAAGTACTTATTGGGAAATTACCTAGTTATTTTCCCTTTTGGGCCCTGGACAAAAAATATTTTTTTCGCTTTAATTTTCAAACGAGCGCCTCATCGAGTGAAGGGGTATTTTTTCCTTTAAGTATGGGGTTACGAGTCCCCCTGGATTGGGAAGGGTTATGTTCGCGGAAAAATAAGCAAAAACCCCATTATTTGCCCATCCCCACCTATAATGAGCAACCCTTTTTTTTTAAACCTATTGGCTCGACCTATACCTCCTTTTGGGGGGGTTTTTTGGGAAACCGAAAACTGTTCACCGTTACCGGAGGGATTCGATTGGGGTAGCTGTGCTTGGGGCCCGCGTTTTTATTCGCTTGACCATTTCCAGCGTTACCCTTTTATTGTTAAATTACGATTTCCGAACGTACGATTATCATAATTTCTGTTGCCACGATACCCCTGATTGTCATTATTATTATTACGCCTATAATTACCCCCACCGTTTTGGTTGTAATTATTCCTATTACCGTTGTTTCTGTACGAATTGTCCGAGCCAGAGTTTCCAAAATTTCTATTATTTCCCTCATTCGGAGCGAAACTTTTTCTAAATCTATTTTTATAGTTGTCGTTATTATTATTATTCGTGTTAGCTCGCGATTCGTTATTATTATTTGAATTGCCTGCCGAACGTACGTCTTGTGACTGCTTGTTCTGTTGGAAATTCGAATTTTGGCCGCCTTGGTTCGTTTGACCAGTGTTGCCAGCGTTCGAATTGCCAAAAGTACTCGCGTTATTCAACCAGGACTTTCGCAGCGAATTCTTATTTGCATTTTTGCTAAACACGTCCAGTAATCTATTATCCTCTTCACAATTCTTCATTACTCGGCTCGCTTCGTCCAAAAACTGATACGGTGAATTAAACTCATACCAGCTAATTCTATTCAACCACCATTCGGGGAATTTCGAAATCAACTTATTTATGACGTCCTTTACTTCCTTGTTATTCATATCTTCGATCGTCGTAGCCCATAATTCTAATTCCAACATTAATTCCTTTGCCGTGGTACATTTTTGCGACATGTCCATGTTACAAAAATATTCCCACGCTTCGTTCTTTTTCGCACGACTCCAAAATTCTTCTAAAAATTCCTCCTTAAATTCATCATACTCGACGAACATACTCGACTTTCCTTTCCAACTTTGCGCACCATCCCACTTTAACAACTGTCTCATCAAATTCGCTTTTTCGGTCAATGAAACATTCGGGTATGATTTCATAAAATTCTCAAAAAGAGTAATAAATCTCGTAGGGTGGTGGTAATTCGCTCCGTTGAACTCGATCCCATTTTCTCTCAATTTTTTCGCTTCCAAATTCGTGTCTTTTATTATACTAATCGATCCTACTGGATTCCCTTTCTCCGCTTTTTCCTCGCACGCTTTCAACCTACTTTCATAGCTATTTACTAACGTACACAAATCTTCGATTTTTTTCCTATAACCACTCATCTCCGTTTCATATGCTTTGATAATCTCCTTCATTTCCCCTATCGTATCCTCGTAACCTGCATTAGTCGCTCTGGCATTATCGATATCTTCTCTCAAATCCTTAATTTCTTCATCGTAATCGTCATTCTGAGCTTTCACTAGGTCAAACGTGGCTTTCATCACCGCATAGTCAGTTTTAAACTCTGCCATCGCTCTGAAATCCTCATTCTGTTTTTCCTGTACGCTCGAAATTTTAGTATCTAGACTCGATCTGACTTCCGATACCTGTTTTACCGTTTCTAATTCATTGTTCGTAATTCTCGTGTTAATTCTGTCAACGTCTTTCTCAAAACCCTCAATTCTGCTTTTCAATTTGTTACAGTTGCCAGAAAGCGCTTTGTCATCAACTTTCATCGCTCTCAATTCAGTAACTACCACTTCGCCGAAAATACCGATCTTTTCGAATAAAGGATACGTAACGTCAGACCTATCTATTTTTTCGATATCAATTAATTCAGTTGTAAACACCATGCTTTTTTTAGCTTTATATTCTTCGCGTTTTTTCCTATCCTCAATTTCGTCCCTACGTCTGTTCTCCTCAACCGAATTTTCCGTACCGTTCGTCATTTTTCTAGCCTCGATAAATTTTCCTAATTCGCTAATATTTAGTTTAATCGTCCTATGCGATTTTCCCGCCGATTTCGGTGTACTCGTGGAATCAATCGTGAAAATCTTCACTTAAAAAATAAATAGACAGAAAAACCCTTACAGAATTTCGTCTCTTAAAAATACACGCACCGATACGAACCGAGAAAAAACGATCGCTTAACGTTAACCGCACGAATTTAAAAATTATCGATTAAAAATAACGATACCAGATGTACATTCGATGATTCGAAGAAACGCCGACTCGTAGAGATGGATTTTGCTTAGTTGAAAAACCGCTGAATCTTCTCACGACGACTTTTTCCACCACCAGGTGACTTCTCGAAATTTCCTCCGGAAAATCCTTGAAGAAATTCGTCAAAAGAACCCACGAAGTTCGGGCGCCAATGAGTTGGGTGAAGATCTTGGAACCGTCTTTGGGTCGCTTCGATGATTTCGTCGAAGATAGGTGGACGGGTCTCCGACTCAATACCTCGAAGTCTAAGTTCACTCAACGCATGTCCGTGTACCTGACACTTTGCTTGGACTTTTCTCGTAGAAATAAGAACACCAATTCGCGATCAAATACGTGTAATTCAACTTTCAATTACACACACGAATAGCACAAACATAAAAGCTCAAAGAGCACACGAAAAAAGCACAAAGTGCAAACGAATAAACTCGTACACGTGAGTAGTAAAAACGATGCGATAAGCTTTCGCTCGCGATATACGTATAGGCTAGTAAAAGTTCCGAAGAATACTAGACCGAGCTTACGAAGCTCGAGAGCCTCGTACTCCGTAAGCACCGGTTGCAAGACAGGAAGGGATGAACTTTGGTAGGTCTGTCATTGGTTGAAGTCGATGGAGATAGGAGAAAGTTAACTCGTATTCGTCAGAAATGACGGCATACGAGATGAAGCTTTTCCCCTCGGTCGAAAGTTCGAAAGTTGTAAACAACTCGCCGACAAAGCAAGTTGTTCACGATAAGCATTTTAGATAGGCAACTCAACGTAGCCGAAGCTACGTTGGGCCTATTGTACCGTACGTCGCCAACGCGATAACCGGTACCATAATTTGAAAATATCCATCGACTAATACAATGGACACAGAAATAATTCTCGTATACGTATACGAATAGGTACCTATTTGCCGTTGCCGACAAAAGGGTACGTATTCGTCTACGCAAATACGATATCCAATGGCGCAATTTAGGTAGGTATTAAAGCTACCGCTTCAAAACTATAATAGTTAAGTATCAAGTAATGCCATGGTATACTTTTTTCAAAACATTTTTGTAAAGCAATTATTGATTTTTTTTGCAAAATTTTTCTTAAGACAATTTTTTTTAAAAGCAAAACCCAAGCTTAAATTTTTGAATAAAGTAACTTTTTTGAATGAAAAGTAACCAGTAGTAACTTTTGAGTACAAAATGTAACTACATAATAGTGACTTTCCTTGAAAAAAGTAACAAAATTACTTTAAAAGTAACCTACTGGGATACCTGAAATTAGGAAAATTTGAGTAAAATTTGGCAAAATTTCAGAAAATCTAGAACTTTTTTATATTATTTGACAAAATTTTACAATTCGAAGAATTCAAGAAGAGTTTTGCAATTTGAGTAAACTGAAATAAAATTAATTGATTAAAATAAAATTTTTTACAAAAATAATCATTTGTGATGAAGTAAACCTAATTTTCTTCGTTTTCACTGCTATCCGAGTATATTGAAGGGGGGAGGGGGCGAGCAGTGCCTCAGTACCATGTTTCAACTGAAATGTTGAAAAAATGATGAACAACTTTTGAAGACCACTAGCTGAAAAATTTTCGTCCAAATTTTCATTCGACATTTTTGTAACCAATTACTTCCCCCCCTTCCTCCCCTCTCATTCTCGTCCTCCGTCCTCTCTATTACACTGCAATATTCTCACTTCTTTATTCATAGTTTCTTTCAAAATTGATCACTTTAATTTTAAAAATTTCCACTGTCATGTCCCCTTTTCCCCACCTCACCACATATCCATCATTTCCAACACATCCACCACCAAAACCATCCTTTTATCAAACACCTCGACAAAAATTCCATCTCGAACACACCTATCCCATAAAAACAAAACAATGTCATCGAAAAAATGTACTCAACTCCTCGAATGGAAATTATCACCATAAAAATCGTACCCATTACGTGTAAACGATCGACGACGTCGAATTATCGCGGAAATTCGCGCCTTAAAACGTATTTATTACTCACTCCTCAGGAATTTTCTTTCTATTAGAATTAGTACAATTATAATTAGTATGAGAAAAAATATTTGCACGGCTGGGGTAACCTTGAAAATGGTATTAACACGTTCGAGAATTTTTTCTGCCACTACGATGCCTTTCAACTCGCCTCATCGGGATCGCGTCGGCTAAAACTGATGAAAAAGCAAATCTTCGCTCAGGCTCATGTCTAAAGTACTAATGAGAAACGGCGGAATACAAAATGCATTGTTGACAAGTCTGCTTTTACTTTTAAACATTTACCATATCTACGTAGACGTTTTCGTATTGGAAAGTTAAACTTGCGAGAATTACACTTATTCGCGACTGTTTGATTTTTATCGCGGGTTATTACGAGTACAACACCTTGCACCTGAGCCATCGCAAACGAGAGTATTTATTATGTCGAAGTTCGCCGCCTTTCTAAGGCTACTTTGCTTGTAGCGATCCGAACAACGAAACATTTTTATACCTAACAACGCTAATGAATTTTACAACGATGGTATAAAAACTGCATAAAGACTCGGAACATCTCTTTGGCTTTTTTTCTCATCTCAGCGCAGTAACATCTTTCCAAACGTACAGTACAGTTACCCTCATTAAGAGTACACGAAAAGGGAATCTTTCGTCGGATTATTTCTCTGGAAGGAAAAAAACTCGATCATAAGTTTCTTTTTCTCAACGTCGCCTTCATCGTGTACAAATTGGCGCGCTTAAATGTTTCTCGAAGCGAAGTTTCTTCGCACACCCCCATCCTCGGCTCGTCTTTCCGTTACCGTCTCACTCTTTACAGATGTTACTCTTTTCATCGGTTTAATTAAATATTCTCTTTCGACAAAAGGTACCTAAACCTATACAAATGTTGCTTTTTTCCTCTTCTTCGACATCTTCCTCGTTCATCAAAAGAACAACCGAATGAGCAGAAGGGGAGAAGGGACACGCGCCAGTATTCTCTTTCTTACAAACAGAAACAAAAACCTAATTACGAGAATTTTTCCATCTTGTACATACAGCGATGACCTTGTACACGCTTAGCTTGTATGACTTCCAACGACGTTTCTAATTGAACCATATCTTTACTGTGTGTACATGCAGTAGTTGAATAAAAATTAAAACAATTATAATTTTTCAAAGTCTCGCCTCGTCTCCCGTCTCCGGCCCGATGGACGTAATTAAAAACAAAACTGCATAAGAGATACACATTCGTTGGCTCGCGGTGGTACCAGTTCATTTTTACTCCTTCCTCGTCGTGACCGAATGAGATCTATACACTCGTAAGTTCTCCCCTTCGTATCCAGTCATTCTGGTGCATTTCTTTGTTTTTTCTGCTGCTGCTGATGTCGAAGTAGCGTCGTCGAATCTGCATAGAACGATACTCAGTTAAATGGTACAGACTTCATGACGTAATATGATCGGATTGCTTCATAGACTGTATTTGCCACGTATTTTCATGACTGAAGGGGGTTATGGCGTGGCTGTTCCACGTTTCTGTTGGAGCGCAGCCTTGCACGTAGAATGGGAATTTTTTTCCTGCTTCGAGTTCTCTGCGATAAAAACAAACAGCGCTGGGACATTCGTGCCTGAGCTCTCGTTCTCAACGAGATTATCTCCACCTCGAGTAGATCGTTTCGTGCAACAGGTACTTGGATTATTTGGTATTTCGGAATCGAGCCAAGTCTCCGTTCGATTCCAAATTTCACGTAGGAATGTTACACGGCGAAGTTCAGAGTAATCCGAAGATCTCGACAACTGACTGAGCAGAAGAAAATATCGAAATAGCCATAATTCACGTCGCATTAAAAATTTTTATACGTCGTTAAACGTGCTAGTTGTCCCATACCGAATAGAAATAGGTCTATAAATTATTACCCCTGTCTGTGGCATATCTCGACCTGAGGTGAAACTTGACTCAAAATCTGGAAAGATGAAATGAAACAAAAGACAAATATTCGAAAAAAGTGAAAGTTCTTGACAGATTATCGACATTTTTGAAATAAAAATATGATTTTCGGACAAAAATTTCAAAATACTCCCGCTCCCAACAAAAATTACTCTAATAAAATCTTCGAAAATTTTTAGGCAGAAGAGAATGATGCCCCCCTCAATTATTCTCGAAAAATAAATCAGAGTCGTCAAAACTTCTCTTGAGTGTATTATTTTTTTTCATAGGTACATCGAAACAGCTGGATTCGCTATTTGGCATTCTACAGCGTAATTTACAATACCAATTGTTTGGTGGTTTAATATTCGAACTGAAGAAAATTTTCCAACCAAGTCGAGTCTATACCGCGTGCACTTGGAAAAATTTCCCAAATGTACTTTCAAGTTGTTTCGTTGATGCGTAAAAAATGAAGTCTATCTACTGTATGGTTAGGATTAGCGATTTGATACCTATTATTGCTGAAGAATTTTCTCACCACAAAAAGACATATACATGAATATTTTTTCTCCGAATAAAGGTAGGGTAAAAATTTATTCTATTGAAGCAAATGATACGACATTCTCGACTCCTTGGAAGGACTCACTTTTTATAAAAGAGATGAAAAAGTATGTACAACAATATTAAAAAATTGTAATTTTTGCTTAAAATCAGAAATGTAACACTTTCTATTTAATGAAATTTTATTAATGTATCGAGTTGATACAGACGAATCGAATTCGACATTACTGGAGGGACAAAAAATTGAAAATTTTCAAATCGAAAGGAATTTTTTCCAATTTAAACTCAAAATACAATCGAATCTTGAACAGTAGGTAAATTGACAAAATCCATTCTTTTTCTTCATTTTCCGCCTTGGACTTAATCAGAACTCATTTTTCCCTCGAAATGCAATTTTCTGATAATTAGAGGAAGGGGATGAAAAATTACAAATAGCAAACTGTACCCTCAGCCTCGTGATTGTAATTATTCTTCGAAATTTCCAAAATAATGACGCCTCATCCATTCAATAATAATTATTATTAAAATAGGACTAATGGAAAATAACTTACTCATTCATACTTCTCAAACAATGAAATTCATAACTCACCTGAAACAAAAAAAATGAAATTATTGGTTAATTAATTATTATAATATTTTATTGTATAGGTAAATTTTTAAGAAAATTTCCAAAAAAATCATTTTTAGCACCGAAAGTAAAAACTATTCACGTTATGAATATTTGACCAGTCTTCGCGGCGCATTTGGGATACTCAGTTGTCCACGAGCTATTTTTAATTTTTTGCTCTGGCTAGGTTCAATTTTTTGCGATCAAGTTTATGAACTGAAAGTTTGGACATTTCCAAGTACGAAATCATCAAATACAAATTATTTTCGAAAATGAACAGGTGTACCACGGCACAGCAGAAACTGCGCTGGATTTGTCAATAGTTAAGCTCTCAAGACTGCTATCTAATTTTTATATTTCGCGAGCCTAATGCAAATGAATCTATTGCGCATTGCACATCCTCTATTCTCATTTGATGACCTTGCATCATTTGTTGAGCCTATAAAGTATCATGTGCATGTAACCAACCACACTTATTTTTTGTTTTCACAGAATCAAGAAATCCAATTCGAAAAAAAAATTGTCAAATTAGTTTCGCTTTACTTCAACTACCACTAAATAAATTCAGAGTCATCTAGCATTCCCATATGTACAAGAAACCCCTACGTTAGTGCAAAAAAAAATCTGAAAAAATGCTCAAAAGTTGATTACCACTCCCCGAGTATATCACCTAAATTTCAAAAATTTTGGGTCATATTATGTATCTATAACTGAAAAACACATCAAAATTCAAATTTATCGTATTCTGTTCAGCTGAAAATTTCAACGTTTGATTTATTCAATATAATTTGAACGGAAAAATCAAAATTTGATTTATCGCATTCAATCCATTCGAACATCTTTATATTTTTTCAATACGAACACGACAATACAGCTGAATTCGCGATCTAACATTCGCAAACGTATTTTTTAGATCGAACTCCTTTGTAGGAGTAAATGATGACTCCTTTATGTTCGCATGTTTCAACTTAATATTTGAACAGATGACACACTTGTAACCACATTCGAGTCTGCAACGAAACGAATTCTCAAACATACATATTCATCATTATTTTTTATCGCCTTATTTCAAAGCCGTTTCGTTAAAACGTAAAAAATAATATCAAAAAAATAATTTGAGTAATTTTTACTCACAGGGTGTCTACCAATTTTTAAAAATCAAATTTCGCGACTTTTTTTAAGGTATCTAGTATCTACTATGAACCTCTCAATTTGACCCTCCCCCCCCCCCATCCCCCACCAAAAAATTAACGAGATCAAATTTATTATAGAAAAAAGTTTATACACGGAAGAAAATATGTCTTTAATTTTGAAAAAAGACAATTTTTCACAAAAATTTCCCAAGAGTGAGTTATTATGACAAAGAAGAAAAGTAGTTACTGCCCGAGCGAAGCGAGGGTAAAAATTTTACGAAAAATCATGTTAGAACGGATAAAAATTATTGAGAAATAAATTCATGGAAAGTCTAAAATATTAGCAGATTTGGCCCGAGCGAAGTGCGAGGGCGAAATTTTTTCGAAGAATTTATTTAAAAAACAGTAAAAAAAGACATATTTCCAAATGGGGTTCTCCTTTACAACATCCCTTAGAAAATTCCAAAATTCTTCAATTATTTTAGATTTTCCTGACAATGGACACAATATTACGTTTGAAATTCCCAATCGTGATCGCTACTTAGTCTCCCACAAGAACATATTTTTCCGCTTCAAAATATTCAATTGTCTAAAATAGAAGGGAAGAGGACGAAGAGGTATATAATTTAAGAATGGGTTCTTAAAATTTATGAGCCCGAGCGAAGCGAGGGCGAAAATTTTTAGAAAAAATGTTCAAAAAGGTTAAATTTCTTTACTTTTTCTGTTTTGTAAAATGCGAAAAAAAATGGAAGTAATTTCGGAAAAATTCGCGACTTTTGATGAATTTTGGGTCAATTTCGCGACTTTTTCGCGACTTCAGCGACCTAAATCTAAATTCGCAACTTTTTCGCGACTTTCGCGACCGGTAGACACCCTGACTCAGAATTCCGGTAAAATTTAGTCAGCCAGGTCAGCCTTAGGCATTTAATGTTCATTTTCAAATATTGAGTATAACCTCCTCATCAACAAGCATTAGTTTTCCAAGAATAAAGAGGTGCATTACCTCTTGTTCGGTGATGATTCTACTTTTTTGAGTAATGTTTCCTGGTATTCGGGGAACTGTTACTTCGTTGAAGAGAAATGATTAATTTTCATCCCAATAATCAACCCACGGCATTTTCGAGCTTTTGAGGCTGGGATGAATTTTCACCCCGATAATAATCCCATAACCAACTTACGACTTTTTCGAGCTTTTGAGACTTGATTTTTCCGACTATGAGAAAAAAGATATCGCGGAAAAAGACTTAAAATTAATTTTAGAACTTCTTTTCATAAATGTTCAGTGATCAGAAATGTTCATCCATCAAATGACTGAAAATTTGAAATGTATCAATTTTCATTGAATCCGTTCTATTCAAAAATAAAATAATCCATTACCAGAAAATATGAAACATCACTAATGAAGTGCGTCTTCTGGAGTAATCAGGGTGTCTACCGATTTTTTTAAATCAAATTTCGCGACTTTTTTCCTATGTATCTAGTATTCACCTCTCAATTTGACCCACCCCCCCCCAAAAAAAATCATCAACGAGATCAAATTTATTACGGAAGAATGTCCTACACGGAAGGAATTACGTCTTTAATTTTAAAAAAATACAATTTTTCACAAAAAATTTTCTAAAAGCGAGTTATTTTATGTCAAAGAAGATGAATAGTTACTGCCCGAGCGAAGTGAGGGTGAAGATTTTTACGAAAAATCATGTTAGAGCGGATAAAATTGTTAGATGTTTATTGAGCATTTACCTAATAAGGTATTTTTAACACAATGGAAAGCTGGTATGATACGGGCTGATATAGATTTCGGGGATTTTGACTCTAAAATTGAGAAATAAATTCATGGGAAGTCTGAAATATTAGCAGATTATCTGCGATTATTTGGCCCGAGCGAAGCGGGGGCGAAATTTTTTCTTGAGAATTTATTTTAAAAACAGCAAAAAAGAGACATTTTAAAATGATTTCTCCTTCTGAATTTTTAAAACATCCCACTAAATTCCAAAATTCTCTGATTTTTTTAGATTTCCCTGAGAATGGATACGATACTTCCTTTGAAAATCCCAATCGTGATCGCAACTAAAACTCCCACAAAAACATATTTTTTCCGTTTCAAAATATTTAGTTGTCTGAAATAGAAGGGAAGAAGGTTTATAATTCAAGAACGAGTTTCGAAAATTTTAAGAAAAAATGTTCAAAAAGGTGAAATTTCTTCATTTTTTCTGTTTTGTACAAAGCGAAAAAATCAAGTTATTCCGAAAAAATTTGCGACTTTTGATGAATTTGTGTTAATTTTGCGACTTATTCGCGACTTCAGCGACCTAAATCAAAATTCGCGACTTTTTCGCAACCGGTAGACACACTGAGTAATGCAAGAGCACTGGTAAAAAAAACAATGTTTGCCGGAGGCTCCAGATCAACTCGAAAATAGTAGCCATCAATTCAAGATGGGAGTGCCAATGTTGATGCATAAACCAAGTCTTACATTCTTACCTCAAGATTAATATCATTTTATGAAAAATCAACATAGTTAATAAGTTCAACCATTTTCAAAAATTCGTCAAAAATCGAAAAATTAACTTCGAAAGCACAAAACTTGGTGCTGAGGTAGTGACGTACCCAAGAGGAGATGGGTCATGAGGTCAAAAATTAACATGAAAAAATACCTTCTAGAGGCATTAAAAATCAAATTTTCACATCCCTTCGCTCGGGCATGAACGAAATCGTAATTATATGAAAGGCCATTGGAATACCAAAAGAAGGAGGGAGAAAATGTTTTCACAGAAAACGGAAATTTCGAGGAAAGGAAGCGGGGGTTGAACAGGGTGTCCACTATATTTCAGAAATGATTTTCCCTGACTTTTCCAGGTTTTCCAGACCAATTTTTCAAAATTTTCCAGACCTTTTAAATATGATATTCGTAAACCAAGGGGAAGGGGGGGGGGGGGGGTAAATTTTTTACGTGATGTACTTACATCCAGAAATTTTGCATGGGTAAGAATGATATAAAATTCATGGGGTCTAACGATTTTTATTTTCAAAATCACTACTAGATACTTTTTACGAGATCTTTAGATGCTCCTCTTCGGGCCAAAAAAAAAGATTCAAGTTCAATTCTGAAAAAATTTGAGCTCACCCACCTTCCCCTTACCACAAAAATTTGAAAATTTGATTTTATTACCCACGGAAAAAATTTCAATAAAAAAAAATGAAAATAAATAATTATGCCAGGGTGTCTACCAAATCAAGCGAATAAAAATTCAGATTTTCCCAGGCTGAAAATTGAAAAATTTCAGCATATTTTATCCCCCTTCTCCCCCCAAAAATGAAAAACACATGCCTAAAATTTATAATTCATGCGATTCCTTGCAATTTTTTCGTTTGTACTAATAAATAAAAAAGTCAATGAGGAGGTGAAATGTAAATCATTTTATAGAAGCATAAACGTGTTGAGCCCAAGCGAAGCGAGGGCGAAAATTTTTGCGAAAATTTTTTTTCAAAAGATAAAAATTTACCACTTTTTCCTCATACATGTTTTCTAAACCATTTTCGAATTCTCTTCCATTCCCTCCCCCTTCTTTTCAACATCGTGGTCAAGGGCATCACGGCATTCCTTTCTCATCACAGCTCATTAAAAAGTAAGTTTCCAAAAAACTTGAGATTTTAGATAAATTCTGTAGAAAGTAGAGTGTAAATTACTCCGAGCGTAGTCACCATATTGAACTCAAAATATCTAAAAAATTATGGAAGTTCTGACACCCCCCCCCCCCCCTCATGAAAAATTCGTAGCTATACGCTATTGTTCCAAGGCATGAAAATCATACTCTTCGCGAACTAAATTTTGTGACGCATATATGAAGTCTTCAAAAATTATTCCTTCAATCTTCAAACAATCGGTTGAAAAATTTCAAAAATTGATGGCTTCAGATCGGTTTGAAACTGCTTCCAATTGATGCAGGAAGTTGAAAATAGGAAATACCTATACGACTTTCCACCTCGATGCGTGTGCTATTAGCGTATTTCTCAATTTTTGTTGATAATTTTTGCTTAAGAAAAATATGCATTTGATCAGGCAGCCACAAATTTTATAAAATTGTGCTTCAATTGATCTAATAGATCACCATTATGGTTAATGCTTCTGTGTAGTACTAGTCAACTTCACGTACTTGGGCCTTATTCCACAATACTCATTTTGTCAGAACTTGAAATATGTCAAACCCTGGTTTATACACGATTTCGAGCAGGTAAGTATTTCATTTATTGAATAAACTACTGTGTACGATCAAATAATGAATCATAACGCATTAGGTACTTCTTCAATGACATATTTTTTAAACCACGATTTCAACATCTGAAACGTTTTCAATAAAAACAAGCACGCAACTTGACAAATTTTCATTTGATGTAGTTTCCTTCGTACAATACATAGCAATGAGATTTTTCTTAGGCTTAGAGCTTGTGATTTGCTGCCTTATTGCTGGGGCAAGTGCAGACAAAGAATACAAAGGTATAAAAAAAATTCAATTTTGAACTATGAGTAATTTTCTAACATTATTTTCAATTTTGCAGCTTTAATCTACAATTATAAAGAACGCACATTGATCAATTTACCAAAAAATGCATCAAATGTACATTGTAACTCTTGGATCGCCAGCTGTCCAGCCGAGGATAAGGACGAAGAAACCTTCAACGAAAAATATTCTCTTTACAACAAAGCATTATATTTACAAAAAATTTACGAATCAAATGCCGAATGCACAGACTTGGATAAAGCTGTATGCAATAAACCTTTTGAAATGTCAATGACCTCATCCAATAGCTCTGGAAAGTATGAGTTCGGATACGAGGTAGATATAAAATATATTATTACTGCAAAATACTTAGATTGGGTACTTGCTTATGCAATTTTAAAATATTTACTAATTTTTTGATAAGATACATTTAAAAAATTCTTCCCATATTTCATTTAGATGTTTTACGAAAAGACCAAATTAGAAAATATTTCTCTTTTTCCGTTCCAAAGCTTATATCCGATGAAGAAATATGATGGTTCACTAATGGAATATGATGAAGCTACAGTACTCGCAGTTTTACAGGAGTTCGGGAACAGAGCAGAAGTGTCGAAAACGCAATCATTAACGTTACGTGGGAGTCAAATGGTAAATATAAAATAGCAATCGTGCCATAACCGTGCAAAATTTAAGTTCTTTGGTGTCAGAGTAAGGACATGCCAGAATGCTACTGAACTTTATACAATTTTTACTGATTATAAACTCGATACTAGCTTTCACCTAGACCACAAAGGTTCACTAAAAACAATATTAACAAGAAGGTCGAACTTAGAACAAAAACACTTCAACTTTTGAGCCATATAATTAACACAATAACGTGTACATTTCACGTAGGTAATGACAAATAAGCGTCGTAACAACATTGGGAATTGAATTACTTCTCAACTAGTTCGTAGGTTCTACCTATCAACAAGATATCTTTTGGCTGGCCAGCTTAGTGTTACTACCTAGCAGGCCTGGGCATTCCCATCATGACATTAGATTTCAAGTTTTCAGGTAAATTCGACCATGATCCGAATTATCCTAATTTCAGGAACATCTATGGATACCTTTGGTCCTGATCGAATTTCACGGTGAAAAATTCAAAGGTGTACATTACGTAATTCACAAAAACAATATAAATCCAATGCCAACATGCAAAGATCACAGCTTAGGGAAGGAAGTTTATAATAGCGAAAATGTGGATTATATGTACAGTGAGGTAAGTGAAAACTCAAAATTTACTTATTCATCTAAATTTTTCTCAACAATAGAAAATCAGGGGAAAAATTGTTATATGCGAGTTTATTTTTAAAAAAAAATCATAAAGTGTGTTTATTCGGCTAAACACAAAATTTCGCATAGAAATGAAAGGTGAAAAATGAATTTTGAGACTGAGTAAAACAATAGCTCAAATTGTTCATAAAAAATAAAATTTGACCTGCTAAACACGAATTCGACGAAGTTTTTTCATTTGATCAAGTTGCCTTTTCAAAGTCATTTCAAAATTTAAATTAAGCGTCGCGAGCAAGAAAGTTTCGAGAGATGAAAATTAAGGCCAGAATTATGTCCGGCAACTATATAAACCTTATATTAGTCAAAAATCTACATTTCAATGGCCGATTTTTTGTTCGGATCAATTAATCCAAAACTTTGTTTTACTGCACCTTAAATAGACCCGATCGCGTGTAGGTGTTGTGTGAATGTAGTGGTTGCACTGTGCTCTTATCAGAGATTAACGCGTTTGTTTACGTTCCCGATGATATAGTTGGCCATGGATCCATGGATGAACCATAAAACTTGTACGATTTTTTTCATAAAAGTATGTGATGAAATGAATTTGTACTAAATAAGTGTTGAATAGTAAGTCAATTTATTATACATCAATAGAAAGAGGAAGAATCGATCTTTAAAATGAGGTAGGTGACATGTTAATATCTCTAATATTATGTAGATAAATATTTAGTTGAAAATGGCGTATTTTGATGCGAGAGGTGAGTAACTAAAAACCGGGATAATTCAAAAATTAAGCAAAAATAAGGTACGAAAGCTTCGTTTCTTCAAAGTAGGGACCCTCTACTTTTCAGAAATGAAGCTTTCGTACCTTATTTTTGCTTAATTTTTGAATTATCCCGGTTTTTAGTTACTCACCTCTCGCATCAAAATACGCCATTTTCAACTAAATATTTATCTACATAATATTAAAGATATTAACATGTCACCTACCTCATTTTAAAGATCGATTCTTCCTCTTTCTATCGATGTATAATAAATTGACTTACTATTCAACACTTCTTTAGTACAAATTCATTTCATCACGTACTTTTTGGAAAAAAATTGTCAAATTATCATGGTTCGTCAACAGTAAAAACAAACGGTGAACATCACCAAGACTTCGCTAAATTCACACCACACCTGTACGAAAATCTTAACCGAATAACTCACCATGGACTGGTCTATTTGAAATTTTCTAAAAAAAAATACCTAACTTTGCTCGAACCAAATTCATTTCTCTCATATTCACATTGAAACGACAAAATTTCATTTATAAAATTTTAATTCTTCTTAAATTTTTCCGTGGGTTCGAAAAAAGTTACAAATTCGGAACAAGTAATGAAGTGAATGAGACGAGGGAGAGCCGGGGGAGGTCAAAAAATATAATTCGACCGGCAAATTTATGCCATACACCCCACCCCACCCCAAAAAATTCAGTTTTATGCCTGAATAACTTGACTTTCAAAATTTTCAATAATGTTCGCTACAGCTATCTTCTGGATGAAATTCAATTGGGTTGATGTCCAGGGTAGGTAAATAATATTGATGTAGGTATCATTCAATTGGCAAAAATTGAAAATCTGAGTTGGAATTTTCACAGATATTACCCCTCCTCCCAATCTGTGAAAAATGCTTCCGGAACGTTGCGTTGACAGCAGAATTTCAGAGCGAATGTGGACAATGTTGAACAATTTTCTCTGCGTTTTTTTTTTCAAATTCGAGTGATTTTGTGGGTTTTTTGGTAAAATTCGCAAAGGAAATTAAAATTGATACCCGGGTGATTTTGAATTGATCCTATTTCTTGTAATATCCCTTTGCGATTCAGGGATACGAATCATTTTACTCACCATTCTCAAAAAATTCTACAATGTCTAATGAAAATTTCATACATTTATCTATCCGATATTTCTTAGTCGCAAAGAGTTACCATACTAATTTAATTTTTTTGAAATTTTTGAACATACTAAGTTTTTTTTTCGTCCCATTTTCATTAGCCTTACAACTCGATAATTATCAGATTATCGTGACTCGAAAATCAAAAATTCCGACATTTTCGATACATCCTACCGGTTGTACGAATGAAAATTGTACTTTTGAACTTTGAATACATGATTAATTTAATTAAAATTATTCAATGCAGGATTTTCAAGAAGAGCTATTCCGACCGGTAATATTACCTAGCCTCACAAGTGAAAGTGATCCTGATGAAATTCTTGAAGGCGAATGTACACCAAACTTCAAATGTTTAACAAAATGGCCACTACTCCCCACAGATCAATTCCAATTTGTTTCTCAATCCGATTTAAAATGTTCTAATGTTACAACCATACCGTTATGGAGCAGCACACTTGAACGAATCATGGAGAGGTTGGACAAATATTTATACGCGTTGCATCGGGTACGAAATTTTACACCAATTTTCAATACATTTTTTGCAGGGAGAAGTTTCTTTCAAACAATTTTCAAGTTCACAAAACACATTTTTTACACAGATATCGGGTCAACCATTACGAGTTCTCGCAGGAGTCGATGAAGTACTTGCTCTACCACGATCACGCCGGTCCGATTTAGATATAATTCTGGAGGTGGCAAACACGAAAATCGAAGTGCCAAAATACATTTTCAAAATGGTCACCTTCAAATTGAATCCATGCAATATGAAAAACTGTTTGTACGGTGTCCTGATAGTCATCCACAACGGTCCTTATGCACCTACTGATGGGGATTTCATCTGTAGAGATAAAAGCGGAGATTTTGGTTGGGAAGGAATTAAATATGAAACGAGGAGTGAAGAGGGAGCTTCATCGAAATTTATTTATGTTTGTGAAATTTCAACGGATACCATGAAGAATGTAGAGCTGCCTGACATCACAGATACAGTTAAACCATTGTCGTTGCTGAGATTCCCTGTATTCGACGAAAAAAAACAAATCACCTTTAAATCACTAAAGAAGGAACTTTACGACGAAATGGCACGATTATCTAAACCTGGCGAAGAAGTGAAATTGGATGATGGTTTAATAGAACGACCAATCATCTATGATCATTTTGGTTCCACCGATGGCGAAGATGTCGAATATCCATCAGACAAAGATGCGGAATTGCGAAGGATGGAGGAATCAACACGAACACTGATCTGAACGCTTTAAGCCAGAAAATTCAGAAATTTGGAGGTAGGTAATTAGGTATGGTAAAAAATTTCCAATTTTATTTTTAGTAATAAGTAGATATGTAAGTAATTAAGTATTACACACATTAATTAACGAGAAAATAAATGATAATATATTTTTAAGATTTTTCCAATAAGTGAAGTATGCTGGGGGGAAGGTACACAATGCAAGACAGATTTGGCCGTAAATTAAATAGTTTACATATTTTACATGGTTTCAAGGTCAACAATGTCATGGTTAAGTAAGTGAAAGTGGGGCAGGATGCACCAACCTAGGTCAAATGTTCTGCCAAATCTTAAATATATTCAAATTGGTCAAATTGTCCGATTCTTGCAACAAATTAAAGTTCTAACTTTTACCTTTGATTTCACTGAAAAAAATTCCATTTTGGTGTATACCTCAACTCTACAGAATTTTTTAATTTTTTGTTTTCACTTTGGATGCAAAATGCCATGAGGTAAGATGCAAACAGTGAAGACATGATGAAAAATCGCGATTTTTTTTTGTAAAATTCGCTCAACTACATTCGAGGTGGATACTACAGATTCAAATAGAAGCGTTATTTTTGAAAAGAGAAATTCTAAAACCTTCGTATTCATAATTTATGCTGCCTTAGTTGATTTTCTGATTTTTTTAGGCCTACTTTTGATATTTTTGATATTCCATCTAAAAATTAAAGCAAAAAAGTGATATCCTGGAGAAAATATCACAAAAATATCAATTGGACCATCTTTAGTACCTTATGTGACTTTTTCGGAAAATTCGTATTTAAAAACAATGTCTGCATCCTGCCCAACTTTCAATTTGCATCTTGCCCCACTGACACCATTTTTCTTTAATGCAATGTACTGGGAAGAAAATAAAGGGGAAAGTGCCAACCAAATACATCATTCGATAGGTAATTGGGAGGTAGATTACAAAAAAAATTACCTGATTTTTTTTTTCAAAACTTGAAAGCATGATATTTCACAAAAATCAAATTTCAAAAATTTTACGAAAATCACGTAAAATCACATGATTGATAATTCAAAATTACCCAAATATTCGACATAGGTAGTTCACTATTAATAAACACATCCCTGATTAAGCCGTCATATCAATTTAAGCCAAACTCAAATCGAAGTAAACGACACGCCAAAAAAACATCTGAGCTCAATCGAATAAGTACATACGAATCAACTTACCACTGCCTGCATCACCTGCATTCATTATATTTGTAAGTTTTAGCATTATAAAAAAAAAAAAAAGTATTTCTTACATACTTGCAACAAAAGAATCCCATTATCAAAAATAATAACTTCGTAGATACATGCGAATTTTCACATCATTGGGGGCATGGGGGCCCTAATATATGACCGTTTTTTACTCCTGCAGGACACTTTTATGACCTTCTATTGAAATATCATTTCAATTTCATTAACATTTCCTTTTTTTGATGAAATCCTTCAAATGAAACTCCTAAAATCAATTAGAAGACCCATCAAATCTCACCCTTTTTTGTTACGTTTACATATACTTGTACCTATTGTAGAAATATTTTTTTCGTATACGATGCAGCAACGAACATGAGAACCTTTTTTCAATAATTTTTCTCAGAACGATTTCTCAAAATATGAAAAAAAATCTAATCAAAACAGAAACAATATATTATAAAATCCCGAATTTTTATTGCAAATTTCAAAATTCTAACTCGGCGAATCATCTTCAAAAGTTGAGAATTTTCTCCTTTGAAATATGTGAGACTATCCTTCATATCTTGTACGAACGAAGATTTGCACCATTTGTTGTGTTACAGCTAATTTCAAGTTATAATTATAATTATTTTTACTTTGTATTATATTACCTATCGTTCCTAAATAATTAAAATTACAGTTTGCATAGGATTTTTATGTTAAGTAAATAAAGTATGTATTTCCTGTATTCGTTTTCATAAATTAAATTTTGATGCATGACACCTTTCCTATAATTAAAGGAGATCATAGTTATCTCAACTCTACAAATCCCACACCACACTTCATACCAAACCATCTAAATTTCAACTCCTAAAATCAATCTGAAGGGGAGCTTTGAAATTTGTATATCTACAACATTCTATACCATCACATAACTTGACATTTAATAAATTTCAAAATTGTAGATATGCTTCCCTAGTTTACTCATGATTCAGATACAATTTTCCAAATCCGGTTTTCCGAATAGCGAGCAATATTGCATAATTTTTGAAAGAATTTTCCAAATTAATGAAGTCACCATTCAATAATTATTATTAAAATAAGAGTTATGGACAATAACTTACTCATTCATACTTCTCAAACAATGAAAATTCATAACGTACCTGAAACAAACGAAACAAACAAATCAAAAATTACTGGTTGATTAATTAATAATATAATATTTTATTTTATAATTGAAATTTGACAAAAATTTGTGGAAAAATAATTTTCAAAAAGTGAAATTTATTTGAATTAAGAATATTTCACCAGTCTTAGTGAGAAAGGGATATTATCCTTTTGTTTTTGGGATACTCTCTGTTGCCCGCGAACTATAAAATGTTGGTAAACTGAAAGTTATCCAATCAGATGTTGATACAAACGAACAGTCACAAACTCAAAATTCTCAACTAGAATTATTAGACCAGTTTTGTTTTTCAACAAAAATGAAATAAAAAATGATCATTTACACCTGGATCTCAGTAGTACAACTAAACTGAAGTTCATGGGTGAAAAATAAAGTTCGAACTTCAAAGCTATTTTTCTCGAAATGTACTTTTTCAATGTTCATGTACCTTTTTCTCAAGAACCACTGTATCGATCAACTTACGTTTTTTTTTTTGTTTTCTTCAGTAAGTTATACTCTATAAATAGACAAGGGCTTTTTCATTTATCATGCATGGAACAGGCTGAGGAATTATTTGTGTGCCAAAAAACATGGTGTTTTAAGAAAGCTTTCTACGTGTAAGTTTAATTTCGGAAGTATGAACTAAAATTTGAAATCCCCCCGTTAAAGTGTAGCTCAAGGTTGACTCTAGTTACCCTCCAAATTTCAGTATTCCACCTCTTCTGGTAATCGAGAAAAAGGAACATGAAGATGTGAAAACGACAATAATTAGGTACGGCAAGAGCTGTCCTAATGTCGTTCCTCCTAGTGACCGAAGTAATCACTCCTGGAACCACCCCACGGAAGTGGAGGTGGTAACGGACGAGTGATACGGAGGTACTAGGTACTTAGTTTAGTCTTACGTATTTCATATAGTCAATATACTTTAAAGAGACAAGATCTCAGTGCTTGTAATGTTATATGTTCTGTCGGCTGAATATATGACTGCTCAACTATACTGGTGTTCTTATTTATCTTGTAAGTACTTTGGCTATGTCCATTCCTTAGAATGTTAACATGATAGCAGAGCGTTTGAGTTCGATTTTCCGGCTGGCTAACGCTGCCGGTGAATTAAATTCAACCTCTGAAATTTTTTATTTTTTTTCTAAAACTTTAAAAATTTCTAAACATTAAGTACAAGTGGCTAGTCTGACTCGAAGTTGTTTTTTTCTCGAAGTGTTGAATTAATCTAAATAATAAAATCGAAGTATTAAATCATATAAGCTCGAAGTATTATAATAAGTGAAAACTTAAAAATCGAAGATTGAAATATTGAAATTCGAAATTTTTAAATTTCGAAAAATCGAAGTACTATATACGTAAATAAAATCGAAGTATTGAATTAAAATAATTCAAATGGATATGAATACGAAATGTATTACCGAAGTCTATTAATCTGATATGATCGAAGTATTCAATAAATTGAACATATTTTCATAACTGGAAATACATTATCGAAGTTTATAACAATATAATGTGATCGAAGTATTTTATTAAGTTGGGATCTTTTTCCTACAAATCGAATGAGTAATTTTAATTAAATAAAAAAAAAATCGAAGTGTTCAATTCTGTGAATTGAAAATTGGAAATACGATTTAATCGTAAATAATATATCGAAGCACTGAAATGTGAATAAATATAACGAATCGAAGTAATTTAATAACCGAATGCATAAATATAATATCGAATGTTTAATTAATAATTAATAAAAACGTAATAATCGAAGTATTTTTGGCGATGTTTTCAGCCAATCATGACACGCTCCGACGTTGAGCGTTAGTCATCGAACCGAAGCAACCTTATCTCTGATTGTTTACGTTGGAATGCGGGCAACTTGTTGCAAACATTTCCAACAAACGATTGAAAAACTTTGTCGAAGTATCATTACGTCTTGTATAACTGTGTAGTTTCTTATAATTTTAGCATAATTCCTTTTAGTTTTAATTCATTTTAATACAAAAAAGTGAATGCGAATTAATTTTTCTTTTCTATTTTACCGAAGTGTTTCTGTGATAGAGAAAACCGAAGATTTTGAAACGAATTATCGAAGGTATGAATAATTTTCGAAAAAGCCACCTCTGTACACGTTTAGAATAATAATCGATAGAAATCATCGAAGATATAACAATAGTTTTAATTAATAATAATAAGAAGTGCTAGATTAAGTATCAAATAAATTCAGTGCGAAATTTTTTTTCTACCGAAGTGTGGTAAAGTAAGCTGGTTATTTTGATCGTTTCAACCAGCTGAAATTCCAAAAGCCTGTTTGCAAGGGTGAATTATGACGGTCTCAATGCTACAGTATCGTTTTTTTAACCGAAGTATACATGAATTTTTCTCGAATGATCAATATATTTCACAAGTTGAAAATATTGGATTAAAAACAAATTCCTGAAATGGATTTGATCGAAGTAATTCTGATTTTGAAATTGAATAGATAATATTATCCAGAATATGGAAATATTGAGGTACATTGATTACCTGAAGTAAAATTTTGATCGAAGTAATGAAATCATAGAATTTCAATAATATTTTCATTAATTTGAAAAATATTAAGGTGAATTGAATACCTGAAATCGAAGTAATAAATCTCGAAGTTGATAATTTTTGAAATTTTTGAAATGAACCGAAAGTGAAATTGTTTATTTTAAATTTGCGGAAAATATGCTAGCAAACCGAATGAAAAGCTCACGTATTTCAAAACTGAGCATGGAGTTGATAAAACCATTACGGTCTCCAAATATTGGCCAAATATCGAATGTTTTTGTAATTTCCGAAATTTAATTCAAAACGAAACGTAATCATGTATACTGTAACATTGATATAGCTAGAGTTTGTGTGATGTAAGGAAGCATAGACGGGGCTGAAAAACCGAAATAATTCGTAAGTGGCTTGGTCAAATCGATCTAATATCATCGGCTGTTCCTGATAGGTGGTCTTTGATCGAGCTAGTGGTATAGGAAACATACTGTGTCGTCCCTGTGGAGTACTATATCGCTGTAAGCATGCGAAGAATTCCATAGCAAGCTTACACTTACCAATAGAGACGAAACCTGTAATAAATAAAATTAAAAAATCGAAGAACACTAGTCAAAATTGAACAGATAGAATTTTAAATCTGAATAATAAAACGACCGAAGTATATAAAATTGAAAATGAATTTGACTAGATAGTTAGTAATACGAAATCGAATGATTTTAAACTTATTTTAAAAATCGAATGACTAGATATTTTATAATAATAAAACCGAAGGACTTAAAAGTTGATAAATCGAATGACTAGATAATTAGTAATAATAATATAACAACCGAAGGATTAAAAATCAAAATCGAATGACTAGATTAAATTAAAATCGAATGACTAGATTAGTAGCTCACGTATCGATAGAATACTTTGTATCTACGTACGTAGGCGAAAATTTTTTAGACAATTTTTGTTAATCGAAGTGTATGTTTCTGGTTTCAGATTATCCGATTAAGTCAACCGTAACCGATTATGCTGGGGTGCAAACGGAGGTGGACAATTTCCGGAGAGATCAAGCAGGAGCCGAAACAGATCGAGTTCGAATGAATCTAATCGAAGGAATTATTCGTCAAACGTAAGTGTTTGAACAATTATACCGAATGTTTATTTTATTTCATTGTGTACAATAATACGTACGGTCTCGAAAGTTACTCTGAGATTAATTAACTCAGTTTAATCGTTAATATTTTTTGAAAAATTGTCTAACAGGTTAATGTCTCGCAAAATGAGCATCGTAGCTCAGCCACACCGTCGGCTCCATCTGCGGAGATCGAAGGAAACGTAGGTAGAACCGATAATAATAATACTAAACCGAAGGTAATCGTTAAATCGAAAATTGAACCGAAGCAATCGAAAATCTAATACAGATAATAAAAAGTCGAAGTCGAACGCTAAAAATACAGCGGATAGCTCGAACGTTAAAATTTTAAACGAACCTGATAAAAAGAAATCGAAAGCAATTGATAAAATTTTCTCACCGCGCACTGAAAAGTAGGTCGATGACTTATCTAGTAAATCGAATGATAATGGTAACTTAAATATAAAAAGTAACCCGACTAAATCGAATGAAACAAATAAATCGAATGATAATAATAATAATAAAAATAAATCGAACGTTAATAATAATAAAAGTGATAAAAATAATGTAGAAAAATCACAGCCGAAGGTAACTATCGTTGATCCGATTAAAATCGTACGAGTTCAGGTACATGATGAACCTGGTACTCAGTCTAACACGAAGACGAACGATTCTATCGATACCGAAGATATTCCAATGCAACCTATGAAGCAATCGAATGCGAAGAGTGGACCAACGAGTACCACAGCTCATAGCGGTTATGATTGGGACCAATTAAGAATAATTACCGAAGATAATGCACCTACATCAAATGCAACAAGTACGCCTCAACCGAAGGATAGAAATACGAATCCACCGGAAGACCCGGATGATCCTAGCTCGTCGAGTTCAAGTAGCAGCTCCAGCAGTGATTCAGAATCTGATAGCAGCAGTAGCAGCTCAAGTAGCTCGTCCAGCGTGGAGGATTCTAGACCGAAGCAACGTAGTAAATCAGTATCGAAGCCTATACAGCAAAATATGACGATGAAGAAATATCGCGATCGCTAAAATCGATTGAATTAAATAGTAATAATAATACTAATAAATCGAAGCAAACTGTACGAAGGAAATTGTTAAACCAAAACCGAAGAAAAAGAAGCGGGTGTCCGTTAGAAACGAGTCATCCGATTCTTATGAATCTGAAAATGAACAACCGAAGAAAAAGAAATTAAAGAAAAATAAGAAAGAAAATAAATCGATGGAAAAAACGTAAATCGAAGGAAAAGTCCTCTGGTTTCAAAAAAGAGCGGAAGGAGAATAAAAATCGAAGTAATAACGATGACTCGGATTATTTCGATGGTAATCGGAAGAAGAGGATGAAAAATTTTGGATCCGAAGCCAGTCTGCAACACGATAGCGACTTGGAAAACAATGTAAGTGATGCCAGCATGGTAAAACACAAATAGTTTGATACCGAAGATAGCGATAATTATAAATAATAATAATAAGTAGAACTCGAAGAATAATAATAATAAAATTCGAAGAATAATAAACGTAAACGTAAATCACACCGAAGTCATAAAAGTAATAAAAGTAAAAAAAGCGTAAAAACCGATAGGAATAGGAAGATGAATTTAGAATTCATCAATTCCGAAATAGCACCGAAAGTAGGTAAATACCGTTTTAACCAAAATCTGAGCATTTTTGATACGTGGTATAGGCGTCTTGTAGGTGAACTCGAAGGTATGGGGCTTAACCCCGATGATATAAAATCCACGAAGATTAATAACACGCACATGAAAAATGTTGTTGTTGTCTCGAATGATAATATTTAACGTAGATGATATTATAAGTTGTAGTACGTTTCGGAAAGCAATCGAAGTTTTGAAAGAAACGCGGAAAGCCGAAGTTAATAAATCAACTCGAACGATCTAGAGCAGCAAATTTAACAAATTGCAACTCTATAGGCATGAAACAATTGCCGAATTTTTTCAAAGGCTTAAGCGAATTAGGTCTGAGTACTTAACTATTATAAGAAAAAAATTCCTCGAAGAAAAATATTTAATCAAATAGTAACCGCGCGATCTGCCGAACGTATTTATCCACTAGTAGAAACAGCATGTTGAATACTGTGGTTAATTATCCGAAGCAAAAATATAAGAGAACTTAAAAATTATTTGTTACGACAGGAGCAGAAGGCTAATGCAAAAAGGGGGCCTCAGCAGGCAAAATTTTCCAGAGGCCGCTCAAGTTCTGAAGTCGGGCACCCTCCAATCGAAGTCAATCAAGACCGAAAAGTTTAATGCGAAAACCCAACTGCGCAACCGAAGCGATGTAACCGTTGCATGTCCCCTACCAGCATTTGGAAAAGGACTGCGGGGGCAACGATCAGGTGTTATGCCTGTAAGCAGAATGGGCATCTCAGGAGGGATTGTCACTTGCCACCGGAATATCAGAATCCGTTCGGATATCAAGGTAAATACTCCGCACCTGGGCGGGGGGGTAGGCAATCTAGAAAATTTAGTAGTCGTTTCAATAATCAAAGATTCTCGAATCAAAATTTTAATCAGAGCCGAAGAATGAACTTTCCCAACTCAAGGGCAAAGTCAAAATTTTCAAACCGAATGTAAATTACCAAAATTTTAATCAACAACCGAATGAAAATAATTTTTCAAAAATTTTGCAATGCGTGGTAATAATAATAGTAATCGAAGAAATTTTAAACGTGGCGGTAAACGTAAAAACCGAACAAAAATAATAAAAAATACCGAAAAGAAAAATTCAAATACCAACGCAACACCGAAGAATCAACCGAAAGAATAAATTTAATCGAAAGGTTTTTAGAATTTTTGGAAATTGATCGAATGATTTGTGAAATTTAAATTAATCGAAAGTTATTTTAAAATTGAAAATTAATCGAAAGTTGTGTTTTGTTGAACAGGGTATAACAACGTTTACGAAAGAGCCGAAGGTTATCATACTCGAAGTCAATCTGCGTCAGGCACCCGTGCTCAAACCGACCGAAAGAAACCAAGTTCAATATCGTATTATCGATTGGACAATTTGCCGGGAAAAAGTTGTAAACGATCGAAGGAGTCGAAGTAATTCGCCGCCGGTTGTGGCCTCTACGAGTTTATGCCCAACCTCAAAACGAAGAAAATTTAACACCCGTTTTTCAACGTCAAATCGCCCGAACAAAAACGTTTACTCAAAGCGAAACGAAAAGAATTGAAAGCCGAAGAGGATAGAATCCAAAAATTTTGAAAGGAACGTCGCCGAAGACAAACGCCGGATTCACGCTCAAATCCAGTTAAAGCTGACCGAATTGAAGAATTTGGAGACGGCGATGACTCGATGTAGAAGCGAATTGGCTGACTTGCCCGTGAACGATACGATGATTACTTGACAATCGAAGAGCGTGAAATTTTGAACAAAGCACCGAACGAAAATCAACCGAATGAATCGAATGTACCAAAACGTCAATATCGAAGAAAATTTAGTATCGAATGAAAATGTACCCTCGCACACGCCGACCGAAGAATCGAATAGTAACGAAAAACCGAAGAAAATTCTAACGAAAAAGCCGAAAAGTATTATACCGAAGAAGAAATCGCACCAATTAAATCTAAAATCGAAGTCGTCAAATCGAAGAAAATCCGTTTCACGAAGAGAACGGTACTCCGTTGTTGAACGACGGGTCAGATGCCCGGCGAGCCACCGAAAACCATCGAAAGCAGGTGAATATTTTAAAACCGAATGCGAAAACCGTTGGGGAAATCGAAGCAGAAAAATAACCCCTGGCACCGCATTTTAGTTTATGATGTGTACGCTCAATTCAACCCCAATTTCCGCGATGAGGGCCTTACTCCGAGGAGTGGGAGCTGGGTTATTCGAGGCAGGGCAAATTGGCCCCGGCTCGCAGTCAAAACCGAAAAAAAATTGTATAAATATCGAAGAAAATTGTGGCAGAATTTGACGCACAGAAGGTTTAAGGGAACCGGAAGAGGTAAGCAAGTAGTTTTTTATTGCGAGATACAGGGGCTAATATGCACCTGCTCCGAGGACGATAGTATTTGTTAGATAGGCGTGTGAAGGGCCGATGATTATAGACGGTATAAAATAAAGACCCGAGTGCGTCCTTGCAGACCACGACTAAGGGTTCCGTCAGAGGGCAAAGTACGATTTGTAATAATAAAGTAGAATTAAGTAATGTTTATTTGCACCGAATGTTTCCGACAACTTATTGTCGCTTCGCATGTTTATTGACGAAGGACATAAGGTAATTTTAACAAATCGATAACGCGAAAGTAATCAATCGTAAAACTCGAAAGACAATTTTGCAAGGAAAATACAGATCACCATTCTGGTATTTTATAATCGAATGTGACACGAATCCAACATTGTTAGTTACAAAAACTCGAAAACCGAATGTATAAAAGATCTCGATCAAACTCGCCGGAAAAACCGGAGCCAAAACGAATTAAACGTAAGAAAAACCGAAAGAAAGATTTAGATAAACCGAAGTGTAATGAAATCGAAGAAGAAGAAAAAGAAATTTAAAAAATTTATGCGATCGAAGATGAATCGGAGAAAATTGATAAACGTGAACGGATCGACAACATACCACTAGCGTATGAAATTGGGAGAGATTACAAAATGAAACCGACCGAAGGAATTTATATAGATGACCGAAAGGCATACCTAACGAAACCGAAGATTTTGCGAATAATGACCTTAAATGGCATTATCGGTTAGGTCATATGAGTTATGAGAAAATGCGTAAATTGAAACAAAAATCGAAGTTATTAAAGGGAATACCCTTGAGCCCAAAGAGAATTCGAAGATGCGATGTTTTGTAACATTGCAAATATGAAGAAACTTTCCTTCAAGGAAAGACGTCGAAGAGCAATTAGACCGTTTCACACTATACACTCTGACATTATGGGTCCAATTCGACCAGCGACGTTCCAAAACCAATACCGGTACATCATTACGTTCACGACGACATAACAGTCGCTTTTGCGATTGCATACGTCATGCACAGAAAGGATTGATGCTGGCAAGATGTTTTCGAATGTTTCGAAGTCATGTTATGAGTTATAACCGACAGTGATAACGAATTTATAATTCGCAATTTTCGATCAGATAACGGTGGAGAATATATAGGAGCGGAATTTCAAAAATGCATTAGCGGAATTTCAGATAAAATTTAAACCGTCTGCACCTAGAAACCCATACCGCAACACAATGGTACAGCCGAACGCTTTAATCAAACGATTATGGGCAGAGTTCGAGCCATGCTCGTAGACTCAGGCCTACCTTTATGTTTGTGGGATGTAGCTCTAGGAGCAGCGATACATATGTACAATCGAACGCCGCATGCAGGAATAAATTACGATTATCCAATCCGTAAAATTTTCCCCGACATAAAAATGAGATTAGAACAAATTCGAAGATTTGGGTCACTAATGTACGTTAAACGACTAGGACCGTTAAGTAAAGTTGAACCGAACGGGAATTTATGGTGTTTTTAGTTGGATACACATCAACAGGCTATAAAGTCATGCTACCGAAGTCGAAGATAATAAATTCGAATAAAAACATGCCAGACCGAGAGAAACGAAAAAACGTATAAAACATTTAACTGGCTTACCAACCGAAGATTTAGAACCTGAAATGGATGAAAAAGAATGGCTTAAAGAGTTTGACTCGATATATCGAAGAGATGAAACCGGGAAAAGGTTACCATAAACAAATCGGGAAAGATACCTGTCAAAAAGAAGGAGGGAGCGGACGACAGCAAAACAAGATTTGACTGATCAAACCACTACTCCATCTACGTCAGGAGTAATCCCAAAACGAAAACGAGGTAGACGAAGAAAATTCAAACCGAAGTTAATTTGAAAAAGACGGAGGGAGAATCCGATCTTAAAAAAGTCGAAGAAAGCACTGAGAGCCGAAGAAAAAGATACCGATTGATATCGAAGCAGTGGATATAAAGAAACACTTTGAAAATGAATTGCAACGCTTAAGGACATACTTGGCGCTCACAGCACCAGTGGATGACTTACAAGCATTTGCACTCATTGTAGGTTTAGCAGGAGATCCGATCACTGTAGGTGAGGCTCTTGCTGGACCGGAAAAAGAATTTTGGAAGAATGCAATGACCGAAGAATTTGATTCGTTGGATAAAACACGATTCATACGAAGAAGTAGATCGAATGATTTTACAAAAAGATGACATAATAGTTGATTCTGTAATGTTATTAAAACGGAAGATAGATACATGCGGTAGAGTACAATACAAAGCAAGATTAGTAGCTAGAGGGTATAAAGATACACGTTCGTATTCCCTGGCGGAGTTATACTCACCAGTGTCCCGAATAGCAACAATCAGAATTGCCTTTAGTATCATAAACAGATTTAATCTGGAAGCAATACATGTAGATGTAAAAACAGCTTTTCTACACGGAGAGCTAGTCGACAGAACGTTTATGGAGATACCGAAACAATTCCGATGAGTACCGAAGAAAGAAAGAAGAAAATTTGGTGTTAAAGAAAGCCATTTATGGTTTGAAACAAAGCCCGAAGAGATGGAATGAACATTTAATCGATTGATGCGAAAAACTAGGTTTTAAACAGGACATTAATGATCCGTGTATTTATGGTTACGCAATAAAAACGGCAAGTATTCCTCATATTATATGTCGATGACATTTTATTAGCAGGAAACGATGCAGATTTTTATGATGAAAATTTTTAGACTTGTTGATCGAAGAAATTGAAATAATAAACCTCGGGAGAACCGAAAGAAAATTTGTTGGAGTTGAAATAATTCGAAGTAGAACCGAAGAAATAATACATATACATCAGAAGGATTATACTATTGAGATCTTGAAAAGATTCAATATGATCGAAGCGAAAGAGAATATCCCGATACGATGATACCGCAAAACCGAAATGATAAATCGAAGATTTTAACAAAGCTATTATTAGCAGGAATGGAGCCCAAAAATCGAAAGGAAAAGAAAACAAATGAAATCAATTCAAAAAGCGAAACAATACGATGAAGCGCCTTTTCCTTACAAGGAGGCCATCGGAAGTTTAATGTACTTAGCGAATGGCACCAGGCCAGACATTATGTACGCTGTGTACACTATTTGAGCCGAAAGCAAGTAAAACCATCGAGATTCGATGGGAGCAAGTTAAACGAATATTTAAATATTTGATAGGAACGAAGTTATATGGTTTGAAATATACTAGTACCGAAGAAGGCATCGTTGGCTATGCTGATGCAAGCCACGGTGACGACGTAGACACTCGAAAGGCAACGACCGGCATCATCATTCGACTGTATGGAGACATTGTAGCTTGGTCGAGTAAGCGACAAGGCAATGTATCCACATCGACATGTGAAGCCGAGTACGTAGCATTAAATGCAGCTTTGCAAGAAGCAACTGCAACAAAATGCGATTTTGAAACGTGCGACTGGAACCGAATGTATGCCTATTCATTTGATTGGTGATAACTCATCAGCAAACAAATGTACGCAAAAACCAGGCACGCCGTCCTTGAGACACATACCCGATGTAAAAATGCATCATAACATACTTGACCACGTCTTAAATGACAAGGCAGTAGTAACTTGGGTCAGTACGAAAGACCAAGATGCAGATATACTTACCAAACCATTACCGAAGGAACCATTTATAAAACTAAGAAATAAATTAGTTGTACCGATAGATCAAAATAAAATGTAAAACCGAATGTAATAATCGAATGAACTAACAGGAAAATTTTTTCTCTGTGTTACAGGAATTCGAAGTAAATCGAAATCGATCGAAGTGCTCGCCAAACTGCTCGTTATTATCGAAGATTTAAAATTGCCTCGAACCGAAGTTGTGGCAACAATGCGCCGTGTCTTGGACAGGTTAGCATACGAATCGAAGCTCACCGCCCACCAATGTTGCGAACAGGCTAAGGCCAAGCGACGGAGGAGAAGTGGTGAACCCATCGACAGTATCGAAGATCAAATCGACGAAGCAAGAAAATCGAATGAACGAGACAATCGAAGAAAACGTTAGCAGAGCAGCGAGATCACGAAATGATCGAAAGTTTAAGCGATAGATATCGAAGAAATCGAAAGAATCGAAGTTGACGAAGATGACCTACTACGATCGCCAGATCATGGGATCACTTTCGTCTAAATCGAAAATATCGAAGTATAATTTAGTCTGAATCGAAGGTTACCGAATGTTAATTTAGAAGAAATTTTGTTATTACCGAAGAGATATTTGTATTAGTTTAGAAGAAACATTATTGTTTACCGAAGAGTCATTATTTTATAAAACCCGGAGAAGGGTAATTTTGTGTTCATTAAATGAGAAGAAAAGTTCCTTTGTTATATATATATATAAGTAAAATGTGTTCATTTGAATAATAAATTGAACGTTCTGTATTTGACATTGTGTTTCGCTTGGGCCTCCGCCTGTTTTACCGAAAGTGAATTGATTGTTTACCGAATGTGAAATAAAAGCTCGAATGAAATTCATATATTCTCGAAAGTTAAATAAAAGCTCGAATGAAATCTATATAATACCGAAAGTTGAAATTTACCGAAAGTTATGATATTGAAATTTGAATTAAATCGAAGATTGAATAAAATTTGAATAAGACCGAAAGATGCAAGAAATTTGCAAATCACCGAAGGAAATTTACAAATTTGGAGGGAGTGAAAACGACAATAATTAGGTACGGCAAGAGCTGTCCTAATGTCGTTCCTCCTAGTGACCGAAGTAATCACTCCTGGAACCACCCCACGGAAGTGAGAGAGGTGGTAAGGACGAGTGAAAGGGGTACTAGGTAAATTAGTTTAGTCTTAACGGATTTCATATAGCAATTATACTTTAAAGAGGACAAGATCTCAGGGCTTGTAATGTTAATGTTCTGTTGCTGAATATAGGAAGTCAACTATACTGGTGTTCTTATTTATCTTGTAAGTACTTTGGCTATGTCCATTCCTTAGAATGTTAACAAGATGCACGTAAAAATCCTGATTTCATCCCCCCCCCCCTAAATCAAATTTTTTGCGACAAAGTTTATGAAATTAGAACTTGGAGACCTCCCAGTATGAAATCATCAAATACAATTATTTTAGAAAACAAACAGGTGTACCTAGCAGACCAGGGCAAGATCATTTACAAAATGATCTAAGATCAGTTCAGATCTGATCAAAAAATAAAATATGATCAAGATCAAGATCATTTTAACACAATGATCTTTGATCTTAAGATCAAAAAAAAAAGATCAAGATTAGATAATTTCGATTTTTTTGTGTATTCCTTGTAATTTAGCTAAAAAGGTGAGATTTTGTTTTTGTTTCTTCAACTTTCACGAACAAATTCATATTTTTCCAATGAGAATGAGTATTTTTATAATTACTTATTTAGAAGTACGATCCATTTTTTCCATTTACAGGCATGCCACGCAGATTTTGGGGGAAAATAGTGACTTTAGTGACTTTTTCTGAGGCAAAAAGTGACCAATTTTTCGAAAAAAGTAACCAATTTTCCAATTTTTTTCATAAATAAATACCCCTCCCCCCCCCCCCAACAAAAAAATCATAATTCAAACTGTATTTATTTCTGCGACAATGAATACTTTTTTTCTGACAAACTTTTTTATTAATAATTTCTAAAACTTCACATCTTTTAGTGTAAAACTGATAAAAATTTAAAGGTGTCGTTTCGTGTATTACGTTTAAGCACTAATTTTATCGTCATTAAACAAATTTTGCAAGAACTTATCCATTATCATCGAAAAAATGGTAATAAAATTTTACATGTATAAAAATCAATGGTAATGGGTGACCCTTGTTAGTGGAAAGGCACCCTCACGATTTTCTGAAAATTATGAATTTCCTAATTTCTTCTATGCAGTGTGCGACGAAGCTTGTAAATTTTCGATGCCCTTTTTACGAATTTTTAGCAGGGAGAGGTTTTCTTCCGTTCGTTTTTTCGCTGCCAATATCTCTTCTTGCCGTTTATCTTCGTCTTCCTTCTTTTTTCGTTCAGCAATCAGATATAGTTCATGAGAACTTCTGGCTTGCCTTCCCAATAATAAGAGCCGTTTACTCATCGGTGGTAAGCCAGAAATAAGAACAGAGCTTTTTCTCAAAGAACGAACATTTTTAAAAAAAAAATTAAAAGAACAGAGAACAAAAGAAAGAACAGAAATTTCAGTTGCGGTTCGCGAACAAAAGAACGAGAACTGTTCTCTCTGATCTTCAGGTTCATTCTCGTTCTTGTAAATTATTGTTAAAAATCCGAATTTTTCATGTTTTTTTTCTTTTAAAATTTTTTTTAAATTTTATTGGTTTGAAGTTGATTTTACGAGTACGCAACTCTACCTACAAAATTATTGAAAAAACACCAAAAGGACGGGAACGGGAACAAGAACAGAAGAACAAGCTTTTTGAAAAGAACAAGAACGAGAACGGAGAACAAATAGAACAACTAGGAAGAACGAACGAACGAAAGAGCGCATCACTTTTCTTTAATTTTGGGACCAAAAGACCTGGGGACGAGAACGAATTTTCCTTGTTCTCGCAGCCCTGATGTCAAAGTACATATCAATCAACAAGGCTGGTGCACTATTAAGTAGGTAAAAAAATATTTTTGATAGGAAAGGAATTTTTTTTTAAATTAGTATTTAAAAAAAAAAAATTGTATTTTTTTTAGAAATTCAGTATTTTTTTTAAATTTTATGCAAGAGCGGAAGGCCCTTTGAATGAAAAAAGTGACTTCGGAGTGAAATAGGGACTTTTAGTGACTTTTGGTCAAAAAGGGGACTTTTAGTGACGAACCCTGAAAATAGGGGACAAGTCACTAAAAAAGTGACTCCGTGGCATGCCTGCATTTACAATATAAGATGCAGGCTACAAGTACAGGTAGTACTGTAGTAAACTTTAAGGGTCAAAATTTACATTAAAAAAATGTAAAACGAATTTTCAACAAAAAATTCCAATTATTAAAAATCCTGATGCGATGAAGTAAAACTGAAATCATATTCAAACTCTTCACTAAACAGTAGGCCAGAATCACCAATCAGAATCAATTACTTGGAAAAAAATTGTTAATTTGCCGGCCTTTGATATTCCCATTGTTTCAGATGGGAAATGTTAAAAATGAGATTTATTACAAAAATTAGAATTTCAGACGAAAGAAAGGGTCCTACGAAAAAAATGAATGGAACATAAATTGTAGAGCGTAAAATTTCCTTTCTGTGGAGTTCAATTAGTTTTTTCACATGAGGCATAGTTTTAAAGATATTTTCAATTCAAAAAATAAGTTGAACTTTGAACTAAAATATCTCGAAAAGTAAGCCTTCTAAGAAAAAACTAATCGGACTCTACTGAAAGGAAATTTTACGCTCTAAAATTTATGTTCCATTCATTTTTTCTCGTAGAACCCCTCCTTCTTTCAGAAAATCGACTTCAAGTGTCAAAAGTTATCAGATAAAGTAGGAAAACGGTTCAACAAAAAATTCAAATTGAAAAAATCTTTGGATGATGGAATTTTCTCGCTATTTTTCTCATGATCTCAGCGCGAAAAATACTATAAAAATCACCCATTAATTTTCAAACAGCATTTTAGCAATTTCTATTCATATAAATCAGATGATTTCATCGGAAATTGGTTTTGGGAAATTACAAACTAGAAATACCAAGATTTAGATTACAGGCGAAATTACCGTAAGTCGGGGTGAATAGAATCAATTTTTGGCCCCCCTTTTTTTTTAAATGCTCATAACTTTGCTTAAAGTTGCTGAAAAAATGTGATTCAAAAAAAAAATGTGTACAATTGGTTGATCTTTCAGCCTATTTAATTGTCCACTCCCACTGCCTTAACCACAATTTTATATAAATTTTTGAAAATGCTGATTCTATTGGTACGTCAGTTGGGGTGAATAGAATCACTTATCTTATTTTCTATTTTCAGCCTACTGTAATCGACTCTGGGTGAGGAAATTCACTTTAAATTTTTAAATAATCATATTTGAATAGAACCTGTGAAAAAACCGCGGTAAAAAAGCTTCAAACGCATAGCTTTTGAAATGAAACATTTTTCTAAAAAAAACAAGCGAAAAAAAGTTTAAAATAAATTGAGAATATGATCAAAAATTTTTTGGAAGCGCATATCTCAGCTCCTAATCGCTTGAACAGTCTGATTCCAACGGCATTGTGATGAGTGACTAATGTACATTCACTAGGGCCACTTTCTTTGAAGCTATATCAATAATAGAATGTTGAAAAACTGAATTTTTTCTGTGATTCTATTCACCCCATTTTTTTTGACTTACTCAACTTGTGATGGAAAAAAATTCGTAAAAAATTCACAGTAATAAATATTACGCATTCAATCATCACAAAAGATTCGGGAATAAATTTACTAACGATTAGCGCAAAAACGAAAATCGTAGCTCTAAAAGCAGCAACGTGGTGGAACAAGTTCTGAATTGGACATCGGCGTGTCACCTAGCAGTGACAACACTAGAAGATAAGCTGTGGGCATGGGCGTCAATATAACTTTCTGGAAATCGACTCTACTGATTACATACTGGTCTCTCCTCACATAGCCGTTGGAATCGGACCGATAGAGCGATATGGAGCTGAGATATGCATGTTTAAAACTTTTTTGATTCTATTCACCCCCACTGATTCTATTCACCCCGAGTTACGGTACCCAGAATTACGAGGAAATACAAAAATTAGAAAATGATCTTGAAAATGATCTTTTTAATTTAAAAAAAAATGATCTAGATCAGATCAGATCAAAAAATAAAATATGATCTAGATCAAGATCAAGATCATTTTGGCACAACGATCTTTAATCTTAAGATCAAATGATCTAGATAATGCCCAGGTCTGGTACCTAGCAGACCTACCTAGGCACAGTGGAACCTGCGCTGATCTGTGTATAGTTGATGAGCTCTCAAGAACGCTCTCTAATTTTTATATTTAGCGAGACTAGTGCAAATTAATCTATTGCACACGCTCCCCTCTCATCCGATGATCCTGCATAATTTGTTGAATCTATAAATTATCAGCTACATATGTAATAATCAACCACACTTATTTTTTTCACAGAATGAAGAAGCACATTTTGAAAAAAATTGTTAAATTAGTTTCGCTTTATACTTCAACTACCACAAATTAAAAACAGAGTCATCTAGCATCCCCATATGTATAAGGAATTCCTACGTTATACATACCTACTTCCCAATAACAGAATTTTATAATCAGAATTCCTTCCCACTCCAGATTCCACGAAATGCGTCACGAGAATATGTCACATGTATGTACTACTGAAAAGCACATCAAAATTCAAATTTATCGTTTTCTGTTCAGCTGAAAACTTCAACGTTTGATTTATTCAATACAACCAAAAAATTCAAACGGAAAAATTAAAATTTGATTTATCGCATTCAATCAATTTGAACATCTTTATATTTTTTCGATACGAACACGATAATACAGCTGAATTTGCGATCTAACAATTGCAAACGTATTTTTTAGATCGAACTCCTTTGTAGGAGTAAATGATGACTCCTTTATGTTCGCATGTTTCAACTTGATATTTGAACAGATGACACAATCGTAACCACATTCGAGTCTGCATCGAAACGAATTCTCAAACGTACAACGTACATATTTATCATTATTTTTTATCGCTTTATTTCAAAGTCGTTCCGTTAAAACGTAAAAAATAAGATCTATCTCATGCATGCACTAAAAAAAATAACTGAGTAAATTTTACTCAATTTCGGTAAAATTGAGTCAGATTTGGTGTGAATTTTTAAATATTGAGTTAAATCTCCTTTTAACCACGATTTCCACAACTGAAACGTTTTCAATAAAAACAAGCACACATCTTGACAAATTTTCATTTGATGTTGTTTCGTTCGTACAATAGAATAACAATGAAATTTTTCTTAGGCTTAGAGCTTGTGATTTGCTGCCTTATTGCTGGGGCAAGTGCTGACAAAGAATACAAAGGTATAGAAAAATTCAATTTTAAACTATGAATAATTTTTAACATTATTTTCAATTTTGCAGCTTTAATCTACAATTATGAAGAACGCACATTGATCGATTTACCAAAAAATGCATCAGATGTACATTGTAAGTCTTGGATCACCAGCTGTCCAGCCAAGGATAAGGACGAAGAAACCTTCAACGAATCACATTCTCTTTACAACAAAGCATTATTTTTACAAAAAATTTACGAATCAAATGCCGAATGCACAGACTTGGATAAAGCTGTATGCAATAAACCTTTTGAAATGTCAATGGCCGCATTAAATAACTCTGGAAAGTATGAGTTCGGATATGAGGTACCTAAATATAAAATATATTATTGCTGCAAAAATAGTTAGATTGGGTACTTGCTCATGCAATTTTTAAATATTTTAAATATGTACTAGGTAATTTTTTGATAAGACACATTGAAAAACCTCTTCCCATATTTCATTTAGATGTTTTACGAAAAGACCATATCAGAAAATATTTTTGTTTTTCCGTTCAAAAGCTTATATCCAGAAGCGTCGGAAGCGCAATCATTAACGTTACGTGGGAATCAAATGGTAAATATAAAATAGCAATCGTGCCATAATCGTGCAAAATTTCAATTCTTTGGTGTCAGAGTAAGGACATGCCGGAATGCTACTTGTACCTAGACCTACCTTACCATTGAACATTATACAATTTTTATCGATTACTCGTATATACTCGATTCTAGCGTTCACCTCGACCACAAGGGTTCACTAAAAACTTATTTACCACGAAGGTTGAACTTAGAACAAAAACACTTCAACTTTTGAGTCATATAATTAACACGATAATGCGTACATTTCACGAAGGAAATGACAAATAAGCGTAACAGGGCTGCCGAGAAACTTGAATTCTTGAGGACAATTCTTCAAAAATATCATTTTTGGTGGGGGGGGGGGGGGGGTGTCTCCTTTCAGGAAACACAATTCAACTCTGAAATTACCCCAAATCGAAATTTTTCAAAAACTTCGGCCTTGCTACGCTCGGCCTTAATGCATTTCTCTTTCCATAATTTTAAAATAATCCAAATCCTACAAAAATGATTTGTTTTCCTTATTCTTCCTCAAAATTATTTTAACTATTAATTGTGTTTGTATTTTTTTCCTTAAAAATTATTTTCGATATTTTAAAAAACTTAGGCCTCGCTGAGCTCTGTCTTATCGTATAGGTATTTCTCCTTCAATGATTTTAAATTAGCAGTGGTCGATTTATTATTCAGGTTTATTAATCCAAAACATTGGTTCATTGCACCTTGAATTGGAGGTTTTCAAAAATTTTCGCCCTCGCTTCGCTTGGGTCAAAATTGAAAATTATTATTTTTCTTGAAATTTTTCTCTCGCTTCGCTCGGGACAAATAGACAATTTTACAAATTTTTTCAATTATAATGAACATGGTGGATATCTCTATAATAGGTATGTTTTTAAAAAATGACACATTAGGAAAAAGCAATGAAGTGAATGAGAGGGACAAGGGGTCGAAAAATTACTTAGGTCGTCAAATTTTTGACATCAATCTCCGTCCCCAAAAGTCTATATGTTTCGTGCCTTAATCTGAATAAATTGTTTTTCAAAATTTTCAATCATGTTTGCTGCAGTCAGTAGCATCGAAAAACAGGACACAAGGGGTGTATTGTACTCCACCCTATATACGCGGCCGGGGTGCAAAGTATAATGCACCCCCTTTCCAAATTACCCAAGATAGGTATTTTCAAAGCATTAAAACCCCTTTTTTGGTATTCAAAATTCAAAATTTTCAGCGCTTCGCCACTGATTGGTTTAAAAGATTGCATTTTTATGATGATTTAGGGCTTAGAGACAGGAGTAAAGTGGAGGTAAAAAGAATGATGTTTTATACGTACGTCTACGTAGTTATTGAAACTGTAAAAAAAAGAGATGTGTGAAAAATGGGGGGGGGGGAGGAAATACGCGAGAAATTTGGAAGGAGGAGAGGGTGGGGATTCCTCAAAATCTTAGGGGATCTCGGCACCCCCGGCGTAGCAACTACATTGGGAATTGAATTACCAACTACTCAACTAGTTCGTAGGTTCTACCTATCAACAAGAGATTTTTTGGCTGGCCTGCTTATAGTGTTACTACCTAGCAGGCCTGGGCTTTCCAATCATGTCATTAGATTTCAAGTTATCAGGTGAACTCGACCATGATGTGAATTATGCTGATTTTTTAATTTCAGGAACATCTATGGATACCTTTGGTCCTGGTCAAACTTCGGGTTAAAAAATTAGTAAATGTAGAATACGAAATTCGCAAAAACAATATAAATCCAATGCCAACATGTAAAGATTTCAGCTTAGGGGAGGAAGTTCTTCATAGCGAAGATGTGGATATTTTATACACTGAGGTGAGTGAAAACTCAAAATTTACTTCTTCATCTGAATTTTTCTCAACAATACAAAATGAGGGGGGAAATTGTTAAATTTGAGTTTGTTTTTTAAAAAAATCGCAAAGTATGTTTCCCAAATTTTTAGATTTAATTTCAATTTTTACCAAAACTTTGAGACACATTTACCCATCCTCCCCTTTATTATATGTTGTGGAAACGCGAAAAAAATGTTTTCGTTTCTTTTTTTCGGAAACGTTTTTTCAATCATTTTAAATTTTTTGCATTTTTTGTCGAAGTTGAAAACAGCAGTCAGAAATATATGAAATATTTGACGATGTCGATGACGTTTCAAAAAAGAAAGAAGGAGAGTTGTAAAATCAAGTTTTCGAGTGAATCTTGTTTGAAAAAGATTTACTGATTTTTTGAAAGTACATAAGTGGGGGGAAATTAAAATTAAAGGAATTTAAAAAATTCAGGGTTGAAAAAATTTGAAGTTGAAATAGAGCGGAATATAAAAGTTTCATTCAAATATTTTGAGAAATATTAATAAGCGATTTTGCTAGGAATCGAAACAGTAGAAGTTTGAAGGGCATACCATGCCCCCGTGTATTCCAAAAAAAAGACCCAGCTCCATCCTTCAAAAATGCATAAATTTAGATTTTATTCCGAAATTTTCAAATTTTTGGGTCTGGGAACCATTTTTGAGACTTGAAAAGCATGATACAGTCATCTAACCAATTTTTACGAATTCTTCGTAAAATTTTAGACTAAAATCGAAAACAAAAAACAAAAATAATTGGCATTTCAAAATTTTTGGTTGTTAGGATCCTTTCTGGGATACTTGGAATAATGAGACAACTCTCAAACTAACTTTTTCGAATTCCATGTGATTTCATATTAAAATTTGCAATAAGAAATTTCGAAGAAATTTTTTCAAGAGCACGAGGTTATCTGCCGATTAAAATTTTTTTTGAAAAGAATAACGAAAGAAAGCGAGGACAATGCATAAAAAATTTCAATAAGTTTTTGTATTTGTGAGCCTGGATATAGAAACCACCCTTAGGTGTAAAAAATTGGTTTTTTATTGGAGGTTCTCCTTTGATTCTATACCTTCTGAAACGTCCAAAATCAGTGCCAACTCAGAAATCAATTTTTTACACCTAAGGGTGGTTTCTATATCCAGGCTCACATTTGTTGTTGAATTTAAATCGATTTTGTGACATTTTAAATACTTGTTTAAAATTAAACCAATTTTATGTTTTTTTTTACAAAATTTTAGTGTTTATTCTAAAATTCTTTTCAAATGAATTTTTAAAAAATTTAACCACTCTCAATACTTTGAACATTTTAATTTTCAACATGTTCAGTTAAAAATATAAAAATATTCAAATTTTAGACTGTTTTTTTGATCAAGTACAAAATTAGATAAAATACAATAGACTGGGACAAAGTGAAGTTGGCTTGCCGAGGAAAAAAAATTCAACATTCACGATTGAAGTTGATTTTTTCCAAATTTTTTCGACTCAAAGTACGTTTTTTCTTATCAAGATCAAAAATTTTCCAACTCAGACTTAATTTTTCTGAATAAAAGTGTAATGTTGCCATTCTTGGAAAAAGGATGCATCCCCTTTTACCACATTTGACAAGAGATATGCTCAACTTCAAAAAAAAATTGAAATCTTATCCCTTTTCCTCTCCCTCTTCGCTTTTTTTTTCGAAACGTTGATTATCAAAACTTTTTATCCAGATGTGAATGAGAAGAGGAAGAGGTCAAAAAATTCAATTTGATCGACAAATTTATGCCATCCACCCCGTCCTCAAAAAAGTCGCGTTTCATGCCTAAATAACTTGATTTTCAAAATTTCGCCGCAGCTAATTTTTGCATAAAATTAAGTTTGGTTGAAATCCAGGGTAGGTACATAATATTGATGTAGGTATCATTAAATTGGGAGAATTGAAAATCTAAGTTTAGATTTCCACCGGTTTTCCTCTTTTTTCCCTTCCTCCCACCCCTTCCTGGCAAAATACTTTTGGCACGTTGACAGTAGAATTTCTGAGAAAATGAGGTAAACGTTGAGCATTTTTCACTGCGTCTGTTTTTTTTAAAGGTAAATTTGAATTGATGGTATTTCTTGTAATATCCCTCTGCGATTCGGGGACACTCACCATTGTCAGAAAATTTGTCTATGTGATGCAATGAGAATTTCAAAAATTCATCTATCAGATATTTCTTAGCCACAAAGAGTTACTTAAATTAATTTTTTGGAAATTTTTGAACATACGTCCGTACGTACGTACGGAATTAGTTTTCTTTTTCATTTTGACAAGCCTTACAACCCCGACACTCATCAGGTTATCGTGATTCGAAAATCAAAAGTTTAACATTTCCGATACATCCTACCATTTATACGAATGAAAATTGTACTTCTGAATATTGAATAAATAATTAATTTAATTAAAATTATTCAATGCAGGATTTTCAAGAAGAGCTATTCCGACCAGTAATTTTACCTAGCCTCACAAGTGAAAGTGATCCTGATGAAATTCTTGAAGGCGCATGTACACCGAAATTCAATTGTTTAACAAAATGGCCACTACTCCCCACAGATCAATTCCAATTTGTTTCTCAATCCGATTTAAAATGTTCTAATGTTACAACCATACCAATTTTCAATAAATTTTTTGCAGGGAGAAGTTTCTTCCAAACAATTTTCAAGTTCACAAAACCCATTTTTTACACAGATATCGGGTCAACCATTACGAGTTCTCGCAGGAGTCAATAGAGCACTCGTTGTAATAAGACCACACAAGCCAGATTTATCGGAGGAAGAAGTGGAACTCGAAGTGCCAAAAATCATTTACAAAATGGTGACCTTCAGATTGAATCCGTGCAATATGGAAAACTGTTTGTACGGTGTCCTGATAGTCATCCACAACAGTCCTTATGCACCTACCGATGATGAAAATTTCATCTGTAAAGATAAAAGCGGAAATTTGGGTTGGGAAGAAATTCAATATGAAACGTGGAGTAATGAGGGAGCTCGATCGAACTTTATTTATGTTTGCGAAATTTCAACGAAAACCACGGAAAGTGTAGGGCTAACTAACATCAAAGATACATTTAAACCATTGTCATTGCTGAGATTCCCTGTATTCGACGAAAAAAAACAAATCACCTATAAATCACTGAAGAAGGAACTTTACGACGAAATGGTACGATTATTTAAACCTGGTGAAGAAGTGAAATTGGATGATGAATTAATAGAACGACCAGCCATCTATAGTAATTTTGGTTACACCGATGGCGAAGATTCCGCATATACATCAGACAATGATGAGAGTTGGGAGTTGGTCGTAAATTAAATAGTTTACATGGTCTCACGTTTAACAATGTCATGATAAGTATTTGTTTATTTACTGTCAAGAAAAACTACGCAAAAAATCAAAATTTTCGAAAAAATCATTTTAAAAATGGAAATTTTTGGCAAATTGCCCAAATAGTCGGCATAGAACACTGTAAAGCATATCCCTGATTTAAGGCATATCATTTTAGGCCAAACTCCAGTCGAAGTAAACGGCACACCCAGAAAGAACATCTGAGCTCAATCGAATAGGTTTAGGTACATACAAATCAACTTACCACTCCATGCATCCATTATATTTTTTGTAAGTTTTATCATAATAAAAAAATTAACGAGAAAATAAATGATAATATATTTTTAAGATTTTTCCAATAAGTGAAGTATGCTGGGAGGAAGGTACACAATGCAAGACAGATTTGGCCGTAAATTAAATAGTTTACATATTTTACATGGTTTCAAGGTCAACAATGTCATGGTTAAGTAAGTGAAAGTGGGGCAGGATGCACCAACCTAGGTCAAATGTTCTGCCAAATCTTAAATATATTCAAATTGGTCAAATTGTCCGATTCTTGCAACAAATTAAAGTTCCAACTTTTACCTTTGATTTCACTGAAAAAAATTCCATTTTGGTGTATACCTCAACCCTACAGAATTTTTTGAAATTTTTTTCATTTTGGATGCAAAATACCATGGGGTAAGATACAAACAGTGAAGACATGATGAAAAATCGCAAATTTTTTTGTAAAATTTACTCAACTACATTCGAGGTGGATACTACAGGTTCAAATAGAAGCGTAATTTTTTAAAAGAGAAGTTCTAAAACCTTCGTATTCATAATTTATGCTGCCTTAGTTGATTTTTTGATATTTTAGGCAAACTTTTGATATTTTTGATATTCCATCTAAAAATTAAAGCAAAAAAGTGATATCCTGGAGAAAATATCACAAAAATATCAATTAGGCCATCTTTAGTACCTTACGTGACTTTTTCGAAAAATTCGTATTTAAAAACAATGTTTGCATCCTGCCCAACTTTCAATTTGCATCTTGCCCCACTGACACCATTTTTCTTTAATGCAATGTACTGGGAAGAAAATAAAGGGGAAAGTGCCAACCAAATACATCATTCGATAGGTAATTGGACGTAAGATTACAAAAAAAATTACCTGAATTTATTTTTCAAAACTTGAAAGCATGATATTTCACAAAAATCAAATTTCAAGAATTTTACGAAAATCACGTAAAATCACATGATTGATAATAACTCATAGATAAGCAATCCGTCAGGCCTGTAATTTTTTTCTGTTTTGTATCGAATGGATATCCATCCAATCATACCACTGACGGCAATAAGCCAATTTGCATCTTGTTTCCTGGTGCATCCTGCCCACCTTCCCTTGCATATTTGTTTTTTTACTGTCAAGAAAAACTACGCAAAAATCACATTTTTCAAAAAAGTCATTTAAAAAAATGATAAAAATGGCAATTTTTAGTCAAAATTACCCAAATATTCGACATAAGTAGTTCACTATTAATAAACACATCCCTGATTAAGCCGTCATATCAATTTAAGCCAAACTCCAGTCGAAGTAAACGACACGCCAGAAAAACATCTGAGCTCAATCGAATAAGTACATACGAATCAACTTACCACTCCCTGCATCACCTGCATTCATTATATTTGTAAGTTTTAGCATTATAAAAAAAAAAATTATTTCTTAGATACTTGCAACAAAAGAACCCCATTATCAACTAATAACTTCGTAGATACATGCGAATTTTCACATGTTTGGCATCCCAAATCTCTGACCGTTTTTCACTCCTGCAGGACACTTTTATGACCTTCTATTGAAATATCTGGAGTGCGTTCAGATATAACACAGAACGACACAGACTGCGTTGTTTACCCAGAGTAAACCGTTCAGAAATCACTCCGGGTTTTACATCGCGTTTCCCCCCATGCGTTCAGAAACGTTGAGATTACACTCTGCGTTGGGTAGTTTACACCGGTCTCGGAACTGCCGAGTAAAAAACACAGAGTGATCTGATTGGTCGATAGATGTGTGGACGCGAGTAGGGGATGTTGATAATATGTTAGTGTGTTTGTGTGAGTGTACAATGTAGTGCTGCACAACTATTCGGATTATCCGAATAATTCGAATAATCGTAATCGTATTCGGATAGTATCCGATTAATCGATAGAACCAATTTTGGTTCTTCCCAGATCGTAGACAGAATGAAAAAACAAGTTTTTTCATTGTAATAATGTTTGTAATGTTACACAGTTGTTTTTTTTCCTACACAATAGCATTATGTATCGAAATAAAGCAAATGCACTGAATTATAAACATTAATACAATTAAAAAAATTGGTTTTTTTCATTTTGTCTATAATCTGGTGGGAGGCCGAAATAAAATGGACACCAGACCTTGTAAAAGTTGATTATGAAATTTACTGATAATTAATCGGTTAGAATCGATTAATCGGTTAAAAACGATTCCGATTATCCGATTATCCGATCATCCGATTTCCTCGACTAATCGGTAGTTGTGCAACACTGGTACAATGTGTAGTTTTTCGTTACGTCGTTCATTTATGAAACGGAACACTCTGTAAAATATGACGTCACAGTACTTTGGGTTTACTCTGTGTTGTTTTTTCTTCCCAGAGTAAATCTGAACGCCCTCCAGATCATTAACAATTCCTTTTTCTGATGAAATCCCTCACATGAAACTTCTAAAATCAATTAGAAGACCCATCAAATTTCACATTTTTTTACGTTTATACTTGTACCTATAGTAAAAATATTCTGTTTGTGTGCGATGCAGCAACGAACATGAAGAAGTTTTTTCAATAATTTCTCTCAGAATGATTTCTCAAAAAATGAAAAAAGAGATTCTAATCAAAACGTAGATTATAAAGACCCGAATTTTTTATTGCAAATTTCAAAATTCTAACTTGGCGAATCATCTTCAAAAGTTGAAAATATTCTCCTGTGAAATATGTGAGACTACCCTTCATATCTTGTAGTATGTATTAACGTAAATTTGCATCTTTTGTTATGTTACAGCTAATTTAAGTTATAATTATAATTATTTTTACTTTGTATTATATTACCTATCGTTATTAAATAATAAAAATTACAGTTTGCAGTAGATTCTTTAAGCGTTTTACTAGTTTTTTGAAGTTCAGTTACAAAAAATATTGCTTTCCAAGAGTTCAGGAAAAAGAAGAAAGCTCAAAAACTAACCATCTTCTACCGTGACTGTATTATATCACGTAGGGCCCTACCTACTTAAATATCATTAATAATTTTTTCCCAAAATGAAAAAAACAAGAATTCGGAGAAAAAATATTAGGATAAAACAATCATTCGTGAAATATATTATATCATTTGGGAACTGGATTTGGAAAAATGGCTGAAAAATTAAAAATACAAGAAGAACGAGTTTTGAATTTTTAAAGAATGGAAAAGATAACATAATTTTTTACATAAATTCCAACCCCCCCCCCCCCCACCCACAAAAATTACTCAAATAAAATCTTCGAAAATTTTTAGGCAAAAGAGAATGATGACTCCCCCTCCCCCAGTCACATGTCAAAAAATAAATCAAAGACGTCTAAACATTTCTTGAGTGTACCCCCCCCCCCCGTACATCAAAACAGCTGGATTCGCTATTTGGCATTCTTCAGCGTAATTCACAATACCAATTGCTTGGTGGTAAAATATCCGAACTGATGAAAATTTCCCAACCAAGTCGAGTCTATACCGCAGCATTTGGAAAAATTTCCCAAAGAAAGGGTAAACATTTATCCTATTGAAGCAAATGATACGACATTCTCGACTCTTTGGAAGGACTCAATTTTTATAAAAGAGATGAAAAAGTACTAATACGTAAAACAATATTAAAAAACAGTCATATTATTGCTTAAAATCAGAAATATAACACTTTCCATTTAATTAAATTTTATTATTATGTATCGAGTTGATATAGACGAATCGAATTCGACAATACTGGAGGGACAAAAAATTGAACATTTTCAAACCGAAATGAATTTTTTCCATTTTTTAACTCAAAATACAATCGAATCTTCAACAGTAGGTAAATGAAAAAGATCCATTATTTTTCTTTATTTTCCGCCTTGGACCTCAGAACTCAATTTTCCCTCTAAATGCAATTTTCTGAAGAATTCCAAAATAATGACACCCTATCCATTCAATAATAATTATTACCGTAAGACGGGGTTACTTTGGGCCATACTGGGTAACTTTGGGCCACTCGTCGGAAAATGTTGCGCGCGCTTCCCACCGTAGCACACGTAATCATCCGGTGACGGGAACAATTCGTGTGCGTTGGTAACACTTCAAACAACATTTTCATAACCCACATCACTACTTTTCTTCCTCTCATTCATTGTTATACTGGATTTTCTTCGCCACTTTTTTTATCATTAGAATTTTACCTTCCAAACTATCATCTGCGGAAGTCAACTCAAACAATTTCAGAAGTTTTTTTTGCCCTAACTCTATTAGACATACACCTTTTGAAGTGATTTACGTGTTGATTGTCATTTATTCATTAAATTGTGAAAGATAATTCCAATTTCATGCAAAAACACAGATTTTGATTGATTTTGGGGTAACTTTGGGCCAGACTTTAAATCTCTTATTTTGCAATAAAATTTATCCAAAATTGCGACTCAGGTAAATAATGAATATAATATAATGTTTTGGGAAGTATTTTTACCATATTAAAGAGGTCTGGAGCACACAAAAGCAAATTTTGAATTAGTTTTATAACAAAATGACAAAACATGGTGTTAAAATGAATGTTTTATGAATACAACGAATTTCAATTTTTTTTTGCAATAAAATGACCAAATAAAGTATGTAAATGCTTTAGATTTTCATTCTGACCACAAAATATAGACTTTTCATGAGCCAGGAGTATGAAATATAGGATTTTTAATCATAAAAACTGTGTGGCCCAAAGTTACCCCATGGTTGGGTAACTTTGGGCCACAACTTTGAAGGTCTGTGAGGGGGAATGGTTTTGGCCAAAAATTTTGGTAGTCATGAAATTGGGTTCAGAATAGAGTCCTTTGTACATAGGAACCATTGATATTTGAAAAGAAAAAAAAATCTATACCTTATAGCTGGTTATACACAAAAAAGTGAAAAAAGTGGCCCAAAGTAACCCCGTCTTACGGTATTAAAATAGGACAAAGCGAAAATAACTTACTCATTCATACTTCTCAAACAATGAAAATTCATAACTCACCTGAAACAAAAAAATGAAATTATAGGTTAATTAATTAATTAATTAATGTAATATTTTATTGTAAAGGTAGGTAAATTTTTGAGAAAATTTACGAGAAAATTATTTTTAGAAAGTAAAAACTATTCGCATTATGAATATTTGACCAGTCTTCGTGGCGCTTTTGGGATACTCAGTTGTCCACGAGCTATTTTTCATTTTTTTTTCTAGTTAGGTTCAATTTTTTGCGATCAAGTTTATGAAATGAAAACTTGGAAACTTCCAAGTATGGTATCATCAAGTGCCGTAATTTTCGAAAATGAAAAGCTGCACATTGACACAGCTAAAACAGCGTTGGGTTTTGTTGATTCGTAAGAAATGAAGATTATCTACCGTATGTTTACAGTGAACAATTTGGTGTCTATCTAGTTGCTAAAGAATTCGCTGGCCACAAACTAAAAAAAATCGGGTTTAAAAAATTAACCAAGGAAATGAACATGTTTTGGTCATTTCAATTGATTTCACGGCTTCAATTTCCAATCATAAAAAATACTTCTCAATCTACTTATTTACCGAAATATTTTTACTGAACTTGAAATTTGGAACCTGGGCCACACTACGTCCAGTAAAAGATCAAGAAAAACGAGACTTCAAAGGTCACCTCTCCATCCGATAACCCCAGATTTGTAAAAAAAAAAAAAACAATTTGGAAAAAAAATAGGTATCAAATAACTTTAATCAACTTCTACGATCACAAATTGAAACCGGAGGTATCTAGCATTTCCATAGCTGCAAGAAATTCCTACTTTACACACTTCGACATCAAAATTCGATAACCAGCATTCTCACTCTTTCCCACTCTACAATTCAAGGAATGCTTAACAAGAATTTGTCACATGTACTACTGAAAAACACCTAATTCAAATTCATCGTCTTCTGTTCTGTTAAAAACTCCAAAACTGATATATCCAAGATTCAAGCTAACCGAAAAATTCGAACAGAATAACGTTACGTAGAATCAAATATCGTTATATTTTTTCAATACGAGTACGACAACGCAGCTGAATTCGCGATCTAACGTATTTTTCACATAAAATTTCTTCGTTGAAAACGTAAAGATGATGACTTCTTCATTAACACATGTTTTGATTTTATATTTGTGCAGATGAGGCATCCAGTCTACATCGTGACGAATTCTAAAATGTATGTCTCATTATATTTTTTACCAGCTTACTTCGAAGTAGTTTCATAAGAACGTGAAAATGCGATCTATCATATGCATTGGGTTTGTAATTTGGTCTCTCGTTGCCGAAGTGAACGCTATTAACAAAGGTACGAAAAATCGATTTTAAGAAATTATTCACAAATGTATATTCTTAACAATTTTTATTCTCTTCGCAGCTCTTATTTTAAATTTCGAAAAACTGTCCCTTATCCATTTACCGGCCGATCGATCAAACTTGAGCTGTCGACAGTTGATGACCTTGTGTCCAGCAAACAATGAACAAGAAGGAGCATTCAATGATGAATATTCCACTTACGACAGAGCACTATTTTATCAAAGAATTTACTTTTATCAACAGTCTTGTAAGGGTGTTCTTACTAACGTATGCGATGATCCTTATAAAATCTCAATGATCCTCTTACCCAATGGTAAAATATATGAATTCGGATACGAGGTAAAAACCAAAAAAAAAAACACAATTTCTTGAACAATTTTAAAACATCAACCGCTATAAAAAATATTTTACTATGTGTGCTCTAAGGTATATTACAATCCAAGAAACATCGGCGACCTTCCTCTTATCAAATACTATCCGATGAAGAGGTTTAGATGGCAACCAACGCCAGAAGCAAATCGTGCAGAAATTAATAAAGTGATAAAGGAACGAAGTGAAACCGCGCTCTATTTACAAGGACGATTTGTAAAATATAAAACAGAGAATTATGAAGAGCAAGTACATTCACCAGGAGGTTTTATGGTAGGTAAAACACAGCATGGCGGTAAAGCTTCAACTCTATTTAGATCTTGAGTGCTAATAAAGTTGATTTTCAATTTCAGAAAAACTTATGGATACCTTTAGTTCGAGTCGAGCTTCATTTGGAGAATTTTCGAAATGTGGAATATGAAATTCGCGAAAACAATATTAATCCTAGGTTAGAATGCAATGATGACAGTTTAGGGAAGGAAATCATAGAACCATTGTTGGTGGATGCCTTATATGCAACGGTAAGTGATAAATACCTGCATGAGCATTGAAAAATGGTAGTACTGAATAATTTAATTTAAACCCGGGAATAGGAGTCAGCCGACAAATTGATTCCCGACTCCGCCTAGACTCCGAAGTCAATTTCAGACCTTGACTCCTAACTCCGGAGTTGATCTTTGCCTTAACTCTCTGACTTCGTCGGAGTCAATTTGTAGTCAGTTTGACTCCGATTTTAGAACAGGGAATAGAAATCAGCCAAAAAGTTGACTTCCAGAGAATAGGAGTCGGAGTCAAACTGACTCCAAATTGGCTTCAAAGTCGAGCCGGTGTCTAGGAGTAAAAGTTAAAGATTAACTCCGGAGTCAAGCCGGAGTCAGGAGCCAAAGTAACAGGTTGACTCCGGAGTCAAACAGGAGTCAGGAATCAGGGTGTGAGTTTGACTCGGAGTCAGGGTGTGAATTTGACTCCGGAGTCAATATGGAATTAGGAGTTGAGGTCTGAAAGTGATTCCAGAGTCAAGGTGGAGTCAGGAGTCAACTTTCTCCTTGACTCCGGGAGTTAGGTGGAGTCACAAGTCAACTTTTTGGCTGATTTCTATTCCCTGCTCCGCAATTGGAGTCAAACTGACTCTAAATTGACTCCGACACCAGCTTGACTCCGGAGTCAAGGTGGAGTCAGGAGTCGAGGTCTGAAAGTGACTCCGGAATTTCAGACCTGACTTCTGACTCCTGCTTGACTCCATCTATTACCTTGACTCCTGACTCCGGCTTGACCTCGGAGTCGATTTAGAGTCAGTCTGACTCCGACTCCAGAGTCGACTCCTAATCCCTAACTTAAATTCGTATTCCGAATCAAACATGCACGTAACACGTGAACTTTCATTTAAAACTTTCGAATGTAGGAAACTCAAAAGCAGATATTCGATGGAGTAAAATTACCAACTCGCAATAGTGAAACTAATGAATATCCTGAAGGTGCTTGTTCGCCCGAAAACAATTGTCTAATAAAATGGCCACTGCTTCCGACAGATCAATACCAATTTGATTCCGATTCGCCTTTGATATGTTCCAATATTACGACGATACCGATATGGAGAAGCACACTTGAAGGGATAATGGATAAACTAGACAAGTACTTATATGCGTTACATCGAGTACGTAATTTTTCTTTGACATTCGACACATTCAAAATATTCTTAAAATTCACACCACACTTTTATTTTGCACAGTTATCGGGCCAAGCTTTGAGAATACACGCAGGTGTCCATAAAATACTTTCATTACCACAACAAAAAATATTCGCATTCGAAAAGGAAATAAAATTACAAAAGTCCGGGGTAGAAATCGAAACACCAAAACTTATTTACAAAATGGTTAAATTCAAACTGGATCCGTGCGAAACAGACCAAAATTGTTGGTATGGGGTCTTGATTGTGATTCACAACGGTCCATACAGGTCTGCAGTTGAGAAGGATTCCATTTGTAAAGATCAAAGCGGAATTTTGGGCTGGGGAGAAATTCGATACGAAACTAGGAGTGATTATGGAGCTCAATCGCAATTCATTTACGTTTGCGAAATTTCAAAATCTACCATACGCGGTGTAGGATTACCATACAACAAGAACATAACATTCGAACCATTATCGTTGTTGAATTTCCCTGTTTTCAACGAAAACAAAAAACTTGAGTTTAAACCGCTCAAAGGAGAACTCTTCGACGAAATGAAACGATTATCTGATCCTGATGAAAAAGTGAAATTGAAGGATAAAATAATAGAGCGACCATTTTTGAATTATAATTTTGGGTTCAAAAGCGATGGAAAGGATTTCTAAGGCGAACAATACGGAAATTGGCGGCACTGATTGTGAAACAGATTTGCAAATGAACGTGAAGGAAAATGTAGATGCAAGAAAATTTTAGATTGTTTTAAATTATCATTTTCATTTTAATTTTAATCAATATTAAGATATTACACAAATGTAAATTTTTATAAAATATGCCTAACGAGTAATTTAAACATTTCATTAGTCATTACTTCATGCAGACTTATTTTGAAATAGTGACCAAAATAAATTCTCCTTCCAAAAATTAAAGTTTATAATAAGAATTATTTTGTAGGAAAAATTTTTAAAAATAACCAATCTGCTTTCAATTTTCGTTAAATTTCATTTCAATTTTTAAAAAAATTCCGGAAGAACTCAGCGTTGAAAAAAAATTGTACTGTAAAAATCTCGACCTTCACCATTTAGAATTTTTTTTAATTAAAAATAATTTCAAGTCATTTTACACGAGAGCTGTTCAAAGCTGAAAGAATGACCTTTCCAACGATGTGCTGAATTACCAATTTCAACTTTTAGCGACCTCCAAAAAAATTCTTCATCATTATTCATTACCTTTAGAACAGCCCTCGTAGTTGAAATGTTCGTATATCAGGAATGCCCACTCCTCAAATTACTGAAAATTTGAAATGAGTTAGTTTTCATTAAATCATCAACCATAGTCTGCTGTTTTCAAAACTCCATTATCGGAGAATAAGAAACATCAATGATAAAGTCCTCCTGCTAACAACTGCGAATCTCTATCTCTATGCATAAGTGTGCTAATGACATCTTTTTAAATTTTTGTCGGAGAATAATATGGATTTAATCCGGCAGTTACAAATTTTGAAAAATTGTACTTCAATTGATCAAATAGATCACCGCTTGGATAACACGTTTTACTTTTTTCAGAACTTGAAAATGCTAAAAAATTTTGAAGGCTCTCCCGGGGAAAAATTTTTATTTTAAATCATATATGCTCATATATGGGAGTATATTCGGGAGTATATTTGGTCATATATGCTCATATATGGTCAGACTGGAAAAGCGGCCATACCGGATCATATATGGGATTTTCAATATATGCTCATATATGAGCATACATGCGTTCATTATATTCACCCATATATGCCCATATATGAACTAATTAGACTAGACGTGGCCATATGAATCCATTTGTACCCAAACTTGAATTTTGGGTGCACATGGATTCATATGACCACGTCTAGTCTAATTCGTTCATATATGGGCATATATGAGTGAATATAATGAACGCATGTATGTTCATATATCAGCATATATGAGCATATATTGAAAATCCCATATATGATCCAGTATGGCCGCTTTTCCAGTCTGACCATATATGAGCATATATGACCTAATATACTCCCATATATGAGCATATATGATTTAAAATAAAAATTTTTCCCCGGGCTAGAACGTTTTGAAATCGATTCCAATCGACTTCGGATGTCTAAAATAAATTGTAGGTATACCAAACATCTGTTCTGTTCACCTTTATTGGATAAAATTTTAAAATTTCACTTTTCGGAGGAAACTAGATGATTTTGAATTGTCAAAAACTCATCGAAATTCGAAAAATGAACTCGGCATCTGAAATTTGAATGGAGGTTCTTTTTAGATGTAAATTTTAAATTCGAAGCATTTTTGTTTCGGACTACGGGTCAGTTGGAATGAGTTTATAGGTACTTACATAACAGCAAATAAATTTCAAAAGTCCAGGTTTTTATTATATTTACAAAAAATTTACGAATCAAATGCTGAATGCACAGACCAATAACTCTGGAAAGTATGAGTTCGGATACGAGGTAAATATAAAAAATGTATAAAAAAGAATTCCAAAATAATGACACCCTATCCATTCAATAATAATTATTATTAAAATAGGACAAAGCGAAAATAACTTACTCATTCATACTTCTCAAACAATGAAAATTCATAACTCACCTGAAACAAAAAAATGAAATTATAGGTTAATTAATTAATTAATTAATTAATGTAATATTTTATTGTAAAGGTAGGTAAATTTTTGAGAAAATTTCCGAGAAAATCATTTTTAGAAAGTAAAAACTATTCGCATTATGAATATTTGACCAGTCTTCGTGGCGCTTTTGGGATACTCAGTTGTCCACGAGCTATTTTTCATTTTTTTCTCTAGTTAGGTTCAATTCTTTGCGATCAAGGTTATGAAATGAAAACTTGGAAATTTCCAAGTATGATATCATCAAGTGCCGTAATTTTTTCGAAAATGAAAAGCTGCAGATTGGCACAGCTGAAACGGCGCTGGGTTTCGTTGATTTGTAAGAAATGAAGTCTATCTACCGTATGTTTACAGTGAACAATTTGGTGTCTATCTAGTTCCTGAAGAATTCACTGGCCACAAACTAAGAAAAAATTCGGTTTTAGAAAATTAACCAAGGAAATGAACATGTTTTGGCCATTTCAACTAATTTCACAGCTTCAATTTTCAATCATAAAAAATACTTCTCAATCTATTTACCGAAATATTTTTACTGAACTTGAAATTTGGAACCTGGGCAACAACACGCCCAGCAAAAGATCTAGAAAAACGAGACTTCAGATTTGTAAAAACCCCAATTTGAAAAAAAAATAGGTATCAAATAACTTTAATCAACTTCTACGATCACAAATTGAAACCGAAGGTATCTAGCATTTCCATAGCTGCAAGAAATTCCTACTTTACACACTTCGACATCAAAATTCGATAACCAGCATTCTCACTCTTTCCCACTCTACAATTCAAGGAATGCTTAACAAGAATTTGTCACATGTACTACTGAAAAACACCTAATTCAAATTCATCGTCTTCTGTTCTGTTAAAAACTCCAAAACTGATATATCCAAGATTCAAGCTAACCGAAAAATTCGAACAGAATAACGTTACGTAGAATCAAATATCGTTATATTTTTTCAATAAGGTACGAATACGACAACGCAGCTGAATTCGCGATCTAACGTATTTTTCACATAAAATTGCTTCGTTGAAAACGTAAAGATGATGACTTCTTCATTAACACATGTTTTGATTTTATATTTGTGCAGATGAGGCATCCAGTCTACATCGTGACGAATTCTAAAATGTATGTCTCATTATATTTTTTACCAGCTTACTACGAAGTAGTTTCATAAGAACGTGAAAATGCGATCTATCATATGCATTGGGTTTGTAATTTGGTCTCTTGTTCCCGAAGCGAACGCTACTAACAAAGGTACGAAAAATCGATTTTAAGAAATTAATCAGAAATGCACATTCTTAACAATTTTTATTTTTTTATCCGCAGCTCTTATTTTAAATTTCGAAAAACTGTCCCTTATCCATTTACCGGCCGATCGATCAAACTTGATCTGTCGACAGTTGATGACCTTGTGTCCAGCAGGCAATGAACAAGAAGGAGTATTCAATGATGAATATTCCACTTACGACAGAGCACTATTTTATCAAAGAATTTACTTTTATCAACAGTCTTGTGAGCGTGTTCTTACTAACGTATGCGATGATCCTTATAAAATCTCAATGATCCTCTTACCCAATGGTAAAATATATGAATTCGGATACGAGGTAAGAACCAAAAAAAAAAAAAACACAATTTCTTGAACAATTTTAAAACATCAACCGCTATAAAAAATATTTTACTATGTGTGCTCTCAGGTATATTATTACAATCGAGAAAGCATCAGTGATCTTCCTCCCATCAAATACTATCCGATGAAGAGGTTTAGATGGCAACCAACGCTAGAAGCAAATCGTGCAGAAATTAATAAAGTGATAAAGGAACGAAGTGAAACCGAGTTCTATTTACAAGGGCATTATGTAGAACGTAAAACACAGAATGGTGAAGAGCAAGTGTATTTACCAGGAGGTATTATGGTAGGTAAAACACAGCATGGCCGTAAAGCTTCAACTCTATTGGATTTCGGGTGCTAATACGGCTAATTTTCAATTTCAGTCATACTTATGGATACCTTTAGTTCGAGTCGAGCTTCATTTGGAGAATTTCCGAAATGTGGAATATGAAATTCGCGAAAACAATATTAATCCTAGGTTAGAATGCAAGGATGACAGTTTAGGGAAGGAAATCATAAAACCATCGTTAGTGAATGCCTTATACACGACGGTAAGTGATAAATACAGGGTGACCGAAAAGTAGTTCCCCAAAAAAAATGTTTACATGCATGCCACGCAGATTTTGGGGGAAAATAGTGACTTTAGTTACTTTTTACGAGGCAAAAATTGACCTATTTTTCGAAAAAAGTGACCAATTTTTCGAAAAAAGTGACCAATTTTTCATTTTTTCTTCATAAATAAATACACCCCCCCCCCCAAAAAAAATCATAACTCACTGTATTTATCTCTGCAATAGTGCTGAAAATACTTTTTTTTCTGAAACATTTTTTCATCAAGGGTAAGGGTGCCATATTTTGTCCACTTTTTTTCAAACTTCCACCAATCAAAGTCTTATGGAGGTAAAAACGTCAGAAATGGCTTAAAAAAATACATTGATCCTTCTTCCACCACCCCATAAAATTCTGAGCCGATATGATCTTTTTTTGTGATTTTTTTTCTGAGGGAATTCAAAAATTGATTATCGAAATTTTGGGTTCCTAATTTCGACCACCAGCCCCCCCCCCCCATATTGAGATGAGGGGTCGGTTGTACATTTTTCTTATTCTACTTAGTAATGGGATGTAAAAAAAAAAAAAAACGCTCCTAAAACTCGATTACCCCATTATTGGTAATTATTTGAGGTAATGGAAAATTTTTAAATTTGATTTTTTCCGAAGGCCCTAGCTCCTCCCCATGACATCCTGAGAGAAAATGGCAAATGACAAAATTGTTCGTTTTTTAATGCTCTATAACTTTTGTTTCAACTATTTTTTCATTAGTGCGTAATTTCGAAAGTTATCGACGAAAAAACAAAATTTGAACTCCCTTACTCCTCAAAAGGAGGACTAAATTATGCACTAATTTTAGGGAAGTTCAGGAATCTTAAAATACATACTCTCCTACGAAACTTCCCCTTTCTGCTAATTTTTTTGGGTCAAAACCTAAAATGACTGTACTACTATGCTATTTCGTTTTTTTCAATTTTCTCCGCTAGTTTTGCCTGTAGGGTTGTCATTTTGGTCTGAAATTGTTTATCTGTAAAAAGGAGCATGAATTTTTTTCCCCCGGTAGATTGCGTCTATACCGGCCGAAATCGGCCGGAAGTCGAAATTAGAAAGCGGTCGAGATTAGGGCATTACCCTTAATAAATCTTTAATTGAAGCCACGAGTTTAAAAATATGCTTCAAATAACTGAAAAAAAGAATAAACTTGTTTTATAAATAAGTTTTTACTGAAAAAAATCGTAATCTAAAAATTACGAGTTCTAAAAAATAAACTAAGTATTTTTTTTAAATTTTATGCAAGAGCGGAAGGCCGTTTGAATGAAAAAAGTGACTTTAGAGTGAAAAAACGGACTAATAGTGACTTTTGGCCAAAAAAGGGACTTTTAGTGACCAACCCTGAAAATAGGGGACAAGTCACTAAAAAAGGTGACTCCGTGGCATGCCTGTGCAGCTTAGCAAAAATTCCCTAATTAACTTATCCAAAAAATGTCAACTCTGGCAGCATCCTTGGTCCATTACTATTCGAACACAGGCCTCTTCAAAAATTCTCAATCATTTTTGAATTTTTTGTGAAGAATAATTTGATTTTCGCTTACAATGCTATAGCTAAACCTAGTCGAACGAAATTTAAAAATTGCGTGGAATAAAATCTAGGAATTTCTGTGGATAGGTGCCGAGTTCCTCAAAATCTTGAATTGAACCCTGTTAATCTGAAAACAATGCGTTCAATTTTAAAATAAGGAGGATTGCATTTCAGCGCTTCACAAATTGGAGTCAGGTGATTTAATTCAGCATTATTGAATTAATGCTCTGGTTTAAGGGAAAAATTGCGCAATATTGAATTTTTTCGGGTTATAAATGATACAGAGATTAGAAGACGATCTATATTAGTAGAATATGACCAAAAGAAATTTACTCTATCAATAATAATTTTTTACCGAAATTTTATATTTTTTTGGGGAAGTAATTTTCAGTCACCCTGTACCTACATGACCATTGAAAAATTACAGTACTAATTAATTTAATTTAAACCAAGGAATAGGAGTCAGCCAAAAAGTTGACTCCTGACTCCTGCTTCACTCCGGAGTCACTTTCAGACCTCGACTCCTGACTCCACCTTGACTCCGGAGTCAATTTCAGGCTTCGACTCCTGACTCCGGAGTTAATCTTTGCCATGACTCTTTGGCTTCGTCGGAGTCAATTTGGAGTCAGTTTGACTTCGATTTTAAAACAGGGAATAGAAATCAGCCAAAAAGTTGACTTCCAGGGAATAAGAGTCGACTCCGAAGTCGGAGTCAAACTAACTCCAAATTGACTCCGGAGTCGAGCCGGAGTCAGGAGCCAAGGTAACAGGTTGACTGCGGAGTCAAACAGGAGTCAGGAGTCAACTTTCTCCTTGACTCCGGGTGTTAGGTAGAGTCAGAAGTCAACTTTTTGGCTGATTTCTATTCCCTACTCCGAAATTGGAGCCAAACGGACTTTGAATTGACTCAGACTCCGGTTTGACTCCGGAGTCAAGGTAACAGATTGACCCCGGAGTCAAGCAGGAGTCAGAAGTCAAAGTCTGAAATTGACTCCGGAGTCAATGTGGAGTCAGGAGTCAGGGTGTGAGTTTGACTCCGGAGTCAAGGTAGAGTCAGAAGTCGAGGTCTGAAAGTGACTCCGGAATTTCAGACCTTAACTTCTGACTCCTGCTTGACTCCATCTATTACCTTGACTCCTGACTCTGGTTTGACTCCGAAGTCGATTTGGAGTCAATTTGTCTCCGTCTCCAGAGTCGACTCTCGACTCCTATTCCCTGATTTAAACTCGAATTCCTGAATCAGAAATGCACGTGACACGTTACCTTTTATTTAAAACTTTCGAATGCAGGAAACTCAAAAGCAGATATTCGATGGAGTAAAATTACCAACTCGCAATAGTGAAACTAATGAATATCCTGAAGGTGCTTGTTCGCCCGAAAACAATTGTCTAATAAAATGGCCACTGCTTCCGACAGATCAATACCAATTTGATTCCGATTCGCCTTTGATATGTTCCAATATCACGACGATACCGATATGGAGAAGCACACTTGAAGGGATAATGGATAAACTAGACAAGTACTTATATGCGTTACATCGAGTACGTAATTTTTCTTTGACATTCGACACATTCAAAATATTCTTAAAATTCACACCACACTTTTATTTTGCACAGTTATCGGGCCAAGCTTTACGAATACACGCAGGTGTCCATAAAATACTTTCATTACCACAACAACAAATATTCACATTTAAAAAGAAAATAAAATTACAAAAGTACGGAGCAGAAATCGAAACACCAAAACTTATTTACAAAATGGTTAAATTCAAACTGGATCCGTGCGAAACAAACCAAAATTGTTGGTATGGGGTCTTGATTGTGATTCACAACGGTCCATACAGGTCTGCAGTTGAGAAGGATTCCCTTTGTAAAGATCAAAGCGGAATTTTGGGCTGGGGAGAAATTCGATACGAAACTAGGAGTGATTATGGAGCTCAATCGCAATTCATTTACGTTTGCGAAATTTCAAAATCTACCATACGCGGTGTAGGATTACCATACAACAAGGACATAACATTCGAACCATTATCGTTGTTGAACTTCCCTGTTTTCAACAAAAACAAAAAACTTGAGTTTAAACCGCTCAAAGGAGAACTCTTCGACGAAATGAAACGATTATCTGATCCTGATGAAAAAGTGAAATTGAAGGATGGTGTAATAGAGCGACCATTTTTGAATTATAATTTTGGATTCAAAAGCGAGGACAAAGGATTCTTAAGGCGAATAAGAAAAACGTAACAACATCGACAGTGAAACAGATTTGCAAATACGAGTAAATAAAAATGTATATATCATAAAGTTTTAAGATAGTTTGAAATCATCATTTTTGTATCAATTTTCATCAATATGATATTACACAAATAAGTAAATTGCGGGTAATTTTTTAAATAAAATTTATCCAATTATTGTTCAACTTTTTTGTGTTCAGGAAATCTAATTGCATCATGCAGATCAATTTCGAAATAGCGACTAAAATATTTTATTCCTTCAAAAATTGAAATTTATGGCAAGGAATGTTACATAGGATGAAATAAAAATTAACTACTTTATTTGAATTTTAAGTTTTAAAAAAATTCCCAGAATTACTCAACTTTGGAAAAAAGTTGGAGCGAACGAAAGTTCGACTTTCACCTCTAGAATTTTTTTAAATTGAAAATTAATTTAAAACATTTTTACAGTTAAATGTTCATAGATCAGAATTTAAATGCCCATCCCACAAATGACTGAAAATTTAAAATAGTCTGTTCTATTCAAAAATAATCCATTGACAGAGAATGAGAACTATTACTAGTACAGTTTTCCTGCTTGTACTGGTCATCGTCTGTACAAACAAATTTTCGTCGGAATTTCTTCAATACGTTCTTCAATTGAAACATGCTTTGTTACTTTATATGTAGTTTGTCAGCCTCAAACGTCACTAGTGCAGTGCTCCTACCTACGTGTACCTTAGCTACCTATGCACTACTGGTCATCGTGAGTACAAATTTTCGTCAGAATTTTTTCGAGACGTTCTTCAATTAAAACATGTCATGTTACTCAAATTTTGACAGCTTCAAAATCAGATTTTTCAAACCCAATCAAAAAAATCTGAACAAAATAATAGAAGTTTGCTTCATCACCATCTAATCTGATGCATAGATTCACATTGATAGGAGTATTTTTTTTTCGAAATTAATTGCTTACTTAGCGTAACAAATTATGTGTACCTCCTTAGTGCTTACTTACTGAATACTGATACATTTTATTTGAATGTGTCACGAATTAAAATTCGCTTCCAGGTTTGTGGCTTTCAATTATTTCTATTCTTTCTACTCTCACAGAGATGAGACCAATTAAATAGCAAAGCACAACATGAAAAAATAGAAATTAAAAAAAAATGATTCGAAAAACTTTTGAAAGGGTTTCTGAAGCTTTCGAATTCACAAGTTTCATCAGATAAGATATCAAAATTCATAATTTTTTACCCCTTGAAACTATTTTTAGCGTCATTTTAACGCGAAATCGACTCATAGGAGGGAAATAAAAATGTTTCACCCAAAAGTAGTCACAGATCCCCCACTTCATTGACGGTACGAGAAAGGTAAAAAAACTCATTAAACAGAATTTTGAGGTGCAGAAACTAATTATGATTACTTATACCGCCTTTTGGAGCGATTCAAGAGCACTGGAGAAAAATACAACTTTTGCTGCAGGCTCCGGACTAACTCGAAAATAAATGCAATTGATTCGGAAAGGGAGGATCGATTTTAGTGTATAAACCATTCCTCATATTATACCACAAAATTATTTTAATATCATTACGAAAAATCAGCATAACTTAATAGTGAAGCACTGCCATTTTCAAAAATTCGCCAAAAATCGAAAAATTGAAATTGGATTCTCAAATGTGGATGCCATACTCTTTTAGTGAACCAAATTTCAGCTCGATTGGCATGAAATGTGTAGAATGATCTCTCGTAAACCCACTTTACCCCAAAAAATAATGAAAAAAACTCGAATGAGGTTTTGATCCATTGCGGAGGAGGTAGCAATGGGGTAATACAATTGATTCTCCCATTTTTGTTATTCATCAATTACATAGTTAAACAATTTCAAATATATTGATGGCTTCGGATCGATTTGTATCTTTTCCCAATTGATTCAGGACGTCGATAACAGGAAATACCTGTACGAATTTCTAGCTCAAGATAAATGTGTGTACTATTGGCTACTTTTCAACTTCTGTTGAAAATTTTTCTGAAGAAAAATATGGTTATGATTCGGCATAAGTGAACAATTTTTGATAAATTGATCTCCAGTTAATTGAATAGCTCACGACTAGGGATAATACGTTTGTACTTTGTAATATCTGCAAACTTTATCCCAGCATCTTATTTTATTTATATACCTCTTTTTTTTTTCAGTACTTGAAAATCCCAAATTTTTCTGAAGGTTCTAGAACGTTTCAAAACCGCTCCTAATCGACTTGGGAGCCTGGGAGGTTTAAAATAAGTTGTATATCAAATTTTAACGGGCCACCTCGATAAGATTAAATTTTCAATTCTGTATTTTCCAAAACTCGCCAAAATTCAAAAAATGAACTTAGGTACCTGAAATTTGAATAGGGAATTCATTTTGGATATAAATTCTCAATCCGATGCGTTTTTGTTTCGCACCAAACTGCCAGTTGGGATCGAATTTGTCATCCATATGTACTACTGAAAAACAAGTAATTCAAATTCATCGACTGGTATTCTGCTGAAAACTTCATAGTCTGATTTATCCAATCCAACCATAAAATTCGAACGGAATAACCAAAGTTTGCTTTATCGCATTCAATCATAATTTTTACATAAATTCCAACATCGTTTTACGTAATTTTTTTTAATACGAATACGACAATGCAGCTGAATTCAAGATCTGGCATTTGCAAACGTATTTTTTAGATTTCGTAGGAGTAAATTATGACTCCTTTATTGACGCATGTTTTGCTTTTGTATTTGAGCAGATGAGACATTCGTAGCCACATCCGAATCTACATCGTGACGAATTCTAAAATGTATGTCTCATTATATTTTTTACCAGCTTACTTCGAAGTAGTTTCATTAAAACGTGAAAAATGAGATCTATCATATGCATAGGGGTTGTAATTTGGTCTCTCGTTGCCGAAGCAAACGCTACCAAGAAAGGTACGGAAAAAAATTGATTTAAAATAATTAATCGCATATGTGAGTCTGAATATAAAAATTGGTTTTTGAGTTGAGGTTCCTCCTTGATTCTACTCTTTCTGAAAAGTCCAAAATCAGTGACATCTCATACACCAATTTTTTACACCGAAGAATGGTTTCTATATCCGGGCTCACATAATTGCGCATTCATAATAATCTTTTTTCTCTTCGCAGATCTCATTTTTAGTTTCGAAACAATGTCCCTTATCCATTTACCAGACGATCCGGATCCATCACACTTGAAGTGCAAATTTTGGGCGATCGCATGCCCAGCAGACGATGACTATCAACGATTATTCAATGAGGAACACTCCTTTTATAATGGAGCATTATTTTTACAAAGAATTTACAGTTATAACACCTCTTGTGACGACCTCGATAAAGCCATATGCAATAATCCTTATAAAATTTCAATGGTTCTCTTACCGAATGGTAAAATATATGAATTCGGATACGAGGTAAAACCAAAAAACTGCAACTTTTCTTCACAATTTCAAAACTTGAACCTCTATAAGAAATATCTTCTTTTGCTCGCTCTCAGGTATACTACAAACAAAGATTTTACGCCGACATTTTTCCTCGTCCTTTTTCCCAATACTATCCGATGAAGAGGTTTGGAACGAAAAAAACGTTTGAAGAAAATCTTGCGGAAGTTGGTGACGTGATAAACGCTAGACGTGAAGCCAGGATGCAATTACAATATGATGATATGGTAAATAAAGCAGCATGATTGTAAAATTTCAGTTATATTAGATTTCGGGTGCTAATACGGCTAATTTTCAATTTCAGTCATACTTATGGATACCTTTAGTTCAAGTCGAGCTTCATTTATCTAATTTCCGAAATGTGGAATATGAAATTCGCGAAAACAACAATAATCCTAGGTTAGAATGCGAGGATGACAGTTTAGGGAAGGAAATCATAGAACCATTGTTGGTAGATGCCTTATATGCAACGGTAAGTCATAAATACCTACATAACCACTGAAAAATTGCAGTACTGATGAATTGATTTTAAACTCGTGTTCCTGAATTTACCTAATCATTTTTCAAAAGCTTCGATCATATTTTGATGACTTGTAAATCCACTTCCTTGTTATTTTCTTCAACTTTAATGAAAGAAAATGAAATCAACAGATCGTTTAAATGACTCTACTGCTTAAAACATCCAAAAAATCAAATTTTGAAAAAAGAATTGGTAATTTTCATAAAAAAATTGTCAAAAAAATTGTTCAGAAATCGATAAAACATTTATAAAATTTCTTCAATGATTTCAAAAGATTTTAAAAATTAGATACAAATTATGTAAGATGTGAAAAAAATACTACAATTTCAGTGAATTTCGTGTGAAAATGATAAATTTTTACTAAAATAAGTTACATAAACTTTTATATCAAAAAATTTTCCAACGTTACAAATTAAATGAATTTTTCTAAAATTTGTACGACCATTTTAAACGATTTTTGTGATACCCATTTCGACATTGAACAGCCTGAGGTACCTTTCTTCAGGTATAATACTTATGTTATTTTATCAGTAATTTTTAAAAAAATTTCCAAAATTATTTCGAATTTTTTTTTATTAATTTATTGTATTACCTACATTGGAAAATTTTTCCAAGATGCTTTCAACGATCGATTAATATAGATACGATTAGGTAATGAGTATAAGTATTTGGAATTTGCATCTACTCGAAAAATGCATTTAATACGTTAACTTTCATTTAATACTTTCGAATGCAGGAAATTCAAAAGCAGATATTCGATGGAGTAAAATTACCAACTCGCGATAGTGAAACTAATGAATATCCTGAAGGTGTTTGTTCGCCCGAAAACAATTGTCTAATAAAATGGCCACTGCTTCCGACAGATCAATACCAATTTGATTCCAATTCGCCTTTGATATGTTCCAATATTACGACGATACCGATATGGAGAAGCACACTTGAAGGGATAATGGATAAACTAGACAAGTACTTATATGCGTTACATCGAGTACGTAATTTTTCTTCCGACATTCGACACATTCAAAATATTCTTAAAATTCACACCACACTTTCATTTTGCACAGTTATCGGGTCAAGCTTTGAGAATACACGCAGGTGTCCATGAAATACTTTCATTACCACAACAAAAAATATTCAAATTCGAAAAGGAAATAAAATTACAAAAGTCCGGGGTAGAAATCGAAACACCAAAACTTATTTACAAAATGGTTAAATTCAAACTGGATCCTTGCGAAACAGACCAAAATTGTTGGTATGGGGTCTTGATTGTGATTCACAACGGTCCATACAGGTCTGCAGTTGAGAAGGATTCCCTTTGTAAAGATCAAAGCGGAATTTTGGGCTGGGAAGAAATTCGATACGAAACTAGGAGTGATTATGGAGCTCAATCGCAATTCATTTACGTTTGCGAAATTTCAAAATCTACCATACGCGGTGTAGGATTACCATACAACAAGGACATAACATTCGAACCATTATCGTTGTTGAACTTCCCTGTTTTCAACAAAAACAAAAAACTTGAGTTTAAACCGCTCAAAGGAGAACTCTTCGACGAAATGAAACGATTATCTGATCCTGATGAAAAAGTGAAATTGAAGGATAAAGTAATAGAGCGACCATTTTTGAATTTTAATTTTGGATTCAAAAGCGATGGAAAGGATTTCTAAGGCGAACAATAGGGAAATTGACGACACATTGACTGTGAAACAGATTTTCAATAGAAAGTGAAGGAAAATGTAGATGCAAGAAAATTTTAGATTGTTTTAAATTATTATTTTCATTTTAATTTTAATCAATATTAAGATATTACACAAATGTAAATTTTTATAAAATATGCCTACCGAGTAATTTCAACTCTTTCGTGTTTATGAAATTTCATTACATCATGCAGACTTATTTTGAAATAGTGACCAAAATAAATTCTTCTTCCAAAAATTAAAATTTATAACAAGGATTATTTTGTAGGAAAAATTTCAAAAAATAACCAACCTGCTTTCAATTTTCGGTAAATTTCATTTCAATTTTTAAAAAAATTCCGGAAGAACTCAGCTTTGAAAAAAAATTGTACTGTAAAAATCTCGACTTTCACCATCTAGAATTTTTTAAAAATTAAAAATAATTTCAAATCATTTTACACGAGAGCTGTTCAAAGCTGAAAGAATGACCTTTCCAACGATGTGCTGAATTACCAATTTCAACTTTTTGCGACCTCCGAAAAAATTCTTCATCATTATTCATTACCTTTAGAACATCCCTCGTAGTTGAAATGTTCGAAGATCAGGAATGCCCATTCCTCAAATTATACTGAAAATTTGAAATGAGTTAATTTTCATTAAATCATCAACCATAGTCTGCTGTTTTCAAAACTCCATTATCGGAGAATAAGAAACATCAATGGTAAAGCCCTCCTGCTAAGAACTAAGTGTGCTACTGACATCTTTTAAAATTTTTGTTGGAGAATAATATGGATTTAATCCGGCAGTTACAAATTTTGAAAAATTGTACTTCAGTTGATCAAATAGATCACCACTATGGATAACAAGTTTTACTTTTTTCAGAACTTGAAAATGCTAAGATTTTTTGAAGGCTCTAGAACGTTTTGAAATCGTTTCCAATCGACTTCGGATGTCTAAAATAAATTGTAAGTATACCAAACATCTGTTCTGTTCACCTTGATTGGATAAAATTTTAAAATTTCACTTTTCGGAGGAAACTACATGACTTTGAATTGTCAAAAACTCATAAAAATTCGAAAAATGAACTCGGCATCTAAAATTTGAATGGAGGTTCTTTTTTGATGTAAATTTTAAATTCGATGCATTTTTGTTTCGGACTACGGACCAGTTGGAATGAGTTTATATAGGTACTTACATAACAGCAAATAAATTGCAAAAGTCCAGGTTTTTGTGTCAAAAAAATATGGTGAGAACAAAAGCTGATGAAAATCTTGTTACGAGGGTATTATAGAGGGCTTCACGGTATCTCGATACCCTCTCGATGACTAAAATATTTTTTTTAAATAATAAAATTTCAGCCTTTATTGATCAACTTTTTACAATAATTTTACAAAATCCAAAAAAATACTGTGTATCGTTCAAAATTCAGTATCATTCGACCGCAACACTAGATTAATATTTCAGATCCAACCGAAAAATTCGAACGACATAATCAAACCCTGTTTCGTGCATAATTTCGCGCAGGTATTTGTTGAATCAACTGTTTCGTACGATTAATAATAATGATGAATTACATCTTGGATGACGCATTTTCTGCCACATTTTCAACACTTCAAACGTTCTTAATCAAAACAACTCTACACCTTGGCGAATTTTCAAACGCACTTTTCATCACTTTTTATCGTGATACTTTGACGTTGTTTCGTTCATACATAAAAATGAGATTTCTCTTTTGCATAGGGACTGTAATTTGGTATCTCGTTGCTGAAGTAAATGCTGGTGATAAAGGTAAGAAAAGAAATTCAATTTTGAAAAAATAAATTTTTTTTGACACGGTTTTTCAATTTTGCAGCTTTAATTTTCAATTACATAAAAGACACCTTTGTCAATCTGCCAACCGATTTATCAAAAATATCACAATGTGACCACTGGATAATCGCCTGTCCAGGAAAAGTGGATAATGGGAACTTTGAACAAACATATTCTCTTTATAATAAAGCATTATATGTAAAGACATTTTTAGATAACCACGATGATAGGAGCAACCTTGATACAGCCATAATATGTGATAAACCCTATGAAACTTCAATGACCTATTCTGTCGAGACTCAAAAGTTTGAGTTCGGCTACGAGGTAGATATTATTTTTACTCGTATTTTACCACGTCATTAATTAGGTACATAATTTCGCAATTTTCAAATCCTTCAGACATAGACTTCTAAACACGTTGAAAAATCCTTTTGTTTGTCACCAAGGTGTTTTATAAAGCTGACGAATTAATTAACATGTCTCCCTTACATTATCCCGACTACTATCCCATGAAAAATTATGTCAATTCAGCATCGACACGGACTTTGAAGAAAAACATTTCCAACGAAACCGAGAAGAGAAAACAAGAAGAGGGATTATTAGTGCGTAAGCTTCAAAAGGTATACCTGCATATGGTAATAGCTATCAAATAGAATTATAATTTTATAGTAGTGATCGAAAAAATTAATTTTGATCTCGATCATATCGATATCACTCCCGAAATCTTTTTTATATCGATATCAGAAAAGAACCGTAAAACTGAAAAATTATGCTCCAAAGTGCTCTAAAATGTGTAAACTTTAAACTTGGATTTTTTTGATCTGTCATTTGAAGTTCGGAATGAAAATTAAGGCTCCAAATCCAACGAAAAAACTGTCTGAGCATTGAACTTGTATTTTAGGTGTATACATCAAACATTTTTATTGCTTTTTCAAGGTGGAAGAATTTTAATCTTTTTGATCTCGATCATATCGATATGAAATTTTGCTCGATTTTTCTATCACTATTTTACGGATTTCTAATTTTCTGGCATACTCGACCATTAATTAATAACGTCAATTTATAATTTCAGGAATTTCTATGGTTACCGTTGGTCAGAGTAAACCTGGTGGATTATAAAAAAATCCAATACGTAGAATACGAAATTCGCAAAAACAATATTAATCCAAAGCCAGATTGCCAAGATTACAGTTTGGGAAATGAAATTATGGACGCCGCAGTCGTCGATTCGTTATATTCACAAGTAAAATTGCACAACAGAAATTTTTCAGAATTTCGATCGCACAATAAATTTTATTTAAAAATTTCAAACGCAGGAAACACAAAAGAAAACATTCAAAACAGTACTATTACCAACCAGTGAAGAAGGAAGTGATGAAGTTCGTGAAGGTGCATGTACACCCGAAGATAACTGTTTAATGAAATGGCCACTACTCCCCACTGATCAATTCCAATTCGGTTCTAATTCACCTTTGAAATGTTCCAATGTTACAACCATTCCGATATGGAAAAGCACCCTCGAAGGGATTATGGATAAATTGGATAAATATTTATATGCGTTGCAACGAGTATGAAATTTTATTCTTTCACATCAATATTAGAAAAATATTAAAAACAAACCTCGAATTCACAACTCACGTTTGTTATGCACAGATAACTGGTCAACCATTACGAATAGTCGCAGGTGTCAACGAAGTACTCACTTTATCACGACCAATGTTGAGGAAGAAAAATATAGTTTTAATACAGAAAGATTTTGAAATCGAAACGCCAAGAATCATTTACAAAATTGTCAAATTCAGATTGAATCCCTGCGAAGAAAAGAAAAATTGTCGATTCGGAGTCATGATAGTAATCCACAACGGTCCAAACAGACCTACCAAAAAGGATTTGATTTGTGATGAAGATCTAAGCGGGGATTTGGGTTGGGAGGAAATTCGATACAAAACGTGGAGTAATTCCGAGGTTCAATCAAAATTCATTTACGTTTGCGAACTCACAAAAACAACCATGGAGAATGTAGGCTTAGAGTACACAAAAAAAGCGACATTTGAACGACTGTCGTTGACGAGATTTCCCTTTTTCAATAAAGATACTAAAAAAATCAAGTTTGATGGTACAATTAAGGGGAGAGTTTACAACGAAATGATACGAATATCTAAACCTGATGCAAAAGTGGAATTGAATAGTAGCATAATAATAGAGCGACCATCTATTTATGACAATTTCAGTTCCTCGCATGGAGAAAATACCGCATATTATGACTCAGATGATGGAGAAGAATTTGCAAATCCATCAGATGATGAAAACAGCGATACAGATACGGAAAAAGAATAGTGAAAGAAATTAAAAAATGTGAAAGAACTTTGACGTTTTTCAACTAAAATTATCATGATGGTTCTCTCTAAATTTGAATCAGTGAACATTTTCTGAAGAAATAGTCAGAATTTGGGTACCAAAGAAGCGGTGAAATTTCACTGCCACTTGGTAGGTAAAAAACTACTGATTTAATTATTAATTTATCATTTTTGAATCAGTAATTTTTCATTGATTTCTGCAGTGACTTAATGCTGCCTATTCCATCAGTGAATTTTCACTGATTCAATTTAAGAGAGTATGTACTTCCTCCTGTATTCGTTTTCATAAATAAAATTTTGATGCATGATATGTACTTTCTCAATAATTGAAGGAAATGTTATTTCCGCACTACAAATTGTATACAACACCTCTTACTTAAGCATCAAAATTTCAGAAGGAAATCTTTGAAATTTGAAGTTGATACGTTGCTCAAAAATTTCAAAACTCTGTATAGCTACGACAATCTATATTAATATTCCAGGTAACTTGACATCTAATAAATTTCAAAACCCGCTTCCAGACCAATTTTTCAAAGTTTTCCAGATTTGTCATATCATGAAGTATGGAGAAGGAGGGTAATTTTTTAGCATTATATAATTACAATCCGAAATTTCGCAGAAGAATAATTTAAAATGTGTGATGTCAAACGATTTTTTTCTCAAAAAACTCAATTTTTTACGAGATTTTTGAATGCTCTTTTTTCGATTATAAAAACGATATTGGGGTGCTGGGCCCCCCAATATGCGATTTTTTGCCAAATTCGATCATTTTTGGCACAATAATGCCTCTGTAGGCGTTATGCGGTATGCTGGACAAAAAAAATCAAACGCAATGTATTCTTGGGTTCATTCCGCGTCCAATGAGCCAAAGTTTGAGGAAAACTGTGGGCAGAATAGGCCGTGGTGGAATTTCAAAGTTTTGAAAATACACGATTTTCTCCCCCTTTGTTAAAAAAATTAAGTCATGAAAAAAATCTAAAACTTGGGTTCCGACATATCAAAATGGGTTAAAATTTCACGAGCAGAACGAAATTATTGATGAAAATTAAATTTGAGCAATTTTAACCCATTTTGAGCCCCAAATCGGGTCAATTTTTGAGTATTTTCAAAGGATTGACATGTGACCTATGAAAGTGGGGTAGAATTTCGCCAGAAATTCAACAAGACCATCCAAATTTTTTTTGAACAACTTTTGAGAATTTTGAGCCTTAAATTGAGTCAATTTTTCATTAATTTCAAAAAATTAACATGTGACCTATGAAAGTGGGGTAGAATTTTGTCAGAAATTCAAAAATATCATCCAAAACTTTTTTTGAGCAACTTTTGAGAATGTTGAGCCTCAAATTGAATCAATTTTTGGGTATTTTCAAAGAATTGACATGTAAGTGTAATCTATGAAAGTGGGGTAGAATGTCGCCAGAAATTCAACAAGACCATCCAAATTTTTTTTGAGCAACTTTTGAGAATTTTGAGCCCAAAAAAATGACTTGTGACCTACGAAAAAGGGATAGAATTTCGCCCAAGGTTTTAAAATGTAATCCAAAACTTTTTTAAACAACTTTCATGTTTGAGTAATTTCAAGCGCAAAATATTTCATTGGAATGCGAAAAAATGAACAATCTAAACTAATAAAAAAGAAAATAGAAAATCCAAATCAATTACATTCAGTTGAAAAAGTAAGCGAGTTTAATTTCATTCAGAAAATTATTCGATTTTGATTTTTCTATGAAATTTTAATCCATGAAAGGTCTATCTAATAATCTACTAAATTAAAGGCTTAAAATTCTCAAAAGATGCTCAAAAAAAATTGGATGGTATTTTTGAATTTCTAACGAAATTCTACCCTACTTTCTTAGGTTACATGTCAATTCTTTGAAAATACTCAAAAATTGATTCAATTTAAGGTTCAAAATTCTCAAAAGTTGCTCAAAAAAAGTTTTGGATGATATTTTTGAATTTCTGGCAAAATTCTACCCCACTTTCATAGGTCACATGTCAATTTTTTGAAATTAATGAAAAATTGACTCAATTAAGGTTCAAAATTCTCAAAAGTTGCTCAAAAAAAAATTGGATGGTTTTGTTGAATTTCTGGCGAAATTCTACCCCACTTTCATAGGTCACATGTCAATTTTTTCTCCGTCTTCAGTTGGAGGAGGGGGGGGGGGGGGTCATCAAGTTCAAAAAAATAAGGAACAATTGATAACAATTTTCCAAAGAGATATCTTCAGAAAAGAATTAAAAATTGGACTTCAGGGGCGTTCAAAGCTCCTTGAATTCAATTCTGGGGTTGAGTATTTTGAGCCCAAACCCAAACCTGAGCCCACAAAGGTGCAATGTTGGGAATCGAGATGAACAAAAGTTCCAGCATGGCAATAATTTCAAACTTGTTATAGAATTCGACGTTTTTTGACATTTGAGTGTAATTTTGCCAAAAAACTTCGAAAGGAATTCATTGAAGAGTCGGGGGATGGGCCAAAAAAATTGAGAATTTTTCAAAATTATCGAATGCGGTATCAAAATCTATGTTTTTTGACTTCCAAAGTTCATTTTTGAAGTCCCCCCCCAAAAAAAAAACCTCAAAAGAGGCTCCGCGTAAGGTTAGGGGTCAAGATTAAAAATGTTCCTGTGAGATATCAAAATACATGTTTTTTGATCTCCAGAATCTATTTCTGAGGAGTTTTTGATCCCCACATGAAATCGAGACTACTGTGGCTTCTGGGTAGTGAAATTAATTTTATAAATCGGGTATTTGTATTTCGCGAAAAAATCATTTAGGTCGATGAATTCGAATAAAAAATTCTCGAGAATCTTTCGGGAAAGTGAATTTGAGAAAATGAATGGAACCGATAAGAACGATTTTTTCCATCTCATTTCTTTTCAGCACATTCCAAATACAACCAATACGCAGGAAAATTATTCAACGTGGAAAAAAAACGACACCTGTAAACATAAGACGCTGCTCCAGAAACGTTAGGCTTTTGAAAACACTATAACAAGTCAATTTATTCTCGAGTAACGGCCCCGGCGAAGGATTTTTTGCTTTATTGAAAAGCTCGCCAGGCAGTCGAGAGGAAAAGCATGACGCCAACAACGCGTGCAAAATAATTAGAAGTGCTTGGTCGTAGAACGAGGCGTTTATCAAATGCTTCATTATTATGCGGTCGACTTGTCACGGGTCTCCGAGTAGCAAGTACTACGGGTACTTGTTGGTACAGTGTATTTACATATCGAGTAAATATTTACATTAATAGCGCAGCTGAAAAAAGACACTTTATAGGTTTCGCTTTATTTAACTTTTTTCCTCATCGATGTCTGAACGGGTTGAAAAAAACGACGTTATTGAGAACGATTCGACAACAGTAGGAGGATTTTTCAATAAACCGATATGGTATTTGGACGTGCTCAATCGATTAATGGACCAAATGCAGTATAATTTTTCACCATTAGGTGCACTAATGTAGGTAAAATGTGGTCAACGTTTCAATTAGGATGAGTTGGGATTTCGGGGACGATATTAGGTTCGTCGAATAGAACAAATGATGACAAAACGTTGCGGTTTCATTGCCCCTGTGATGGCTGCGCTGCGGTGACTCCGTCAAGAATGAACATAGAGTAAAACGTTTTATCACGTGGAGTATTTCATTCGAGTTGCGGTAAATGCCTCGATCGTATATTGGATGAGAAAATAAAGAACGGTCGCCATCGTAGGTGATTTATATGGAGTTGACATTGTACGAGCAAATTAAAAGATTGAACGAGACGTCTTCGTCGACACAGAGGCGAATCGTCTGGTCGAAATTTTGGCTCCATCGGGTGATATATGGAGACCCGATGCTATTTTAGCGTATAATTCGTACACTGCGGAAGTTTCCACCTCTCCCTCTGACCCGGGATAAAATTTATTTGTGGCTTTTGCTCGCCGATGGGCATAAGTACGCGGGTTTTCCGGTCGTTTGGGGGCGAGAGGGGCCCATGCACCTATTTTCGTCGCCAGATTTTTCGCGTTTTTTAATAAAGACCAAGATGCGAAGCGCAGGGTATAGAATGTCTGCTGCGGGCGAGCTGGTTCAATTTTTTTCATTCATTTTTTTTTCGGTCGCCCTAAACGACGCAGCGTTATATTTAACTGTCGGGAATTTTATCCGGTGGCTATACTAAAATGTCCTTGATATAGAAACAATGAACGTGCCAGAGCCGTCGGTGTATAATCTCCGTGGTCGATGGTTTTATTCACGCGAACCCGTCTCGTCTGCATTACAGAAACATTTCATCGCGCAGAGTATGAGATTTCGGGTCAGCGGGGACGTGGAAGCTGCAGGGATTTTGTTTATTGTAATTATGAAGTGTCAAGCCGTTGTAATACCCGCTCGTACGTATCTGCTTGTGAAACATAGTCGTGCTTGTATTCCCGCATTCTCACTCGAACAGATTGCGCTTTTCTTCGGCTTAAGTTACACTTGGCGTCTGTAAGTGCTGGGATAAGTTGCACATAACAATTGTATTATCGTATGGTTTCTCTCCGGCTGCTGTGTCGAGATGCGAGATGAATATCGTATCGGAACGACTCCGAGTTGACGCGATTACCGAGCTTTTACGAGTTGATCTTTTCGACAATTTGCAATCGACACCTGTATCAAAGTGTGCCTCTTTTTTGTCCAATTTTTCATCGTGTCGAGAAAATATACACTGGTCCTGAAATTGGTTTGTTTTACGACTCGAGTCAAGTGGAAAAATCGAGGGTGGATATGAGTAGAATAGGTAGACTTCGTAGCGAGAGGTAATTGACTAAACTCGTTCTTTTTCGAAAGGTATAAATAAAATCAATAGCATATGATACCGAGCTATACCGAAGTATCGGATTAATTCGGGACTAGAATATCCTCCCAAGGTTCTACATTAGCACGAATGCTTACCTCTGCGTAGCACGTCTCCGGTGAAGAGAATTTTTTCGAAATAAGATCGCTCGCTGCCTTCGAAGCTGTCGAAGAAATAGAGAAGGAGAATATCTATTCTCGAGGATACGCGGTGTAATACAAGATGGGATGCCGAATTGCTGAATCAGTCGAGCGAAACAGTCTTTAATTTGGTTACAGTAGCTCGATGCATTAGGAGTTCTACAGCTGCGTTTGTGTCTGCGACTGTACTTTGTAGGTGGGTAAAGGTATCCTTGAGAAATGATATTTTTTCGTCGACGTGAGCTGGTTGTACTTTCGATGTGGTAGAGAAATGGAGTGGAAATGACCAAACACGTTTCGAATTCCGAAAGCTCGTTTGAATGAAGATGAATCATTTACACTTTTTTGCAGGTTGTGAAAGGATATGACTGGAAAATTTTTAAAGAGATGTATTTCACACGATTACCATGTTCGTTTCTGTATATTGCTCGATTTGGACGCATCATCAATTGAAAATTAAGAAAACTGATTCAAGAGGGGGGAGGAACGAAAATTGAAGAATCGATTAACACTTATTCGTTAGTCGAACAAACCAAATTGAAAGTGCCAAATCGAAAGGTAATCGATAATAACTGGTTTGAAAATACCAAAAATAATTTTAAAAATCGAACATTTACGGTCCATCGATAATCTGGAAAAATCGATCCAAGTACTAAATCTACAAACGAAAAATTTATTTGTGATCAATCGAAAATCGAAAACCCCAATAATTCGTAATCAATCAATAAAATTAAAAATCTGATTTTAATGGAAAGAAGTAATTGATAATCAAAAAAATTGATTGAGGATAGGTACCAAATCGATAACTTGGAAAATCGGTAATAAAACAAATAGATCTGAATCAATAATCGAACAAATCGATATTTTGATTCATAAACTGATGATCGAAAAAAATTGAGAATATCAAATTGGAATTAGAAAAAAAAGATTTCAGTCCGACGTCGATAATCTATAGAAAATGGATTTAATTAATAAATCAATACTGGAAAATTTTAAAAAATATTCGAAAAAACCAAATTGATCATTAAAAAAATTCGATTCGAGGACTACTTTGAAAATTAAAAATCGATTCGAGGACTACTTTGAAAATTAAAAATTGGTTCGTGATCAATCGAAAACTGTCTCAACTAAAAAAAAAAAAAAACAAATTCCACGAAATTATAAAATAATGGAAAAATCGATTCAAGTAATAAATCGAAAATTGAAAAAAATTGATTCGTGCCTACATACAAAATTAACCATTGAAAAAATCGATCTGAATCATAAATCGATAATCGATCCGAATTATAAATCATAAATCGAACTGAATCATAAATTGAAATCTATTTGAATCATAAATCGATAATCGATCTGAATCATAAATAAATAATTGATCAGAAACATAAATCGATAATCGAACTAAATTACAAATCGAAAATCAATCTGAATTATAAATCGATAATCGATCCGAACTATAAATCGATAATTGATCTGAATCTTAATTCGAAATCGATACGAATCATAAAATCGATAATCGATCTGAATCATAAATCGATAATTGATCAGAAACATAAATCGATAATCGAACTGAATTACAAATCAACAATCGAACTGTATTACAAATCGATAATCGAACTGTATTACAAATCGATAATCGAACTGTATTACAAATCGATAATCGAACTGAATTATAAATCGATAATCGATCTGAATCATGAATCGATAATCGATTTGGGCCATTAATCGATAAAAACAGAAACTGATTCGAAAATAATTGGCGATTGTAAAAAAATCGATGCAATAGTAAATACAAAAACCCAAAATCGATTGAGATTATTCAATTTTGGATAAATTTTTCAATTTACGATTAATCGAGGTTTCTTCGATTTTATCAAGAGCTGTGCATTTGTGATAGAAGAAGTGAAGGAGGGGGAGGGGAGGGGTATTTCCAAAGAGATTTATTCGAAGCCCGACACATTGAACCTCAAAAGTACCTAATGATAATAATTATCACGTTCATAACTTGATTTCGATCTCAGGATAACCAACGATTAATTATTTTTTAAACATGAAGCCCCATAATTTCTTCGAGGCTTCAATCGAGCATAATTGTTAAGGAACGAATTTATATGAAATTGTATGTTTTTCTATGTCAAAGATGATGGGGGTGGTCGAAATGTTTGTGAATCAAAAAATTTCCTGTAAAATGGGCACAATTTGATAGTGCATATTTTGAGCTAAAATGCAGATTTTGACATATTTCAGACGTTTAAAGAGCATATTTCGTCATATTTCGGTTATTTTCACTATTTCTTGCATATTTCACAATATTTCGAAAATTTCACCCCACAATTTTGTTTTTTAGCCATTTTTCACCAACAAAAATGACAATCCTGCGAAAAAAACAATCGAAAATTTTCAAAAATATTTTTCCCCTGTGAAGTGAAGCGTTTTTCTATTGCGAATAGTTTATGATTTGAGTGATTTTGATAAGATTAAACGAGTTTTGGCGATTTCAAGTGTTATCATGTTGTTAAGCTCGAAAAATCCTTTCCAGGGATACCCATCTCGATGTAGCATATTTTGCCTATTTCGAGGTTCAAGTGCATATTTTTGCATATTTCGAACATTATTAATGCATTTTACATGTGTCATATTTCAACTTTTTTCGGGCATATAATTCCTTTCACTAATGATTGTAGCTGGATGTAAGCAGGGGAGAGTAGAGGTACACTTAATGAAAAATTGACATTTCAGTGCGGAAAATTGAACACAAATTGAAAATAGGTCGTAGAAAAAAAGAGAGTCCTTTCATGCATTGTGAAGAACTAAAATTTGTGACTTTACTTCAAAAAATGACGGAAATAAATTGAATGATTTTTTACGACATTTTAAAAATTACAAAAACAAACAAAAGTCTTCAATTACTTATTCTGAAAAGTTTTCAAGATTTTAAGGACAATTAAAACTCAATTTAAAGCTATTTTGAATACATTATTGAATAATTATACCTATCGGAAAGAATTTCAAGATTTTTGAAGGATTTCAAAAAAATTTCCAACGATCAATCTGTTCCAAAAAAAATCACAAAAGACAAATTTCGAATCATCTCTTTCCAAAAATATCACCCCACCACTTCCAAACCCTCAATCCCACCTTACACCTACATAAATCAAACTACCTCCACAACCGCGATCCTGCATCCCTCCGAAATCACAACCACAGGTCACCGAAACCGACCTCAAACCGCACTATCGATTTTCTCCGGCGCGAATCCGCCGACAAACAATTAGCGCGGTAAAACGGATAACAAGAATGTGACACTTAATTATACGAATTAAAAAGGCCGCGGCGCTCGGTCGCTGCGTACTCGCTAACGCAGCCAGAAATCAGAATTAATATGTAATACGACGAGCGTCGAAACGCTGATGGAATATAAATGGACAAATGATGAACCTATTTCGGCATTATTTAGATTAATACGATTTACGGTCGTCGTCATCGTACGGCACACTCCCAACACTCCGCAATCGTTTCTAATCAAATCACAGCGTTATATAAGGTTGTAGTCATAAACTGCTGATTTCGTATACATATACTACACAGCAGCATGACTGGATGGTGTAAGGTGCACGCAGCATCCGCGAAATCGAGGGAAGAAGAAATGAAGTGATAAAAGGGGTTGCTTTAACGTGATTTGCATAAAATTTGGAGCTGGTCGGGGGTACCGCACGGGACGCGTTCCATCGTCCAAAACGAAACAGCACCGCGTGTTAGGCTAAGTATTAACTTATTAGCGTCGCCGTGGCTTGCATCGTAGACCACATAAGCTACTCTACGGTGTATTTTTTAACGCTCCGACGAATAAATTTTCAACTGTTGAATACGAAATTACACACGAGGTACAAAGGAGTGAAAAAGGATCGTCTCATCTCATCGACAAACACCTACCAAAGTGCTTTTTCCCCATATCCTTTGGAAATTTTCACCTAAAATAAAAATCTCCAGCGGAATATTACGAGAGAGATTAAAATTTATAATTAGTCTGGCGTTTCGGGGTCCGAAGTTCCAATTCCAGAAGCTGGCCAACTCGAGCATTCGTTACACACCCTCTCGTATCTCTTATAATATCGAGGGCTTTGTCGAATATTAAATCATTTTCTATAAGCAGTTTAAGGGTTCACGGAGTGAACAAGCCCGACAAGAGGATTTACTTTGGATACGTTTCGGTTGATTGTCATATGTGTATAGTCCGCAATTTATACGCAGGGAAACATCAGCCATAGAAAATTAGATATTTCGCATTCGATCGAGCCATGCTAAGCATACCATGAGGGTATCTGCAGTAAAACCTTTCTCCTTTGGATGTAAAAAGGGAACCCGAGCCAGATGATACGAACACAAATGGTAGACACGTCAAGTGACCAGTCAAATGTTTCAATCCCGTTACCTACTTCGGCCTTTGAAGGTAATCCGCTTTACCATCTTTTTTATTTTCACTATTACTATAATATAATCAGCATACACATCGTTTCGCGACTCCTGATCCTCTCTGGTACATAAGTAACCTATTGTAACGTCAACAAATACACCAACTCCAGAGCAGACTCCTCCAATGCCATATTATCAGATCCTGGGCTAGGAAAATACGAAATTACTTCCACAGCCGCGTGATGACTGGAAAAAAGATTGTTTAAACGCGTCACGCCATCGCCACGAGATGTTTTCCTCAAAACATCGCACCACGCTGACGGATTGGATCACCCTTTAATAACTTTTATCAAATGACAAGGGGTCCGCATATTCCAACAAACATGTATATTTGCAATGCAAATGTGTCTCTCTCTTTGAAGTCTCAATCTAAACCGTAAGAATACGAAATACTTCCCTACCACGTCCCACCGCAGCAGAATAGTCTTTATATGAGATTTTAATAATGCGGCGCCGTTGTCTCATGTACTCACTCTACTTGTCATTTTTCAAGATTTCATTCCATTTGTTTCTTCGTATTATCGCTTAATTATGTATGTACAACTGGAGGGTCGAATTCGTAAATTTTTTCAGTCCATGTCGTTAATTTGTTCAGCGTAGATTTTACATTCGTTATAGGATGATTATTTGTGGTACGTATTACAGATTCGATTCGGTTCATCATTCATTGACCGTGGTCTTCGTTCCGGATGAATATCGATGCTGACGTAAGAGGAGTGAGAAAAAATAAAGACGAAGAAGCCGAGAAGGGAAAGGAAAAGTTTGGTGAAAAATCACTCGTCATTGTTTCTGCGGTTTGATTTATTCGTTGTCCAAATTCTGGAGTCATCAACATTTTTAGAAAACAATTTTCCACTTATTCTGTTCACCACCACTACCCCCTCTTCTCCAGTTGGAAATTCACTAATGAATATTTTATGTTTTTAAATAATTAATAGTTATCGATAATTTCACTTCAAATAATTAAAAAATTTTGAAAAAATTTCAAGCGAGGTACTCTTATAAATTTTTTAAATGCAAAACTTGACTACGCATTTTTTTGAAATTCAAAACTAATTTTTGATCAGCTTAAAGAAATGATTTTTTGTAAAAATTTTCAAATCAAAGTAAGAATTACGAATCATCAAAAACATTTGAAAATTGTAAAATTAAATTTAGAAACAGAAAATCATTAAAAAATTGACCATTAAAATAAAAATAAAGTTTTCGATTCGTAAAAGTATCAATAAGAATTTTCAATTTTTTCGAAAAATATAGTTGCTTTTTAGTTCATTTTTTTTCCAAATCAAAAAAATAATCCTCAGGAGTCGATTTGTAAGTAAGTAGCTTAGCTATCAAGAATTTTTTCAAAGAATCAAGTAGTACCTAGTACCTACTTAAAATTCAAGCAGTATTGGAATCAATCCACTTTCATCTTCAATGAAAAAAAAACAAAAGAATCAAGAATCAATTCATTTACAACCAAGTTAACATGAACTTTTTTTTTCCAAATTTTGATTTCCTTTCCAGTTTGACTCCTCTCCTACCATTCTTTTACTTCAGTTACTACAAGCTAATTAACCGAAACGAAAATGATGGATCATTTCAATTTGAAATTATCAAGCATCAACTTTCGATTTTCTATTTATGAAGTCATAGACACTTCAACAGTCTGACATATCTTAATTATTTACTGCACGATTTACATACCATTATGAAGAATTTGAATATCTCCGTTCGAGTTATAAAAACGATTATTTTCAATCCTCTCGTTAGTTTTTGATATCATTTTCGTTTTCAATATCAACTTACGATTTTACAGTTGAGAATAGTTATGAATATGAATCGCTCACCTACAAAAAAAACAACAGAAAAACAAAATGTTTAGAAATAAATTCAAGAATAAAGAATAAACAACAATAAAGTTGGGTACATAAATAAATTAATAGATGATAGTCAATTCATAATCATTAGGTATAAGTTTTTCGAGACTTCCAAGCTCAAAAAATTCCGCTCCATTCAAAAATCAAGGCGTAAGATCCACAGTGCTGAATAGTAGTACAAAATAAGTATAGTAATTCGAATATGAACTTGAAAAAACAGGAAGTAACTACAAAAATTTCAACATTTTGCCAAAAGCAAGTAATTTTTCAATTTATTTGTTTTTAGAATTTTTTTAATCTTCAGTTCTAAATTTGTTGTTTCTTATAAATTTCATGATCAAAACGGTATTAAATCAATATGATTTTTATGGTTACTTTCCCTCGCCACTTCCTCCCACAGGGCATCCATTTTAAAAAATATATATTTTCCCTGATTTTTTCAGATTTTCGAGATCAATTTTCTTCAAAGTGGGAAGAGAGGGAAAGAAAGAAAGAAAGACGATTTGTACATTTTTTTTGAGAAATCGAAGTTTCAGTATCAAAATGTTTGCAAAAGAAGGAGTTTAAGCTACAATTCCATCATTTTTTCATTTTACATAATTCAATCTTGAAAGAAAGACGAGATCTCAGGGTGTCTTTAACAAAATCTCAACCCCCAAAAGAAGGACTTTAGAAGGACCTTGGAAGGGATTTCAGCATGACCTTTTCAAAATTAATATTGTACACCCCCCTCCCCCCCACCAAAAAAAATCAAACTCATTTTAGGAGGACAAATTTTTTCTGTTTCAAAATATTTCATTGTTTAAGATGGAAGAAAAGAGTTTTTACCATGATTTCGAAAAAAAAGTAAATTCACCGAACCTAAGCGAAGCGAAGGCGAAAATTTTTGAAAAAAAAGGGCATCCAGAATCTGAAAATTTCTTCATTAGGTGAAATTTGTGCTTTTTTCCGTGTTTTGTTTAAACTTTCAAAAAAAAACAATATCTATGGACCCGTTCCTGATTTCCTTCCAAAAACTCAAAACATTTTTGAAAATTGCAATCAAGATCGTTACCTCCTTTGATAAGTGAGAAGGACAATTTTTTCACTTGAAAATATTAATTGCCTAGGCTGGAAAATGAAGAAGTTTCAAACCATTATTTTGAAAATAAAATTATGTAAATTTACTGAGCCCGAGCGAAGCGAGGGCGAAATTTTTTGGAGAAAAGAGCATTCAAAAGCTGAACTTTTTTCAGGCACCCATATCATCTTTCATCATCTCACACAAAGTTGCCACTAGCGACATTTCAAATATTAGTGATTTATTTCAGCTTTTGGCAGATGAGTCTCAAAATTTGAAATGGGAAGGACTTTTTACTCAATATAAGGACTTCGGAAGGACTTGTTAGACACCCTGGATCTTCAACACTCACCTTCTCCAAACGTCTCACACTTCACACACCCACAAAGTGAAAGAAAGCCAAAACTTGAAAATTTTAAAATATCCAAGATGTTAAAAAAAATTGTCAATTCCAAATCAATTTATTCACCCAAGGGAAAGAGAAAAATTCGAAAAATGAAATTTTTATAGAATGGAAAAATTGTTTAAATATTACGTTGGTTAATATTACCTACTTTCGAAAGTATTGGGACTTCTAGACAGAAATTCAAGTTTTAAAAGTTCCTTGACTTTGAAGAGAAAATTTCAAAATTTGCTCGATTTTTCTAGATTTTCCAGAAAATGGACACACTGTCCTATCAACCTCAGATAATACAGGGTGAGGCATTAACAACGCAACCATGTTCTGACAAAATTCAAACCATGAATGAAAATTGGTATTTTTTTTTCAAGAAATGTTGGAATATAGGTTAGAAAGTAAAAAAAAAGTGACAATAAGTGTTGAAAGTAGCATCTATGAGCATTAATACAATAATCATGTCACAAAACCGAAAAACTTATCTTGAAGTTATTACACTAATATTGATAATTTTTTCCGAAATTCTAGCACGTAATTCATCTAAGTTTTATGGAGCAGTTGAAAAAACTCCGGCAACCCAATCACAAAAAAGTGCGATAAAGTCAGAATACGTGTTTGAAATTGAATTTTTTTCTTTTTTGATAGACTTGATATGTTTATGTTCAAATGTAAAACACATTCTCTTCCTACTCTTTGTGCTCGCATGACAAAAATTCACCTCAGATTTCCATAGCAATGGTTTTATATGTTTTTGGAAAGACCAAAGTTACCATTTTTGGTGGAATCAAATGTTTTAGGTCATTTGGGTTGCGTTGGTGGCAATTTAAATTTTCGGTTGCGTTGTTAATGCCCCACCCTGTACATCTTATCGTCTTTTAAACCACAAATTTCATTGTGATCTGATATCTGGGTAGGGACTCTCACTACATTAACAAAGAGAAAAAAATCCACAATGAGGTCCGTCCTTTCCTCGACAGTTGTGCATCGAAGGGAGAGGGGAACAAAAAATGCAAATTTTCGATCAAGAGGTAATTTTTCTGACAAAAATACAAGTTTTTTTATTTTTTTTGTAATTTGGAAGTTGAGACGAGAGTTTTTCAAACAGATATAGTTTTTGAAAAATTTTCCACTCGAACCACTCATTTTTTCAACAAAGGTCCCCCCCTCGATACTTTCCCTAACTTTTTTTTCAACGTCACGAAATTCAGTCGGTATAGTTATTTCCACTCAACATCCATAAAATCGACAAACAAAAATAAAAATGAAATTATAACTGCAAATCCAAAATTTCCAATACAATTTGGCTTTTTAATTCAACTCCCCTTCCCCTCCGGCATATATATAGATAAAAAAACGAAAACAGAATCCACCAAGATCCTAAGCAGAACGCGCGATAAAATACCCTTCTCTTTCCTCTTCACATAAGACATCTCGAGTTTCTTCTCACTCTTAATTTAATTCCTCTCGAAAAATTCCTCGAATCACTTCGACACACAATTTAATTAATTTTTTTACCCTCGCGTTCGATTTTGCTTTCAAATTAACGAAATACGATTAGTGTTTCCGATTAGATACTTGTATCGTATCCAGATAATACCGTATCTGTGAGAAGATGTGAAATCCTATCGTCGCGTTGGTCGTTTAATTATACAAAACCCTGTAATCGTATAATCGTTCGTATTCGGTTAGAATTAAATAAGGACTCGAATAAACTAGCCGGTCGAAGCACTGTACAATATAAAAAGAGCATGTTTAGTTGTAAGATGTAGTACCTAGATACACAGATGTACCTCTACACAAACGTACATAACTCGTCTCGAGTGTAATACGTAGTATTACATTGGGTGTGTAATTATCTACCCATTTATAAGACGACCACTTTATAACGAGAAATTCTAGTGTTACGCATTCGAGATCAGAAGTAAATTATCGTAATTACCGTATACATTATGTATTATCCGTAGATACCCTCGACAGTATAAAATATAGTAACACTGGCTCGCGAAGATATCGAATAAATAATGAAAAAAATTGTAAATATTGAAAAAAATATTTACAAACGTTCAATTACCAATACGATAGACATGGGTGCTAAAATTATCACGTATTATAAACAAAGCTCTTTAAATGCCAACTCCCTTTCGGAGTGTAAATTGTTCTCAAGGTTACTGGCACGATCCGGCGCTCAAGATGGAACGATTGTCTATCTTTATATCTACATACGAATCAAACATGAAGTGTGTAGGAGTAATAATGATTTTTAGGGTGAATTTAAGGACCATCGTATCTCTATTATGGGTATAAAAAATCGGACGATATGGTTGGTTTTATTTCACTATTGTAAAGTGTTTCAAGGTTTGGGCTTTGCTCCGGTCTGATGACTGGTAAAGTATCGCCGGAAGCTGTCACGCATGGCTGATTGAAAATTTACTTCTGTGTTGGTCGTATTTTGTGGTAGGAGCGACGAACGAAGGGTATTTTCACGATACCGTGTACATAGAAAGTCAGAATTGGTTTTTTTTTAATATGAATTCAGCACTTTGTGTTATGCATTGCAACGAAAACGAGATTGGTCTAAATCATCGTCATCACGAATCAAAGTGAAATAAAACCTACGTTGGTAATTTGGTAGGTATACGATGAAAGAAATACCATACGAGTATATTGACCTTTAATTATGGATACTATTAGTGAATATGCTGCGGCCGGCGAATCGGTGGTGTATGCACGAGGTAGCTCCGGAGCTGGTTAGCTACTCGTATTTTTGTCTGATGTGTATATTAACGCGAGCTGATGCAGTGTGCACCATCATGACCGCAGTATGATGAGAAATCATCGTATTTTGAACCTGTTTTTTACGACGATTGTAGAAAGTATTTACGTAGGTACGTAGAAGTGCGGCCAGAAAAGTTGCCCAGTCAGGTTGTCGACGTGAAAAAAGGAAATATTTCCAGCGACGGTTCGAGCGACCGATGCTGCAGAATGTTGGCTTGGGTGACTTCAACACCAGCGATTTTTGTTTCAATGTTTTCACTGAGCTGAGGGGGAGGAGGGGAATTTTCAAAATGAAACGATTTTATAAAAGAATTTGAATTTGAACTCCAGAATTCAGAAAAGAAAATACCAATGATCACTGAATATGACGAAAAAGTTACAAAAAAAATATTCAAATGCTTTCAAATATTCAAATCCAAAAACTAAACTGGTTTGAAACGAGCTGAAAATTACTGAAATTTTGTCAAAAGTAAAAACTGTTGCAAATGTAGTGAACAGGGTTGGGAGAACGAACGAGAAGAACAAAAGATCAATTTTTAAAAGAACGAACGTTGAAAAAGTATTGAAACAGAACATGCGAGAACCAAGAACAATAAAAACAAACATCTAATTTTTTAGCTTGTTCTCGAACTTCTTTTTTTCGAAAAAATTAGATTTGAAGACCTCACGGGAAGAACGGGTTAATTGAGGGTTTTTTCAAAAATGACTTTTTAGTGCCATTGTGTACAATAAACCATGTACTTTTATGTGGTTTATATGAAAAATGTCGAACTTTTCAAATTTTGTCAATAAAAGCAAAAAAGAATTTTCAAGAAATTAAAAACACGGAAAAAACGGGTTAACTACTCTAAACAAAGAAAAAAATGTGCAAAAAGCTGATTTTTGTTTTTTAAATAGTTGATTTATTGTTGTGAACATGGAAAAAAAATCATAATTTAACAAAAGATAACTCATAAGTGGAAAAAAAAACTGATTAATTTCAGAGAAAAAATATTTCAATTTCAAGAAAACACGGAAAGGTTAACTTCTCAGAATGTTGTTCAAACACATTGTGTGTTGAGTGACTTTGAAGCTTTTAAAAAACTTTTGAGCAATATTTGCCGATATAAAATGATTCTAATTGACATTTTGAAAGTAATAAAATCAAAACGAAACTTGAAAATCCATTTTTATTCAGTTCCACTTCAACATTATCTTTAAAACGTTCTCCAGCAAAATTTATAAAATTTCAGTTACCCCGTTCTTCCCGTGAGGTCTTCATTTGAACATTGAATTTGCAAAAAAAATTTCCATTTTTCCAGATGAATTCTGGTAGAAACCCGAGAAAAATTGCATTCGAGGTCGAAAAAATCAGGAAAAATTTGATCTCAGGCGATTCACTCCTTTCTATCTCAAAAAATGTCGACTGTGATTTGTTCCGGATGGAAATTTGTTTTAAAAAAAATTGGAAAAAACTTGAGAACAAAGAATATAATCTTAGAAAAAACGTTCACACCTCAACCGATCTAATGAAATAATTATCACACGCCTCAGAATCGGACATACAAAACTCACCCATAACCACAATTACCTAATACCTATCACCACTCAACATCTCCTGTTTTACTGTCCTAATTTAAAACGACTGAGACAAAACCTAAACATCTCTGAAAACAATTCAACAATACAAGGCTCAATAACACAAATACAAAAAATCCTCCTTCTGAAAAAAGAACTTGACTCTAACACCAAATTTGAAAATAAACCCTGCTTTCCAACTCCCTCCTCACGCGCGCTGGGCGTAAAAGTTTTGGTAGTTACACAAGCCCAGCAAAATAAAATTTATTTTAGAAAAAATTCAGAAAAAGAACCAAGAACAAAATGAATGCAATTTTAAAAGAAACTTTTCAAAAAAACGAAAGAACGAGAATAAAAGAACAAATTTCGTTCTTCTTCCAGTCCAGGTAGTAAATTGGTAAATTGCTGTTGCTAATTTGCTATCAAGAAAATTTGCAAAAACTGTGTTACGAATGGACAAGAAAATCGTTAAAAAGTTTTCCTAAAATGAAATACGCAACAAAAGTGATTCAAAATAATGCTAAACTAGATAAAATTGAACCAATGTTATCAAAATAATGCTAAAATTGTTCAACAGATAACAAAAATCCATCAAAACGTTGAAAAAAATCACTGAAAATATAAGAATTACAAACAAAAAATTGGACAAATTTTGCTTTAGAGCAAGATCTTTTCAATCTACGTTTTAAAAATTACTTTTTACCGAATGTCAGATATTTTTTGAAATTTGTTCATTGATGACTTTTGATTAAAATACATAGGCGGATATGAACCGTAACTTTTTTTGGGGGGGGAGGCTTGAGTCTCAGTTTTTAAAAAAATTTCTATCCTTCTCATTACGAAATTTTTACTCAGCTTTTTTTCAATATGAAGAATCAATGGAAGGAAAGACTTCATATCATCATTTTGAGGATGAATTGTGTGAAATGAAAGTTATCCAGCTCGAGCGAAGCGAGGGCGAAAATTTTTGAAGAAAACAAAATCCAAAAGCTGAATTTATTCATTTCTTTACTTAAATCAAATTTTAATATTAGAACTGAGGTGAAATCTTCAACCTTTTATTTTGAAAAATTGAAGATTTTCAGAAAGAAAATAATTCGTTTTTTAATAGTTTGTTGTTAAAAAAAAAAAAAACATTTCTTCGGTGTAGAAATTTGGTGATTTTTGAAGTTAGGTAAAACAAGATTTAAAGAATTTTTGAAAAAAATTTTGTTTCAACAATCGATAATATAAGCACCTAATTATTTTCTTCATCAAAAAGACCATTTTAGTGACTTGAAAAAAAAACAATTGATAGTTTATCCCTTGAAAATTAGGTGTTGGCGAATTTTTTGTGAGTAAACATAAGTATACACGAAAATGATTTGGGGAGGCTAATTCAACATGCCCCCCCCCATGTCCCCCTATTCAAATACTTCGGCACTTTTTTAATTTTAAAAATTGCTTTAAAATCTCTGACCAAATGTTGAAAGGTTACAGAAATGCCAAATTACATAATTAGCATTTCTCATTTATTGAAATAGTAATTTTGAAAATCAAAAAAGGAGAAAAAAACTCGAAGCAATTCTAATACCAGTCTGAGATATTTCTATGATTTTTTGATATTTTATCATATCGTCAAATTTTCTTTTATCAACTCGCCAAAATTTTCCCCAATTTTGAAAAGTCTTACAAAAAATCATATTTTTTTGAATTCATATTATTGATCTTTTCATTGATATAAAAAATGTAACCCTCTCAATGATAAAAATTTATATATTGTAGATGTGTGAATCCTAATAATGAATTTTACAGAATTTTGGTTGTTACCAAAGATTATATCTGAAAATATAGATAAATAAATTGAGAACTGAACTATTTGTTTTTTAAAGTTTTAATATTAATTTTTGATTGCATAAATATGTGAACTTGAAGTAATTTATACTTTTAAGGTAAATTCGGTTGATAAATCATTGAAATTAATGTGGGCTAGTATCAGGTATAATACAATACTCTTGATATTTATACCTGCATTTCCATCCACGTGCTCATATCAGCGGAAAAATACACACGCGGATGATTTTCAGGGCGTGAAAAATGATTCGTTAAAGTTTCAGAAGCGCGGGTTTCAGTATCGTGTTAATTTTGACAAGATACCTACCATTTTACATAGGTATAGAACACAGAACAGAACTTTCGCACGTGAAAAGTTCAGCAGCAGGTTCGACTGTCGGTCGAATGAAACTCAAGACTTAGTCCGTCTAACTCTAAAACCAGTGTAGTGTACGAAACACGATGATTCACTATAATTAGAAATTTTCGACTCAATTCGATCTAGTTTACGGGATGTAATGAAATAATGCATGTTCATCGGGCTGTAACTACTCAAATTATATAACCAATGGCTAAAGTACACTAGTTTTTAATCTTCTCGGATCGCTGTTTTACCTAGGTCCATACTCTGTAGTTTAGGTATAGACCAAGACTAACGTAGAATACTCTTTCGGGTCTTCTTCTCCATTACTCTTACCTTCGTAAGGCTACATACACATGCACTGCGCGTTTATCTTTATACGGTTATTATGGAGCTGTTGAACTTATACACGAAGCGTGTATTTTTTTTTTTTTTTGAGAATGTACACAACGTAGTGCTCCAAGACTGTGTGAATGAATTGTAAGAACTAAACTTAATCGGTCGGCTCGTCGTAGGTTTTTTTCACCTTAAGTATAAATGAGTGAGTGGAATTTTCAAGTGCTACCATACATACTTCGGATATAAAGTATAAAACACGATTCAAAGGTGTGCTTCTCTCCTAAGGGGTTTTCATGTTACACCAAAGAAAGAGAATACACCGAATATAGAACATCAGAGTAATTTTCGAGGATCCTTTCGAAGATTTAACAGAAAAAAGGAGACGTAAATTTATATTAGATATTACTATACATGGAATAAATTGGAGAATAATTTTATAGATAGATGTTGGAAAGAGGGAGAGGGGAAATAGAAAAGAATCTGAGAATATTATGACTTTGGAACGGTTTTATAATACGGTGACAAGAGGAAAAGGGAGGAGTAGAACGATAAAATGTTACGGAATGGTGCCAAACTCATTTTTTTGGCAATATTTGCATTAAAATAACGTCGAAGGTGCTTCATGGAAGTGTAAGATGGAAACGAAAGAGGGAGAAGAGCTCCAAGAATAATGTCGAGTCATCGTTCACTTTTTTACAGCGATTAGAGCAGCTTACCTGGGCTTTTTTTATCGACTTTAACGCTTCCGTAACGAAAATAAAAATTCGAGGTGAGAAGAATTCTTCGGGCTGATTTTTTATTTCGTTGTTAGATTATCAGACTGAGGTCAATTCTTAGTTTTTCAAAGAGAAGGAGGCGGGGAAGGAGGATGAATTTAGGATGAAAGTGCGAAAACATCAAATAAAACGGACAATTTAGTCAATATATTCAAATTTATCGTCAATTTCTTTAATTTAAATAATTTTTCATCGTAGAGGGAGTAAAAGTCTACTTTTACTCCCTCTCGCGAATCGCTCGAGTGCTCAAACTCGACTTTTACTCCCTCTACAATGAAAAATATCGTATGCAACTCGGGAGATAAATGATTTTCGACGATTTTGAGTTATTTCCCTCGCTTCGCTCGGGCAATAAACCTCAAAATTCGTCGAAAATCACTTTATCTCCCTTGTTGCATAATATACTATTTATGATGTCTGGACAACACTTTTTTTTTCAATTTAGACCCACTCTTTAGTCTATGGCTGGATGTGGATTAATTTACCGTTCAAGGACGATTTTTGGAATTAAATTCGATTGAAAATGTTGCATATTAAGTACATATCAAAAAATTATTAAAAAATCATTGTCAACAAATCTGTCTTGAATCGATTTATTCTCGTAAATTTTTCAAGATCTCCGGGCATCGTATTGCCAAAATTTCCAACCAAAAAAAAGATTTTTAGCAACCCCTTGCCACGAAAAATAAGTTACCAAAAATATTAAAAACTTCAGAGAAGAACTGAACTTGCCAATTATGGGATAATTGAAAACATTTTCAAGCAAAACACTAAATATTTTTTTACAAAAAATCCTCATCCTCAAACCTTTTTATGGCATTTTATCTAGTTTTCATCAATAAAACTAAATAAAACTCTCTTTGTTATTAGCAAAAAAAGCACAGAACAGCACTTTCCTTCAACGTTTTTTTTTTCAACAAAAAATATCTACTACCAAAGGGAAATAATTTTTTTATGGAAAAATTACAATTTTTATAATGGAGACGAATATTATTACCTATCTTTTTCAACATTAAAATATTGATTATTTTTCTTCAAAACGTTGACTTTTTGTATAAAATGTAATCAACAGTGACCTTTTGAAGAAAAATGTAGCCAAAGAGTAGCTTCAATTTGAAAAAAGTAAGAAGTGGCTTCAAAGCATTCAACATTCTTCTGCACCTGCATTGCATCCCGTTCCCTCCTTATCTTATAAGACTCGTCAAAAAAAAATACAGATCTGTTATTTCTTTTAGACCAAAAGCGATGGAAATTCTTTTAATCAAATAAGAATGACGAAATATCTTCGTCCCAAATTATTGAGATGTTTATGAAACATTGTGAGTATCTTTAAAAGTTTGAACAATTCCCTCTCCCCCTTCCTGTACTCTCTTAATTTGAATCAATCAAAAACTGAAGACTGCCGGATTGAAATCAACAAAATTGAGTCACTGGATTGGCAGTGAAATTCTACGGATTTCACTTTAATCTGTGAAATTTGACTGCCAATCAGTAAAAAATTACTGATTCAATTAGTGAATTTTCATTTTTGAATCAGTAATTTTTTTCTTAACTATTGAAATGAATCAGTAAAAATTTCAATTTACTGATTGAATTGGCAATTAACTACTGAAATGAATCAGTAAACAATTTAATTTACTGATTCAATCAATAAATTGAAATTTTTACTGATTCATTTCAGTAGTTGAGAAAGAAATTACTGATTCAAATTAAGAGAGATACATACAATGAGTCCGAATCAATATATTTTGTTCTAAATTTCAATCTTTCAAGAAAGAGGAGGGGGTAGAATCAACTAGCTGTAACTTTAGATTCCACTCCCTCAATCTGAATCAGTCAAATTGGCTGATTCAATTAGTAAATTAAATTTTTTACTGATTCATTTCAGTATCTGAGAAAAAAATTACTGATTCAATAATGAAAATTCACTAATTGAGTCAGTAATTTGTCACTGATTGGCAGTCAAATTTCACAGATTAACAGTGGAATCAGTGGAATTTCACTGCCAATCCAATGACTCTTTTGTCGAATTCAATCAGTCAATCTTCAGTTTTTGACTGATTGAAATTAAGAGACTAGCCAGTAAGTGTTCTTACCTGATGATTAAAGGGGCATTACTACAAATTGAAGTAGATATAAATGTTTTTTGATCAATCTGATGACCTTTTCGGTTCAGAACCTCCCCCCTCCCCGTTCACAACAATACACCTTTTCTAGCTCCAGTTCTTTACAGTGGCTCCGATAAAAAATTAGCTTCCGAATCGAACATTAGGAAAACTTTTTCAGCTTCGATCTTGATAATGTTGTTTTTTTTCTCAGTATCTATTTATTCAATTTTGAAACAAAAGCTCGTCACAGTCAATCAATGTGTATTCTGTGAAAAAAAATTCATGACAAAAAACCATAAATATTTACGAACCGAGTCTCCGGTAAGAAAAAAAAACTCAGAAGATCAGAAATTTCAGTAATTTCAATTTTGATCACTTGTATTTTTTCTTAATCTCTGAAATTGAATCAGTCAAATTTGTTGAAATTCTGCCTTTTTGAATCGATTAAATTAATTTTCGGTCAAAAATCGTCAACTCCGAGTCAATTTACGAACTTGTCCGAAAATATAAGCAATTTTTGACATAAAATTCGCTGAAATCACTGATTTTCAGCGATTTCAGATTCAAGATTTAAAGTGAGGAGTACGAGGTTTTGTTTTTCTGAAATTGACAAAAATTTTGAATAATCATTTCACTTTTATGAACTTATCCCAATTTCTGACAACCGAAATACGTTAGAATTGTTTTTTCCCCTCGCATATGAAATGACTCGAGAGCTAAAATGAGAGAAATATAATTCAATACTCTCAAATACACACCTGCCTGTACACCATTTTGACTCACGCTCACTTCCTCAGCTACATTTGTATTCCATAACTCTCTTCCATTATCGCACACCATCGCCTGGTCGACTCCTACACCACGACACCATATCCTAAATCGATTCCGGAACACATGAAATTACTTCATTCAGCATTCGTGTATCGACTTAGGTCAAATTTTTCTCCAATACGTACTCGACAATGACCATAGTCCAGACCAAGCCTGTACATCCGCGTTGAAAACACCATCGTCTCGTCGTCGCCACCACCTCCGCCGCCTAAACCTACAGGCCACAGGCCATACCTCTTTTTAACAACTAGCACCTCGTAAACAAAAGCCACCAAAGCCACACTTTCTCCGGGCGCATTCGTCTACAGTCGTATATTATTGAAAAGGCGCGATAATTTTCTATTGTAAAAACAGCCTGAAAAAAAAGAACCTTAAAACTCGTACATAAACGTCATCTTCGGTATAATCTCAACCGCCTCGCAGCTCCGCAACGCCCGGCCACATTCTACAACCAGCATTTCAACCACACGTACAAAAGAATTAGATAATCGTCCGAGATTAAAAAATGACAAGAAATTAGTAGCTGGAGAAGAGAGAAGTACACGTAAGGAGGTAAAATGAGAAAAAAAAAACAGATAATAAAAACCAACCTTAGCTATGTAGATGTACATAAGAGCAAGGAGCCGCTACAGAGCATCGAAAACTCGACGCATCAAAACCAAGGTCGGCGAGTTTTATTTAGAATATTCAAACGGGCGAAAAGTATCGCCAACTTGGACTACCTCAGGGCTTTTTCGACGACCAGAAAAATACTCCTTATATAACACGCAAGGTCTAGGTTACACTAGCTCACTGTACTTGTTTCTTGTTTCGCCAACACCGAACAAGAGTGTAAATTTTTTCTTAACCGAAAAGTCATTTCAGGAAACAGAACACGCAGCGAGACTCCGCAGAGGTGACGGCGAAGCGCGGGAGTTGTCTCGTCTTATGGAAGAACTTTTCCATTAGTGTACCATATACGACGTACATAGACCTCGTATACAAAAAGCTCTCTACCCCTTTTTAGTACACTAATACCGACAACTTCACACACAAAAGGCTTACCACCTTTTCTACTCTCAATGTAATAATAAAGTAGATTGCACATCCAATGCTTTCGTTGGCTTGTTCAACCCGTCAAAAACTTCTCCGGCTTCGCTAAACAGAACGGATTCCTTCTATACTCGATTTAAAAGACGTTTTGCGGTGAAATCTCTCATACGTTTGAAAATTTTCGCACAGCAATGGCCACTCGAGTACATAATCCTACCTATGCGGTCATACCCAACAGGTACACCGGTCCTACACCGGTGGTCGAGAGCTGCGTATTATAAATAACTCGTATTAAAAAAGCATAACGAAACGAACAATCGTGTTTTCAACATCAGCAAGAGGTAAAGGAAAAAAAACTCGTACTGCAGGCCGTTTTAAAAATAGAACAATTTCGCATTTTATTAAAAAAATCCCAATCTCGCCATCGTGCCCAAAGGTAAGGTAAATCCGACGTTGAAAACGTGCTATGCTGGTGAACGTACTAAAAATGTAAACAGTCGAGATAAACATGCAGATCTACGAGTAAAATTCTCGATCTACGATCATGATTTCTTCACTATTTCGTCATCCGGAGACCAGACGACGTTAGGACGCGACCTGATAAAAAATTTCATCGACAAGGAGCCATTTTTTCTCGTCGATAGTAAAAGTTGTGGCTATTTTTTACCATCCACTTGGCATCCAAACAAATCACGTTAATTATTTAACCTCGTAAGCAGAAATATAATTTTTCCCAGGGCGGCGTTATCACATCGTGCTGTATCATCAGCTGTAATATAATTATATCGTCGGCGATTTCTAGTGGCTGCGGTTTTTTTTTCCTCGTTGGAAAAATACCCTCATTTTTACTCCTTTCTGCCCCCCTCTCCCGGAAACTAAAAAGAAGCTGAGGGTTCAGGTGGTTCAAATGGGATAATAAGTAGTATTATAAAGATCTCGTAATTAAATTACTTTGATCGGTTTATTCGTTACGTACCGGATGTTGATTTAATTAATGAATTCTCCTTTTTTTCAGCGTATTTTTTTCAATTTTAATTTGGTTATTGAACAACGTTTCGAGCGTAAAAATTACAGGTACACGTGTCTCAATGACTGTGGACGTATTTTACCTCGTATAACCTATTACGATGGTCTTTACCCCTCTCGTAAAATTTTCATGTATTTTTTTCAGTTCATTGCTTTCATGTTCAATTTTATTTCAAAAAAACATGTCATATTGAATGTGTTTTCAATGAGACGTGCATAAATGAAGCATTCGACTATGGTTAGAGTAAAGATCAATTTTCGAATATAGACTGGAAAATTTTTTCTTTCCCTCGGATCAAAAAATTGAAAATTATTACAATTCGATTTCCCCCCTTCCCCCTCCTTAAAAAATCTGGCAAGTACCTATCAGGAAACGATTGGACCTTATAAAAAGATTTCTCCAGCAAAAATCAAAAATTCGAGTAAAAATGAAGCTTCAGCTGTGAAAATTAGTAAATTCGGTATCTCTTTTTCATCGAATAGTAAATTAATCGAAAGTTAATTTCATCTTTTCTTCTTTCCCTCCTCTTCTTACGTTGAAATTCCTTCATAATAATTTTTTAAAGGAAGAATACGAAAACAAAACGTTGAATTGTTCATTTTTTCACACCCCTCCAAAAAACCAAGAGCAGTTTAAAATCAGAAAATGATGATCCTTCTAAGTTCTTCCTTGAAAACTGCAGGTGGGCGTCGGGAGCTTCTTTTTTGGGTGAGGGCAAAGTGAGTACAAAGACTGAATACCAAAAGGATTTTCGGGGGAGGGGGCAAAAAAGAACCTTCTTTTGCCCTGTTTTCTCAAATAGTTCAAAATAATTATGATTTTGTTATGCCCCAGCAAAGCTTTGAAAAAATTGGGCGTTTAATGCCCAAAAAAGACATTTGTTCATTGTTTTAATGCTTTGAAAATCCTTATCTGATGCAATTGGGGGGGGGGGTGTTACAAATGATACTTTGCACTCCCGCCAGAATTGGGAGGTGCAGTGCGCCCTTGTACCTCACTTTCCGACTTCACTGGTAATGAATATTTTTGCAGTTTATTATCTGAACACCACTCCAGCGAAAATCATAATTTGAGTAAAAATACCCAAATTCGATGAATTCTTCTCTTTTAAATACTGTATTAATCAAAAAAAGAAACTTTCCTCCCCACCGTTAGTTGGATTTTACTTCATAACAACATCTCAATGTAAAAAAATGAAAATTACAAAAATAATAAGACTGTATTTTTTCACCCCCCCCCGCGCAAATTTTCCTCTGGCGCTGGTCACAAACTCGCAAAACAATTAGAAATTTTTCAAGTACTTATTGATTAACATAAGAATTCAAAAAATTTTCAACTATAGTGATTAAATTAATTCCTTTCCATCTCAACATTTACATTCTGATTAAACGACGAATGCATTTTTTGAAAACAATTTTGCCAAACTCTCCGCAGGTGATGTAGATTATTAAAAATATCTCGTATTTCATTTAAAATCGTTGGCAAATGATTCAATACAGTTATATTTGAATAGAAAATAAGGAAACGACCTTGAATGTTTACAAATCATTCATTTGCGAACAAATTGTTCATGAAATGAGCTCAAAAGTGTTTTTAATTAGTTTCTTTGTTGGCGAGTAGTTGGAAAAAAGAAATAGGTATAAAATAAACAAATAGGTTTCTAATGTCTGTTTTTAAAAATAAAACACGTTGGGAGTCGAAGAAGAGGGAAACGTTTCTTTGCACTGAAAATGTTCAATTTCATTCTCCAAAAAATTACGTTCGTTTTTTTTTTCATTTTGTTCTTTCAAATGAGCAACAAAATTTTCCTTGTTGTCATCCCGTCTCCTCCTCTCCCCAACAATTCGAATTTTGTAAAATGAAAAAGACCCAAAAAACTTACGTATATTTTGAAAAACAGGATGCAAGTGAACTTGAAACCAGCAAATATATGATAAAACATTGAGCATTGGCAGAATCACACTCTGAATCACAATGTACGTACCTAAAAATTATTCCTTGCCAAAAATTGATTGAAAAATGAAAAAAAATTTAATTGAAAATTGGGTAACTTTTGCTTTATAAAATCCAAGAACTTTATTGAGAAAAAATATATAAAAATAAACGCTGAAAAAATTCAGAGTTTACAGAAAAATACAAAGGAAGAATGAATGTGTCTGGAAAATTGCAAGGAGAATTTATATTCAAGCACTTTTCATCATTCAATTTGAAAAATAATGAGCTTTTGAACTTTTTTACGGGTATAGATATCCAAAATTGACAATCCAGGAAATTAAGAATTTTAAAGTAAATTCACATTGAAAAAGAGAACATTATTATCTTAAACCACACTTTTCTACATATAATATGTACTTTTTTAAGGGTTTCAACATATATATCAGAAATTTTTTTTAAATTTGAAATTAAATGAAGCTTTTTAGTGATAACCAGTGAAACAACTTAATTTTTTTTTGAAAAATATACCCCTCCAAATGGTGTATAATCGAGAAAATAATTCCTCATTACCATCACTCGACTCTTAAAAATTTGAAAAAATCAATGTACTGGTTCCAACATTTCCTAAAATTTCAAATTCTAGTACACATTATGCCTCTGAGAAGAGATTTAGCGATCATAAGCGAATATCTACAAAAGGATGAAGAGGAATTTCCCTTATCGCCAAAAAATGGCTTGTAAAATGTTCTAAAAATCATCATATTCTATTTTTCGAATATAATTTTTCAAAAAAAATCTTTCTTCATTTACCTACTTACATAAAATATTCCTAAGAAAAATACAAAAGTAGGTACATCTGAAAACTGTTGACAAAAAATTTCACTTCCCTTAAAATCTGTTCGAAATCGTGATTGGATAATCAAAAGCTTATTAAAAATTAAGCATTTTCGTCTCAAAACTACGTTCAGGGTTCTTCTCTTCGATAGGAAAATCCCAACAAGAAATTCAAATCACCATCGAAAGATTTAAATTCATGAATATTTATCTCATAAAACCCTCTCCTCTCCCCTCACTCGTTCGCATCAGCCACCCACGCCTTTCCCAGGTCAACATTCAGCACAAAACGCGACGAAAACGTCTCCAATCATCACTCGAACTACAAAGACCATAACGAAAGAAAAAAAATACGCTCAGAGAAAAAAATCTCGTAACAACGTCGTTACACAACGTCGAAAAAATTTAATTAATTCCACCCCAAAAAATTCGCCATCGTCACGCCGACCCGACTAAACGAAACACCATCGAATCCGTACAAATGGCGTAAATAATTTGTACATAAACAACGAAGATCGTTCATCGATTAGTTTTTAATTATATCTCGTTATTTTGCAGAAAACGTACAAAAGTGCATTTGTGAAGGCGATAAAAGTCGAAACACAAAGACACTCGGTGAAAATCACTTCACAATGCTGCTAAACAACCATCAAATTACATCAACAACGCAATTAACATCTCGAGAGTAATTTTAGTTTTAAATATTCATCGGCCGACGATAAGGGTAATGGAAAAATATTTAAAAATTCCCTCGTCGTCGTTCTCTGCCATCCTTTTTTTTACCCATTTCTACGATTTCGAAGAAGTGGCGAGGTAATTCCGCATGAATAAATCCTGCCCACTTCTGGTAACTTAAGCGCCACTCATTAAAAAGTTTATTTACGTTTGGCAAGTTCGACTGTTAGATTTATATTGTAGATTGGGAAAAAAATCAACGAAAGGGAATGTAACGATATAAACACATCGTCGATCGTTAATTTATACAATATTTATGTTGGCCAAGATTTATACGTTTGGATACGTTCAAATACAAGGTATTCACTTGTCATTTGACAAACATTGGTAAAAATACCTACGAATCGATAGGCGAAAGCCAGTGGAAGGGGGGGGGGGAATTTAAGTTACAAGTTTCTTTTCAGTTGTACCAGACTTGGGAAAAAGCTCGCTTAATTAACTGCAACATTCGATTAGAAAATTTTTCCAAATAACTCGAACTAACGTCAGAAGAAATCCAATTCGGGGTAAAAAGTTTTTCAATCGTCGAACTCTTCGTTTACACTTTCGTATCTCGAACCGATATAATTCCAGTGGAAAAATTTAACCACGATCTAATCATGTACTAATTTCCGAATTGTTTACAATTATTCGTACGCGTTCGTCGAACAAAACGTGTTTTATCGAAACCAGAGGGTGTAATTGAATACAACGTCGGAGCGAGAAGCAATACTGTCGAATATGTTAATGTCACGTACAATTTATAAATAAACGAACACCTACTCGCCGCCTTTATTGATTCGTACGTACGAGAAGCACATACGAAGATACACGTATAATCAGATACCTAACAAAACAATCTATCGACATAATAATTCACCGCCGCAAAACGAACCCTAATCTATGCCATCGTATTTTCTTCACCTTCGAGTACCACGAATTTCCCAAAAACTCATGTATCGCACGCCAGTGCCAGCGCCAATGCATATGCAAACACTTCAAATACACCACCGAGCGACTACGACAATTGAAACACCCTTAGAATATCGCGAGAACTCGCTTTTAATGTGGTAATGACCTGCGGCTGTTAAAAACACATAAACCAAATAAATTAAATTACCGTTCGTTAATGAGTCACTTCGGTGTCGGACGATCGTAAAAATAAAATTCAGAATAGAAAAGGGTGCGTGCAAATTTATACCACGTTATTATTTTATTAGCCGCCCCCTTCCCCGCCTCAATCAGCACCAAGCCTGGACGAGTTCCACGAAGAATTTAATTCTAAAATGTATGGCGAATTTAGCACCGAAAAAAACTCCAGTTGGAGTAATCCTAGTAAGTCTTGTAAAAAACCAATTTTATTGCTTTAATTTCTCTAGCAAGATACGGAGAGCCGGAAACTTATAATTACGAAATGCACATACACTCGGGATGAAGAAATTCTTATTTTGATTACTTTCACGTGTGCGTGTATTGGTACTTAGTAGGCTGTGTAAATCGTACGTACGCGTATCTTTTTAAAATCCATTAACCAATCTATTATATCGATATTTACTTAATGATAGGTCTAGGTCTCGGGTCAATAGGTTGATTCAGCAATTGTATCTATCGACGTTTGCTGCTGCTGTGATAAATTTAATGATGATTCGACCGAAATAATTTCTTATTAATCGAGCATTAAGCATGCGTGGTATGATTAAAATAGATTTAGCTGATCAATCAAGTGATTATTAGTTGAGTTCAGTATCCTACTATAAATTTCCGTACAGTCGAGATTCGACGAGAAATTGGATGAAAATATTCGAAAAGACAGGTCAAATTGGGATACAACCCTTCCTCTCTCCAGATAGAGAACAGAATTGAATTTTAGTTCGAAAAAATTACGTTCCACAAGATGCATACTAAATTTGAAAACCTGAATTTCACGATGCTGTTTTTCAATTCAAGTGCTTCAAATTGAAAACTTGCCATTAAATCAGGAGTCAAGAAAGGGGAGTTTGCGAAAAAAGATAGGTTGTACAAAGTTTCAAAAAACATATGTTATTTTGTTGAAATATACAAATTTATCGAACCTCATGGAATGAAAACGAAAATCTTGGAAAAAAGGCAATCAAGAGCTGAAATTTATCATTTTTTTCAACTTTTCAGTTACCAGAGACAGCAATTCGTCACTTTGATAACTTTTTGGACAAATTTTGCCAGAAACATGAGAATTCAATGACCTTTTCTAAAGAAAAATCAAGGAATAGAAGTCGACTTCGGAGTCAAAGTCAAACTGACTACAAATTGACTCCGAATCCGGCTTGACTCCGGAGTCAAGCCGGGGTCAGGGAGTCAAGGTCAAAGATCAAATCCGAAGTCTAACCGGAGTTGGGAGTCGAGGTCTGAAACTGACTCCAGAGTTAAATTAGAGGCAGGAGTAAACTTTCTCCCTTGACTCTGGGAGTTAGGTGGAGTCAGAAGTTGACTTTTTGGCTGATTTCTATTCCCTGGTTCAAAATTGGAGTCAAACTGGAGTCAGAGAGTCAAGACAAAGATTGAATCCGGAGTCAGAGAGTCAAGGCAAAGATTGACTCCGGAGTCAAGTCGGAGTCAGGAGTCAAGGTCACAGATCGACTCCGGAGTCAAGGTGGAGTCAGGAGTAAAGGTCTGAAATTGATTTCGGAGTCAAGGTGGAGTCAGGAGTCAGGGTCTGAGTTTGACTCCGGAGTCGAGGTGGAGTCGGGAGTCAAATTTCTCCCTCTACTCCGGAGCCAAGCCGGAGTCAGGAGTCAACTTTTTGGCTGCCTCCTATTCCCTGAGAAAAATCGTAGAATTCTGAATTCAAAATTGGAAAAATTGAAAAAAATTATTTTAAATCGGATAAATTGAAAAAATATATATATATATCAAAAAAAGGTACAAGATCTGTTTCCTCTGTCTACATGACAAAATTACATTTCCAGCCAAAAAATAGGAAAATTTTACATTTAAAGTCAGAGTTACTGAAAAAATTGTGTAAGAGTTGGAAAGTTGATAAGTTTTGTACCCCCCCCCCCCAATACCTGCAACTTCCATTCTTTTCTGAAATGGTTATTCAAAATAATGGGAGAATGGGTCATCTAATCCACTGTTGTACGAAACGGGAGGGGAGGGGATGGGGAACAGATCCTAAACAACACAAAATTGTACATATTTTTAACCGAAAAAAATTACGCTCAAGCCAAAAGGCCTTTTTAGCAAAAATTTTGGAAAACTTTAAAAAATTGAGAAAATTATGCACACGTGTCAAAAAAATTCCACGAGTCAAAAAATCCCCCCCCCCCCCCAATGATAATAACCAAATGCAATGTGAGATGAATGATACATGAAAAATCAGACTATCCAATACATTCAATAAAAATGCATAACGAATCTTCAAAATGCACTTGACCATAAACTAATACTCTGTAATGAAGTAAAAATTTCATTAAAATTGGTGAAAAAAATTTATAAAATCTTGAAAATCTGTACCTAAAAGAAAAATTGCTTCTTAAAAACACGTACTAAAAACTTGAGAAAAGAATTGAAATTGTTGAAATCTTTAAGAAAAAAACATTAAAAATATCTTAAAAATGATTCAAGATCTCATAAAATGACTGAAATTTCACTAAAATTCGTTCAAAACTAAATTAAAAATCAGCAATTTTGTAAAACTATTGAAAATATCAAGCATTAATATTCAAATTTTCGCATTTCAAAAATGATTTTTTGCAAAATCTCCCAACAATTTTTCAGTAAATATTTCAAATTGTGGATACGACGACTTCATGTTTTTTTTTTTTTGAAATCTGAAGAAACTCATACTTACCACCAACAAAATTCTAACAATTTTTTTCAAAGATTTCAAGAAATTTAGAGATAAAAATTAAAGTAGAAAATTTAAAAATCCTCAAATTTTTATAAAATGATGTAAAAATGAATCTTCATCGAACTTTTTCAAAATGTTTCTTAAAAACGAAGGGTATAAATTCTACTGAGATGAGATAATTATTCTAATTTTTCAATTTTACCTACTTGTTCCCACATTTCCAGAAAATCTCCAACGAGTTTTCAACAATTATAACGATAATATTTTGATTATTCGTTGATAATTTTTAGAAACATTTTTATTATAAATTGTGAGGGATTTTTCGAGAAATTTTCTACCAATTTTGGAACTTTGCCTCGAATTTTTATTCACTTTCGAAATTATATTTTCAACATTTCAGTGATATTTTCACAAAGTTTTCTATTCTTCTTCGGTAAAATCGTCAAAATTCATTCGCCATCGTAATTTTCAAAAATGACCCTATTCCAAAAATTGTTAAAATCTGGCAAACAAACATCTCCATCAACATAAATCGTGCTATTATTTCGAAGATTTTCGCCAACGCTCGCCGAGTTGAGATGACAATCACACGCTTCAATTATGCCTACCTTCCGTAACGAAGGAGTTTAGCATCGTTCAAAGTTTAATCTAACGATTCGAGTGAGAAAACTTCCACCTCGGAAACAAGAAAACTGCAGCTTTTCGCTCCCTCGCAAAAGTGACGAGGTCAAGAACAATAGACATAATTTTGCTTCATTTCTAACAAACTTGAAAACTTCAATTTCCTCTACATCATCTCATCGCGATAGTCCACTATTCCGCAGAGACTTTCAAAAAAAGCCCACCTCGCTTCATTACACATAAAACCACGCTACCCAGTCGCAAATTTACATCAACAATTGATATCGAAAAAAAAATCTCCGGCAAGTTAAATCCGATCCGGATTTCCACATAGGTAATTCTCGTAGGAGATATAAACTCGTAATAAAGAAATGGAGGGCCCAGGGTTGTAGGTCCCGTACTCAATACGCATATAATATCGAATCGGTAGGATATCAATCGAATCGAAATTCTAAATTAACAAACACGAAGAATTGATTTCTCCACCAATGCAACGTTGAAGAGAGAGTCCATCTAATCCACCTATATGATTGCGAAGTGAACAAAAAATCGTGGGTCTGGGTTTATTCAGCGAAAAACTCATCTCCGCGAGGGTACGTGGAAACAAAAATATCTTTTTTGGATGAATGAGAAAAAATATACTCGATGAATGATACAGTCGGGTTCAATTTACTCGATACGTATGGTGAAATTCAACGTGCGCCGTATTAAGGCCTGCAAGGCAAACCGCAACGTACATAGATGAAATGCCAACAAAAATACTACAAACAAACACCAACTGCATTTCAATTTCGACGATAAGGATTCGATGCTCCGATGACGTCACTTTTGTTGGTGGCGTTTAACGTGTGCGTAGCAGTTTTTCGAATATCAATTTGTACGAAAGTTTATGAGTAGTATTCGTTTGCAACAGTATCTTAATTTCGTAAGTACGTATAATTTAAACGTCGATATGCTTCATCATTATCAATTAAAAACGATGATAAAGGCTAAAGTATCAGCACATTGTTCAAGATATTCTTATTTAGTGAAATGAATGACGAGTTTAATCTAAAACGTGACACTTCCGCGAATCTGGCTTTTTTTCATTCTTTTTCTTATTCTTTTTCATGCCCAATTTGTACATGGAAATTTGATTCCTAGAAGGTATTTTCAGCCTATGAATCATGCTCGTATTTCATAATCAAACGAAACATTCGTCAAAACAACATTTTTAATTTACGATAATGTATAATATACTGCCATATATTGAAAACTTGCCATGTAAATGTACGCTTATCGATAATCTCTAGTTTGATGAAGTACTTTTTATCTTGAGGAAAATATTTGAAACTATAATTCACGAGTAGGTAAGCGGAATTTATTTAGGGAAGAAAAATATAGCTCGATTAAAAATACTTTTACGAAAGCGAGTCGCAGTCGAAATAACATGAGCATTTTCAATTGTTTAACTATTGAGATTAAATTATTTGATTGAAGTTCATTTTATGCATTTCAGTATGATAAAGACCTACTACCTTCCTCCACACCTCACAACAAGTAAAGAGTGAATCAGAAAATTTAGAATTTGAAAAAAAATGAAACTTTTAATGATCATGTGAGAGGGAATTTTCATCCTTCACCGACATTTCAACGATTCTAAAGAATTATTACTGTGAATTATTTGAATTCTGTGTTTTACATTGTATAATCAATTAAATATTGTTCTTTCATCTCTCCCTCCCCCTTCATCGGCCTCAAATCAAAGCAATATTTCTTGAAAACATCACTCTTCCGAAACTATTTTTGAAATTTCAAGTAGTCCAAACTTTAAAAAATTCAAAATAAATAGTGAAATTTTCACATAGTATTTTCCTAGAGAAAAAGTTTTGCACAATTTTAACCAAGAAAGTCAGCTGTATCTTTTATGACAAGCAACAGAAAACAGATTAATGACATTTTCAAAAGAGGATAAAGACCCCCCCCCCCCCTAAAAAAAATTGTCAAGTCGAAAAATCACGATCGATTTAAATAGGTATTAAAGAGTTTCTTCAAAAAAAAATCAACAAATCGAAAAATCAATCTCATATCTGTGTTCGACAGATCAAATTATTCTCATTATATCAAAAAAATTTTATGCAATCATTTTACGTATATATTCTAAAAATTTATATTTTTTCCAATTGAAAATGTTTCAAAATTTAAATAGTCAAGCACTTGATTCAAAAAAAAAAAAACTGAGAAGCTGAAAAACCCAACACCAGATTCGTGTTCAGCAGGTCAAAAAGTCTCGATACAATTTTTCTCGGCCATTTTACTGAAAGTTTCAAAATTCAATTTTTTACACTGATTTTTCACGTAATGTGATCGTAAGTCCAAAAATTATCACTTTATTGCTCTAGTGAAAAACATTGCAGATCTGAATCATTTTCCACAAATTGACTCAGGAGGGCTTCTTTTTACAATAGCATCATTTTTTTCGAATTAGGATTCTTGAAAATTGATGAAAATTAAGGCAATCAGAAATTTCCGTTTCAGTAATAAATTTCAGTCAGTGTGACCAAATGTGTGACTGAAAACCAAACACTTATAACACGTAAAAACCACCATGGTCGAAAATTATGAAAAAAATTATCACAATTTTAGAAAAACAAAATCGCAGTGATTTTTCAGTTGAATTCGTTCTAGAAAAACATTCATAATCAATTAAAATGTTTTAAAAATGATCACATCTTTTAAAAATATGACGAATTTGGTGAAAATTGACCAACTCAATCAATATTATCCCCTCCCCACCCACTCTGAATATGATTTGAAAATTATATTTTTTGTCTCCTATACCTTGACTCAGGTTTTGAAATCAACCCCTGAAGTGTAAAATATCCTACAAACAACAAACTCAGCAGATTCACTGCGGAAAAAATACGTAATGAAGGATGTCCGGTGAATGACCAGCCATACTTCAGATTTGGATATAACCGGGTCCTACCAAAAAATCGGATGAACATGTTGCCTACCTTGAAAATTGAAGGAGCAAATGCTGTTTTCAAAAAAATCATGTAAAAAATTTTTCAACCATGGGAGTGGATAAATACGAATACTTTAAAAACTAAACAAATTTCCATCACATAATTTTTTGTCCAAATTTAAAATTGGAAGTGCTACAAAAAATTTAATTTCAAAAATCTTCAAGAAATTAATAAAATTAATGGACAGTACCATTTGAAAAAACTTGACATATTTTATCCTGAACAAGTGAACATTTTTTATTCAACATCAAAAATGCAGGGGCGACAGGTCGTTCAAAATAAAATGGGCTTCAAAAAATTTTCATGTTCTCAATTCTGAATGATTCGTAGCTCGTTCAATTTCGATGATGGAAAAAAATAAAACACGATTTATGCCGTTTTCAAAGTAATATCCATTCCCTTGATTAGTTTTTTAAATATTTTTTTCAAAAAAATTTTCGCAGCTCCTTCCATTTTAAAATTGGGCAAACCGTGATAACTGATAAGATACAAATTAGTTCGATTTTCGAAGTACGTACTATCCATTCCCATTGTTGAAAATTTTTTATTCGATTTTTTTGTACACAGAATTTGCGCCTTCAATTATCGAGATAGGCAATATGTTCATCTACAGTTGTTTCTTGTGATACTCGGTCATACTGATAATCCAAATTATATCCAAATCTGAAATATGACAAGACTATTCACTGGAAACCCTACACTGAGAAAAAATTGTGGTATTATTTACCACAAATTATTGCATTTCTATCAGTTTTAGCGATAAATGTGGTATTTTTCGCCATTCTGATGGTAAAAATTACCACATAGCAAAAGAACCACAGTTTTATAGCCAATAGTACCACAATTGTGGTTAATTGTGCTACAGCTGTGGTTAAATATACTACAGCTGTGGTTAAATATACTACAGCTGTGGTTAATTATACTACAAATTGTGGTACACATTAAAATGTGTTACTATAAGTGTGATATTATCAATATAAAGCTGTGTAGAGAGAAAAATGATTTAGAACAAATTTAAAAGTGGTGAAATGATGTGATAACTTTAAACAAATACTTTTTTAATCCCTGTGCATAGTAAATTAATTGAATTCGGAAATCAGAACATTATTAGAAAAATTGGATGAACATGATGTAAAATTTTGAGCTGAATAAGTATGTGAACATAACATTTTAATGCATCTTTCTAAACCTCCTTTGTTTCAAAATTCAATCATTTTTATTATAAATCAATTATAACATGTAATTCCATCAAATCATAATTGAATTTTACCAAAAATACATAATATATTAATTAATTTCCCTATTTTATATACGCACCCGGCGGCGTAATGGTTAGGCAGACATAGTTTAGGGAATTATAGGTGTAGGGTCCCAGGTTCGAATCCCACATAGGGCAAAAAATTTGTGAGAGTAGAATAAATTGATTAGGACATGAGATCATGATAATGTGTGTCCTGAACTGAATAATCATTGGATAAAGCCTGCCAGTATTGAATTTTATTTTTAAAAAACAATTTTAATTTTATTATTGCACGCCATAATTACCATTAACTGTAGCAAAACTACCACAGTTGTGGCAAGTGAATTTCAAATACTACAACTGTGGTAATCAAAATATGAAGTACCACAGTTGTGGTAGGCTACCACAGTTGTGGTAATTGAAATAAAAAGTACCACAATTGTGGTGAAAAGTGCCACAAGCTCGGACTGGATAAGGTTTGCCACAATTTTGTAGTCAATATCACCACACTTTTTTCTCTCAGTGTACATATAGAAAATGACCCCAACTGGAATCACAGTAGGTAGGTAATTGGAAAAGCAAGCAAGTTCTCCTCGAGATAACAGCAACACTAATCGGTAAAAGGTAATGAACGCGAATAGACAAATTATACGAGCTGGATATTAAGATAAGATAAGAACAAAAACTACCAAGAATAAAACGTAACATGAGGGAAAAAATACGAAAAATACAGTTTTTAAACTTCTCACTAATATTGACACATCGATAAAAATATTCAACAAAATTTCATGCACTTCAAAATTGAATGGGTAAAAATTGAAAATAAAATCAGAGTATAAATTCAAAAATCTCATCAAATCGTGATAATTAAAATACGATTTTGCGGAATACAATAATGATGGTCAATCAGGTCAATCTATCAATCAGAAACGCCGTTCGTGGAGATCCGATGACTTTTTTTCAAGTTCAAATTTTTTCCAAGTGTTGGGCTGTAAATTGAAATTTTCTCAATTTTTTCTACTCTCGAAATTTTTTCTCAACATTTCTTCTCTAACTCTAAATTTTCAAATCAAAAATTTCAAACTGAAAATTTTTTCTTAATTTTGAAAATTTTACAACTCAACAATTTTTTGAAGACATCATTTCCAAATAAAACCATTCTCAAAATTTTTGCCCGAAATTGAAATTTTTTCGTTCATTTTTTTCTCAACTCATCATAGAAATTTTTGTTTGAAAATTAAAAATTGGTAGATTTGATGATTCATTTTATTTCGACGAACCTGTCTTTCAAAAAGTAATAATGGAAAGTAGAAAAAAATTCTGAGACGAGAATTTTTAAGATGCAAATTTCAGAACAATTTTGAAAAATTTTAAAATTCTGAGAAAAAATTTATAGTTCGAAAAAACGAGGAAACTCAAACTTAACGGTTGAAAAAAAAATTTGAAACCTGTTCAACCGACCACAATAACATCTCAGATCAGCTCAGGCCCAATGACACTCCAATTCACCGGCTGACTTACTGAAACACATCCAACACAAACAAACCTCACACTCGTGAACAGAATTCAAATTTCAACGGTAAAAATTTATTCACACCTGGAACTGAAAATTAAAAACCCACAAATCACAACGCAAAATCGTGACCGTCGAACGTCAAAATTTCGAACCTCGTCAGCGATCATTTCGAGTACAAACGTGAACCAGAACGTCAATCTAGTACAACAAATGGAAGCTGACGATAGGTTAAAAAGAATTAGAAATTCAATACGACCAATATAACGTACGAGAAATACACCCATTTGGAATTCTATTCATCAACCGTACCGGAATGCTTTTCAAATCGCATATTATCAGACGAGATAAACGTAGACCTGCCTATGCATTGTAGTCTACTAGGGCGACCAGCGAAAGAAAAAAATTCTGGGAAAAATTCAATCTTCGACGTTTGGCGTCAGACTTCTGCGACTTCGTTTCGATTCTACGGAGCCAAACTTAAACCCTGGCGGACTCGAAAGATAAATACGATAAATGAACACAGGGCTTTGGATATTTCAAAATTATACTTGGACGGAACGATGGAAGCGAATTAATAACCAGCACGTATTAATATTCGGTTAGGAGAATTATTTCGATGAATAGATTCGAAAACACGTGTAATCGCGTCATCTTCCATCATTCATACGGTACAATAATAGATTTGGAAAAAATTCTTATTATGCACAAGTTAACATAAGCGTGAAATAATACGCGAACGAAATCGCATATAATACGGGTTAGCATAATAATAGAGCTGGTAAATAGATCAAGTGCAATGTACATGAAAACATCCCTTTCATACGACGATAATCTTCGCTACACAAGCTAGCTGTCATTTACAATTCAAATACTTGAAATCTCATATTAGAACCGATTAGAAAAATCTTTCGGATGGTAGATACAATATTCAAATTACCTGTATATAATATCAGACAATAGATCCCCAGTATACTCCTCATCGTGGAAGCCATTCCGGATACCACGCACTTAATCAGTATTAGAAAATAACACTTCGCGAAGGGTTTTCTTGAGAAAAAAACACACACGAACACTTGTTAAGAGCACTTCAATCTAAAGCTACGAACTGATTATTCGATTAAAACAATACCATGAACTAGAATACCAAAGAATTAAAATTGGAAACCACGTTGACGAAAATTCTCATCAAAACGATCGCAGAGTAGACGCCGGTAACGTTAAAACACGAACCAATGCTACATGCAGCTTTTTGTGTCACACTAAGCTTCGACTTGATGGAAATAACAAAACGAAGAACGAGAGGCCGCGAACTGTAATAAAACGACAACGATGACTTCAGACTTGTTGGATAACTCCCCCCACCTCGACTTTACGCTACCTCACCCACAAAACCACATTGTGTGTAGAGACTCGTGCGTGTTCGGGATGTTTCGTCGGTTTACGGAGGCTACCCACACAATAACACCGGAACGTGAGTTTGTATGCGTTTTTCAAAAATATAAGCGTTTTAACGTATACGATATGAATATACCGGCTTCTTCTACCTGTATGTATTATTTACCTGTATCTAATTAACAGCAGGATCCTGGTAGGCAAGTGTACCGATGTATTTTCATAGTAAATGTTTATCGATTGTAATTTTACGTTCTAATTTTATGTTGAGAACAATTCAAATTCGATTAGTAATGAAAATATTCCCTAAGGTGGTTTATTGTTTTAGTATTTTGGGTATTTTTTTTAATTTTAAAAAATTACCATTGTTGGTGTAATGCTAATATTATTACGGATTCAAAAATAATTATTCGAATTTTTGTATTTTATAATTTTTTTTTGAAATTCGAGTGTTTAGATTTCAGTGGATGACGTTATATCGTGTAAGTTTAGTATTAAAAATAAATTAATTCATTTTTTACAAGAAAACAATTAAAATAAAATGAAATTTCGAGTTCTCAAAAGCAACGAGAAAAATCGTTGGTGGACTCAGACGATTTGAATTCCAGAACTAATTTTTTTCAAGGACTGTGGGCAAAATGTTGAGTTGGGTGAAAATCTTCGAACCCTTTGGGTTACTTCGATGATTTCGTCGAAGATAGGTGGACGGGTCTCCGACTCAATACCTCGAAGTCTGAGATCACTCAACGCATGTCCGTGTACCTGACACTTTGCTTGGACTTTTCTCGTAGAAATAAGAACACCGATTCGCAAATAAAATTTACGTGTTTTAAAAACCGATTTTTTAAACCCACGAATAGCAAAATACAAAAGCTAAAAGGGAACCACAGGGAAAAAAACCCACAAATGAAAAACGAAAAACACCTCCACGGGGGAGTAAATGAAAACGATGCGTTTAAACTTTCGCTCGCATATCCCGTATGGGAAAAAAATTTTTTCGAAGAATACAGACCGAGCTTACGAAGCTCGAAAAGGCCCTCGTACCCCCGAAAGCACCGGTTGAAAAAGGGAAAGGGGATGAATTTTTGTGGTCTGTCAGGGTTTTAAAGGGTCGAGGGAGATAGGAAAAAATTGACCGTATTCGTCAGAAATGCGGCATACAAAATAAAAGTTTTTCCCCTTGGGCCCGAAATTTTCAAATTTTTGGAAACAATTTCGCGAAAGAAAGTTTTTTCACGATAACTTTTAAAAGGGGCATCTCAAGTACCCAAAGTTTCCCGGGGGCCCTTTTGTCCGTACGTCGCCAACGCGATAACCGGTACCATAATTTGAAAATATCCATCGACTAATACAATGGACACAGAAATAATTCTCGTATACGTATACGGATAGGTACCTATTTGCCGTTGCCGACAAAAGGGTACGTATTCGTCTACGCAAATACGATGTCCAATGGCGCAATTTAGGTAGGTATTAAAGCTACCGCTTCATTGCCCCCACGAGATTATGTTGAAATAAATATTCTCGGGAACAACCTTAGCTTCGAATTGCGACATTGGACCACAGACGACTACCTGAGTCCATTCCTGCCCCTCCCGAAGAATATGACATTGAAACATGACATAATACACAAAACGAAATATAATGCATAAAAATCAAAATAACATGTTCAATACATATTACAATACATTGGGAAAAATAAATTTTCCGACATGGGCGCAGAAATAACGCAAAATATTACCGAATAACGTAACATTTACATATCGCACCGACACGTACACATACAGGAACTTTGACAATTGAACATAAAAAAACGTGTATAAATTCAAAGTAACCTAAAATCTAACGAAACATTACAAAAAGTAACATTTGATCACCTAAGAATAAATATCACAGTTTACAAAACATGAAAAAATACAACGGTCCTATTCATGAAGAATACGACCATCCAAATTTGAAATAAATTTAATCGAAAATGACCTTTATGACTTTTTACAAATTGAAAAAGTTACGGACTGTAACAGTCGTAAGCTCTTTCCCCTACCTAGCTTTTGGCCAATTTTCGATTCCATCAAAATTTACAAATAACAAATTGGATTTAAAATAATAAAAATTTCCAAAAAGGAACAAGAAATTTTATCCCTAACAATATTTACAACATAGGCTATAAAACAACATGACATGAAATATTCGCAAAATATAAGAACAATTACAATATTCTGCCACGAATATCATTACTAAAAATTAAAAAAACATGTCGCATAGCGACTAAAATGACATATGCAAAATTAAAAACGTTCGTATGAACGTAGCAAAAACTTAGCCTAAGATTAAAACCTGGTTCAAAAATGAGACCACAAAAAATACATGATAAAATACGCATAGCGCAAAAATAGATAAAATGCATTTCAAAAAAATTAAATCAACATCGAACATTACGAACGATATTGAAACGTACATGACGAAAATTCCCGACATTTCTACCTACATGATCTCGACCGAAAATAAATTAACCTAAATAGAACAGGAACATATTGACCAGAAGAACAAGAAAAAATAAAAAAAAATAAAAACTGAAAATACGACCAGAACTACGTCACGTAGACGTACAGTGCTACCACTACGTGATCACACCGTACGCCACGTTACTAGCCGCCGAAAAACTCAACCTGAGTATCGAGAATCAACAAACTTGTTGGTAAACACACGAAGAAATCTTTTTTTTGATGAAGCAAGCTTCAATTTTTCAAAATTATAAAATGTTTTTGGTAAAGTTTTATAAAATTAATAAGTCAAAATGTTTCCCTCTAGCCTTAGGTACCCGACGCAACCGAATCCACGTGGATCGGTGCTTTTTTACCCGAACTGTTATCGATAATCAAGACCAAAACGTAAGTAGAAATATTTTCGCCGGTTAATTTGCAAAAGTAAATAGAAAAACTTCGTGCAAGTGCCAAATGCAGAAATAAATGGTGCACTTGCAACGAATAAACAATACATGCATAGATATTTACAATGTGACGAGTAAATACTCGTACGCCGGTGTGTTTTCTATGGACTTTACGGTCACATAGAAAATCATCCAAGCAAACATACCGGAAAATAAGAAATACCAGTATTAAACATAATAAATGGGTGAATAGTAATTAATAATTACCACATTCAATCGTAACATCGTAAGACCAGCTTAGCACATGCACGATATCGAATGGGTTTTGACATAACCGTTAAACTGAACTCTATTCTCGAATCGGCAGGACACCCAAATAGAAAAATAGTTACAAGAAAATAAATAGAAAATATTTTCCAACCGATCGATTTGTGAAATATAAAAATACCGGACCCGTTTTGACTTTAGCTTGTTGTAATTTTTTATTCGAAAAAATAACTCGAGCAAGCTCGATAGACCTTTTCATAAAAATAAAGGAGAATAAAAAATAAATAACCATAGAAAAATTTGTATCTTTCGCCATAGAATACGTTCGAAATTGCCAAAGAAAAATAAAAGTAGTCGCGGCTACGATGAAAACCTAGTTACCATATAGAATAAGTTTAATTATAAGAACGTAACCAACTTCTAGTTACCATTTTTTAATATTTTTTTTTTTTTTTTTTTTTTTTTTTTTTTTTTTTTTTTTTTTTTTTTTTTTTTTTCCTTTTTGTGATTTTTTTGTGACTTTATAGAATAAGAAAACGAAAAAATCAACTCCTGTTCGTCGATCGAGCTGCAGATAAAGGATCTGCGAAGCCTAACCGATTCAGATATGGCAAGAACATAAAAATTTTGGCAATACGAGAAGAAAAACATACATAGATAGAAAAATAGAAAAAATAAATCGTCGTTCGTCGTCGTCGTCGTCTACTCTACCAGCGGAAAGAGAAAATTTGTACGTGGCATATTACAAAGCACACGATACAACATAATATATATATAAAAAAAATAGAAAAATAGAAGAATGCACGTAAAAAAAAACAAGACTAGAAAAGAGAAGAAGAAAAAAAAAATTAATCCGAAGCCGCCTAGCAGCAACGAATGCAAATAGCCATCTTATTTTATGACCAGCGAAAAATTTCGATTTTTAAACCAAAATAACTATCCAAAAAGAAACCTAGTAACTTGCCAAATTCGTAAAGGACGAATATTTCTGACTAGATATACACGTGCAAAAACATACATAGAAAATAGATAGAAAAATATAGAAAATAGAAAAAATATCACAGATAGAAAAAACTATTTACAAAACGAGAACCAAATGGGGACCTCGACGGTTTACATGAAGACCGAAAATCGAGAGAATAAAAAACGAATAACGAAAATTTTAATGGGAATCCCCCCTCCCCCTTTTCGGATTCGGTCCCCGTTTTCTTATTTTCTCGAAGATTTTGTCCGTTTTTCCCCCTCCTGGGGTGATGGAAAAGGTTTCCCGGCGAGGGGGGTGGATTTTCCCCCCGGGGGAAATGGCGCCCCACCCCCTTGACGATGCCCTTTCCCAAAGATTTGGGAGGGTGCACCCAACTCCCTTCGAAAGATTCCCCGTAGGGTCCCCCGCCCCCTTCTGGTTTCCCTTTGGCGAGTTTCCCTTTATCCTTCTTTCCCCCTTTTTCACATCAGTCGTATTCTTTGGCCCCCAAAATTCCCTCTCGATTTTTTGGAAAGTTGAGTTCCCAAAATCGAAATCTGAGGGCCGATCCGGTGGGGGTTGCCCTTCCCTCTTTGACATCCAGTACTTAAAATCCTCTTTTTGGGAAAATTCCCACCCCATGTTGAATTTTGGACCCCGGGAATCCGCCCCGCCCAAACCTTTGGGTTATGAAAACCGGGTGTGGAATACGGGGCCGCACTCCACCAAAAAATCGCGCCCTGCATACAAAACCCTTTTCGGTGAGTTTACAAGCGAGGTTTTGACGAAAAGACCCGGCCCCCATGCCCCCGGCAAAAAGCGCGGGCCTCATTTTACCGCCTTTGGGGGGCCCTCCACGGGCCCCCAACCTCCTCGTTTCCCCCGCTAGGGCCGTCCATATAAAAGGGCGTGTATTTTTCCCACTTCTCTTCGTTTCCGGAGTTTAAAAATTCCCAACGCAGGGGCCGATGAATTTAAACCCTTCGAGGGGCGATACGTCTGGTTTCGTGTCCGTACCCCCAGGGAATTTTTCCCGGTGGTTCCTTCAAACCCGGGGAACGAAGTACCGCCGGCTCGTTGCCTGTTGGCCTCTGCCAATCTCTTCGCGCGCCGTTGTTTGCCTGACCTGCCTCTCTGATTCTTCGCGCTCTGTCGAGCTTTTCCCGTAACGCAAGGATGTCCCGAATGTAGGCGATCGTGCAAAAACCGACGCAGACTACCACCAATTTCCACGAGAAAACAGCCAGAATAATCAGAAGCAGCTCGAATTTGGAAATCTGGAGCTTGTTCAGCCACGGCTCCATTAATATCCTGAACACCTATGTTGCACATGTATATACGATTAACATTACGCCAATTTTACATATTTTCGATACAATCACGCCTATGAATATTACATATTACATGAAATTCGAAACTTACGTGAAAAAATAAAATATACCCGCTTCAACGACGACGACGACTTATACCCACGCGTACCTCAAAATCGGCAAAAATCGTGCTATCCCAGAAAATAGGATTTCGCTGGAAAATAATACGGCCGGAGAAATCGAAGAAAAACAGACGATCACCGAAAGTAATCGCTAATAACACCTCCGAAAAGGCCACCAGCATCAAAAAATTTGCACGCCGAAAGAAAAAATAGACTAGAAAAAATTTGACTAGAAAGGTACGAAAAAACGAAGGTACGACTTGGACGAAAGATACTTGACAACAAGCGCAAAACGGCGGGAGAACAGTTTACGTAGATCGACGAGAACCTAGGTATCGCAGTCCGGACACCGGCCCGCAGTCCGATTCCTCCCTACTCTACCTATAAACCCATCTTATTGGTTGGCAATTGCCACCAATGTCAAAATTACGAGCCTAAATTCAAGAAATAGTTACCTATCACCATTTTCTGGCCTAGGTTTAGCCTATTCAAAACGATATAATTCAAATGTAACGGTTTTTTCGTATTTGGCTTGCCTTTCTTCGCAGCCTCACCGTTCGTTTTCTTACCTCGTTTCGAGACTATTTCTTTGGCTTCGCCTATTAATTTATCTAGCACAGACGTGCTCAAATTTTTGCGGAGGGCTTCTTCCAAAATTTGCCCCTCGGCTTTAGAAATGTAATATTTTTTATGTCTTTTTCTGACATCATTGTAGGTATCCAGAAGTTGCTCAGTACCATCGAGCTCGCCTTCTGAATCAGAAGAGATATGTATTTTTTTCCTATCTGCTTCAACTCGCTTTTTAGCGATAGACTTTGCCAATTTTTTTACAGGCTTTTTTATCGTTTTAGGCACAAAATCATCGTCCGAGTCATTTGTCCAAATTTTCGCTTCATCCAACACATTAAAATTCGTCGCATCAAAATCGATCGAATTGTTGGATTCATTATTTGAACGTAATATTTCCCGCCTTTTTGCTCTCGTCAACCTCCCTTCCACCAAATCGGTTTTAGGTAAGCTTTCAGCGAATTTTGAATTAATCTGTAACTTAGAAATAGGATTGGAACCTATTCTAATCGAATTTTGTGCTTTCAGACTTTCACTCGACGAAACTTGCAAATTTTCATTGTCCGAATCCGAATATTCGAACATGGTATCGATTCCAGAATCTACCTGCGGTATATTAACGTTCTCATTATCTGTTATCAGATTATCAGATTTATTCGTAAGTGTAACGGGTGCATTATGCCCCAGTTCACTATCTTTTTCCATTTCTTTCAACTCTCTTTCCAATTCCTTCTCCTCCTCATCCATCACATCATCCGGTTCTTCAAACGAATTTTCTAACGCTTCGTTTATCTCTCTCTCATTTTCTACCGTAGGAGCTGTAATTTTAATACCCATTCTCTCGTTCACACGTAGAAAATCGTTTATTCTCTCTTGTATTGATCTCGTATCCAGTAACGACTGGCATCTCGGTTCGGTTTCGCATTCGTTTAATTGGTCCTTACTTAAAAACATGATAATCTGTCTCGCGTTTACACATTTCTCGTCGGTTATACCTGCGTAATCTTGCACCGAATAACAATTTGCACCATGCGAGCATCTCACTACGTACGGACCATACCTTCTTTCTAGTAATTTCTTGCTTATTAATTTATCAGCACACGATTGTCTGTGTGCTTGAATCAAAACCAAATCGCCTTCTTCGTACGGAATTAAATCACCGTGTGATTTATTGAAACTTTGCTCATCAAAAATACGCATCTGTTTCTTTTTTTCGCGAATAAAATTTTCCATCGCTTGTTCATCGGTCATCTCGTCTATTCTCGCGACCTGAACCTCGTACGTGTAAACTGATTGCCTGGCCAATTGGTCAGCAAGCACGTTCATGTATTCGTATCTTCTCGCGAAAACGTGTTTAACTTCACACCTATCGAACTCTCTCCTCAATTTCAAAATATCTTGAAAGATTTCTTTGTGATAAACGTCTTTTTTCGCCTAGTTTTTCCAATTTCTGGCTTTCCATCTCACCGCTCCTTCGTTTATCGCGTATACTGTGTATTTAGAATCGGTCAAAATTTTCATTTTTTTAATTCCTTTCGCGATACCTATTTCCATGGCCTTTTTCACCGCTATAATTTCAGCTAGGTTATTAGTGCACCGATATTTATCGTGACTAATCCTTTCTGATATATTATAGGACGAATCCGGTGAAAAACAAATTCCTATGCCTGCGATTGCCCCTTGTTTCCCATTTTGGGCACAAGCGCCATCGACTACGACACGTGTATATCCATCACCATCGACGATCGTATGATTTTTGGATCCCATGGCATGTTTAGAACTTCGCTAGACGTTGTTGAGGGGAGTAAATTTTTTTCCAAAAGTTCCCCTCAACCTTTTCAATTCGTATTTGAAATTTCTTTTATTTTTTTTACAGGTAAATCGATTGTCAGTGGTTTATTCTCTTCTGATTCCCCAACACTCATTCGGACAAATTCCTAACGCATTTGGCTGATCATTCAACTGTTTTGCTCAACCTCCTCAACATACTCATCCCATCCTTCGTGAGTATAAATTTATCGTCTGGATAGGGTTTTGTTAATTTTTACCCTTAATTTCTTCACCTAGACATCTAAACACTCTCTCTCAATCGAACTACCTCTCGGAGAAAACGGTGACGTGTACGCACACTTTACACCCTTTCGTTTAAATTAACTCTTTCCATTGTTTAGACGTAAATTGAGTCCCATTATCGGTAATAATTTTCCTAGGTAAAATGTTGTAATTCTTAAGGATTTCGAACATCTGATCCATTTTTTCTACAATCGTATTCGCGTTTATATTCGTCACCGGAAAAATCCAGACTTTTGAAGTGAATATATCTTTAACCGCGAATAAATATTTCGTTTCTCCTTTGATAGCTGCGATAGGACCGCATATATCCGCAGATAGAACTTCGCCTTTATGGTAAGCTTCTACCTGTGCATATTGCAACCTACGCTTAGGACCGTAATTTTTGTTGATCTTACAAACGATACACATATTTGTGTTCATTTTTATAAATTTTAAAGCGTTGGGATGGAAATATAACTGTCTAAATATTAATTCCAGTTTATTTCCTCCAACATGGCCATAAATGTCATGTAAATAATAAACAACGTCTCTGAAAAGATCCTGTGGCAGCACAGGTACCTTAGTACCATCGAAATATTTACGCCACAGCATCTCTTTACCGTTATCTTTCGTAATTTCATATTTTTTGCCTACTCGATGCTTCGTTTGTTTCTGTCTTTCGGTCAAAAATTCGTCTTTCGGATCTAATTCTTCAAAAATTTTCTGACAAAAATCATCTTTCTTTTGCCAATTTTCCAAATCGCATAATAATTCTAACAAATTTTTCCTAAAATTCTGAATTTTATTCAATTCGATAGGTTCAAGACCCGTGTATTGGGTACTATCGGGATCAATAATGCTAATATTATTGATCGTTAGACTGTCATCTTGACCTGACCTAACTCGATTAATTTCTGTTTTTGTTAATTTCAGATCATATTCAAGATCGTGACCGTTCAAGATCGTTATCCAGTGAGCTGCCTTTCTATGTGTTTGCGCTAGGTCAGTATACTTTGAGATCAAACTTTTCAAGTCCGATCTCACGTGTACCTTCCTACCGTGTAGCCACATTTCAAGACGTTTCAACGAATAAGTCACCGCTAGCATATCTTTATCGGTAATCGTGTACCGTTTCTGATAATCAGTTAAATTTTTATCCAGAAACATAATAATACGCGATTCTCCTTCGACTTTTTGATACAGAACTGAAGAAATCGAATTTTCCAAACACTCAGTATACAACCAAAAATCTAATCCATCGATAGGAGTACATAAATCAAAATTCTTGCAATATTCTCGTTTCAAATTCAAAAACGATTCATTTTGTTCTTCCCCCCATATAAATTCACTATCATTATGCGTTAATTTCATCATCGGAGCCGTAATTTCATTATACTTCGGAATGAATCTCCTGTACAAATTTGTGAGACCCATTAAAGTTTGAATATCTTTTACCGTTTTCAATTTGAAGACACCGTCTTTCGTGTGTTTTTCTTCAAATTGAAGTAATTTCTCGATCTTCTTATTTTGTTTTCCTAATTTTCCGGTCGATAGCGTAAAACCTAGATGTTTCGTAGAACTTTTGAAAAGATCAGTTTTTTCAGCATTTAATTTCAAACCAAATTGTCTTATCGATTTTAGAACTTCTAAAATGTCCAAAACATGTTGTTTGAACCCTTTATTTCTGACCAAAATATCGTCTACGTACGCAGTAATCGATTCTTTATCGGGTAAAACGTTCGTTATCATTTTAATGAACTCGGCTGATGAAATTTTCAGACCGTAGGGTAGTCTTTCAAACTGATAGACTTGCCCCTCGATCTCAAATCCACAAAATTGCTTCGAATACTCGTCTAAATTTTGATTCCAAAAACCACTCGTTACATCGAAACTTGAAAAGAATTCAGCATCACCACACTTAGTAATGATCCTATCTAACGTAGCTGGTTCGTTATAATTATTATGTAATTTTGGATTCAACCATTTGGGATCCAAACATAAACGTAGCGAACCGTTTGCGTTAATTCTGGCTAATACGTTGGTTGATGGGGTAAATCGTTGATCCGATTTGGGGTAAAGATTAACCATCCTTCTTAAAATGTTTTTTAAAAAAAAACTTTTTTTAAATTTGAGAAATCAATCAAAATTTAAAAAACGGGTTTGGTTAATAATTGTGTTGAATTTTTTAATCATCAGGATTGAAAAATGAAACCCAAAAGTAATAAGGAACCGGGGGGAAACCCCCCTTGAAAAAACATTTAAGGGAAAAATTTTTTTCCCCCAGCCCAAATTTTAAGGCCCAAAAAAACCCGGATTTTTTTTTTTTTTTTAAAAATTTTCCATTTTTTTTTCCCTTTTTAACGTTTTTAAAAAAAAAAAAAACCTTTTTTTTTTTTTTTAATTTTTTTTCAAGGAAACCAAAAAAGGGAATTTTTCCCCCTTTGGAAAACGGCCGGGGAAAATAGCCCTTTCCGGGCCCCGGTTTTTTTCCTTTTTTTTTATTTTTTATTACAAAAAAGGGGAACCCTTTTTTTTTTTGGCCGGGCAAAGAAAACCAAAAAAGGGAGGGGGAAAAAGCCCCCTTTTGGGGAAAAGGAGGGAAAGTATTTTTTTTTTCCCCTTTTTTTTTCTTTTGGAAAGGCCCAAAAAGCGGGGACCCGGGGTTTTTTAATAAGGGTTGGGTTTTTTTTTTCCTAGATTTTTTTTTCATTTATTTTTTTTTTTTCCCTTTTTTGAAAAACCCTTTTTTATTTTTTTTTTTAATTTTGGAACCCGGGGAAAAGATTTTCTTTATTTTTATTTTTTCCAAAATTTTTTTTAAATGGGGCAGGATGGGGAAGGGAAATCTTTTAGAAAAAAAGGAAAAACGTCAGCTAATTGTAAAAACCCTCAATTTTTTTTTATTTTTTCCTTTTTTTTAAAATTTAATTTTTTTTTTTTTTTAGTTTTTTTTTTAAAAATAACCTTAAGGGTTTTGGTTTTTGTGGGGCCCCTTGGGAAAAGTTAAAGTTTGGCCCCTGGTTTTTTCCGAAAAATTATTGGGAAAAACCCTTTTCAAATTTTTTTTTTCGTCCGGCCCCCCTCCAAGTAAAACCCCGGGCGTTTTTGTTTTTCCGGGAAAAATAACGGGCCGTTTTTTTTTAAAAACGCTTTTTAAACGTCAGGTTTAAAACCCCCTTCTGGTTTTCCCCAGGCAAAAATTTTTCAAAGGGCTTACTGACCCTACCTTATCCTTGGGGTAAAACTTCCTTTGATTGGAAAATTAAAATCCGCCATTTTTTCTTTCCCCTTTTCCGGGAGCTTTCCCAACTTTTTCCAGGCCACCGAAGCCTTTTGGAACGCTCAGGAATGACCGAGTCATCCTTCAATTTTGATTCAGAAATCTTAACAGAACGATCAATTCTATCAACTACGTTGCCCTCCTCATCTTTAACGAAGAACGCGCAGAATGAGAAATAGTCACCCTCTCAGGCTCCAGCTGGATTCATACAAAATTCATAATTTAAAAGTTTCCGTTTTTTACGTCTTCGAAGATAAATTTCGATGGGAACCAACGCTTAAAATATTTATTATAATAAAACTTCGACCTATCATATTTTACAAAATAATTCTTGTCGTGTTTATAAAACAATTGACCAGTTCGTCTCGATCTTTCTGTTTCAGCGAACAACATCGATGGTGCTGCTGAAAAATGGACATTCCCTAATTTCTCAAGACTGTAGAACGCACGTTTGTACGCCCACAGCCTGCTCAACGTTACAGCGAAATTTTTCCTACGCGGCTTCACGATAGGAAATAAAACGACGATATCGGACGCACCCTTCGCTAGGAGTTAGGCGAACGGATCTTTTTCATCATCGAAAAAAACGTACTTATTAGGGAAGTTACCTACGTTCATATTCCCTTTGACCCATGGACAACAATACTTTTGTCGACTTTAATTTTACAGATACAAGCGCCTCATACAGACTATGAAGAGATAGGTTTTCCTTCAAGTATGGTGTCGTATCCAGTCCCGCTGGATTTGACGATGGATTGTGTCTCGCGAGATAATAGGCAATAGAATCTCCTATTATCTGCCTATCTCCAGCCGTGTAATGGACAACTCTTTTTTTATGGCCTACTGGCTCGTACCTGATACCTCTGCGTTTTTTGGAACCGTAGAGATACTATTCACCGATACCGGCGTAGAATTCGATTGACTAGCTGTGCTTGGTCCAGCGTTATTATTCGCTTGACCATTCCCAGCGTTACCATTATTGTTATTGTTATTGAAATTACGATTGCCGAACGTACGATTATCGTAATTCCTATTTCCTCGATAACCTTGATTGTCATTATTATTATTCCCTATAAATTTCCCCCCCCAAATTTTTGGGTTTTAATTTTTTTCCATATTGGGCCCTTTTTGTTTTTTTTCAGTTCTCTGACCAAAATTTTTCCCAAAATTCCAAATATTTCCCTTTATTCGGGGGGAAACTTTTCCCAAATTTTGGTTTTTTATAGTTTTTCTTGTTAATATTATTGTGTTAGCTTTGCGATTTTTTTTATTTTTATTAGAATTGGGTGTCGAACGTAAATCTTGGGACTTCTTTTTCTGTTGGGAAAATTTGAAATTTTTGGCCGCCTTTTGGGTTTGTTTGACCAGTTTTGCCAGGGGTTCGAATTGCCAAAAAATACTCGCATTTTTTCGACCCGGGGCTTTCTCAAAAGAAATTTTTATTTGCATTCTTTTGAACCCCTCAAAGGAAACCCTTTTTCCCTCACAATTTCTTCATTTACTCGCTCGCTTCGTTAAAAACTCTACGGTTAATTTAAACTCATACCAACTGATTCTATTCAACCACCATTCGGGGAATTTCGAAATTAACTTGTTGATGACGTCCTTTACCTCCTTATTATTCATATCTTCGATCGTCGTAGCCCATAATTCTAACTCTAACATCAATTCCTTCGCCGTGGTGCATTTCTGTGACATGTCCATGTTACAAAAATACTCCCACGCTTCATTCTTTTTCGCACGACTCCAAAATTCTTCCAAAAATTCGCTCTTAAACTCATCGTATTCGACAAACATACTCGATTTACCTTTCCAACTTTGCGCACCATCCCATTTTAATAACTGTCTCATTAAATTCGCTTTTTCGGTCAACGAAACATTCGGGTACGACTTCATAAAATTCTCAAAAAGAGTAATGAATCTCGTCGGGTGGTGGTAGTTCGCTCCGTTGTACTCGATCCCATTTTCTCTCAATTTCTTCGCCTCTAAATTCGTATCTTTAATGATACTAATCGTTCCTATCGAATTTCCTTTCTCTGATTTTTCCTCACACGCTTTCAATCTACTTTCGTATCCATTTACTAACGTACATAAATCTTCGATCTTCTTCCTATAATCTACCATTTCCGTCTCATAGGCATTTATTATTTCTTTCATTTCACCTATTACACCCTCATATCCTTCATTCGTAGATCTTACATTGTCTAAATCCTCTTTCAGATCCTTTATATCCTGCTCATAACTCTCATTTTGCGCTTTCACGACATCCAGTGTGGCTTTCGTTACCGCATAATCGGTTCTAAACTCCGCCATTACTCTGAAATCCTCACTCTGTTTTTCTATCACATTCGTAACTCTTGTTTCCAAATTCGACTTCAAATCCGAAATTTGTTTTACCGATTCTAATTCATTATTAGTTATTCTCGTATTAATTTTGTCGACATCTTTATCGAACCCATCAACTCTGTTTTTTAATCTGTTACAGTTTCCGGAAAGAGCTTTATCATCGACTTTCATCGCTCTCAATTCAGCAATGACCACTTCGCCAAAAATACCGATTTTTTCGAATAAAGGATATGCAACGTCAGCCCTATCTATTTTTTCGATGTCAATTAATTCGGTTGTAAATACCATGCTTTTTTTAGCTTTATATTCCTCGCGTTTTTTCTTTTCTTCGATTTCGTCCCTACGTCTGTTCTCCTCCACCGAATTTTCCGTACCGTTCGTCATTTTTCTAGCCTCGATTAATTTTCCTAATTCGCTAATATTTAGTCTAACCGTCCTACACGATTTTCCCGCCGATTTCGGTGTACTCGTGGAATCAATTGTGAAAATATTCACTTACAAAAATAAATAGACAGAAAAACCTTACAGAATTTCGTCTCTTAAAAATACACGAACCAATTCGAACCGAGAAAAAAGATCGCTTAACGTTAACCGCACGAATTTAAAAATTATCGAATAAAATAACGATACCAGCTGTACATTCGATGATCCAAAGAAACGCTGACTCGTAGAGATGAATTTTCGCTGAGTTGAAAAACCGCTGAATCTTCTCTCGACGACTTTTTCCACCACCAGGTGACTTCTCGAATTTTCCTCCGGAAAATCCTTGAAGAAATCCGTCAAAAGAACCCACGAAGTTCGGGCGCCAATGAGTTGGGTGAAAATCTCCGAACCCTCTGGGTTACTTCGATGATTTCGTCGAAGATAGGTGGACGGGTCTCCGACTCAATACCTCGAAGTCTGAGATCACTCAACGCATGTCCGTGTACCTGACACTTTGCTTGGACTTTTCTCGTAGAAATAAGAACACCAATTCGCGATCAAATACGTGTAATTAAACTGTTTATTACACACACGAATAGCACAAGTACAAAAGCTCAAAGAGCATACGAAAAAAGCACAAAGTGCAAACGAATAAACTCGTACACGTGAGTAATGAAAACGATGCGATTAACTTTCGCTCGCGATATACGTATAGGCTAGTAAAAGTTCCGAAGAATACTAGACCGAGCTTACGAAGCTCGAGAGCCTCGTACTCCGTAAGCACCGGTTGCAAGACAGGAAGGGATGAACTTTTGTAGGTCTGTCATTGGTTAAAGTCGATGGAGATAGGAGAAAGTTGACTCGTATTCGTCAGAAATGACGGCATACGAGATGAAGCTTTTCCCCTCGGTCGAAAGTTCGAAAGTTGTAAACAACTCGCCGACAAAGCAAGTTGTTCACGATAAGCATTTTAGATAGGCATCTCAACGTAGCCGAAGCTACGTTGGGCCTATTGTACCGTACGTCGCCAACGCGATAACCGGTACCATAATTTGAAAATATCCATCGACTAATACAATGGACACAGAAATAATTCTCGTATACGTATACGGATAGGTACCTATTTGCCGTTGCCGACAAAAGGGTACGTATTCGTCTACGCAAATACGATGTCCAATGGCGCAATTTAGGTAGGTATTAAAGCTACCGCTTCAATGTTTGGAAGATTTTTTTTAAATTGAACGATACTTCCCAATACCTGGACGAGTTTTCCAAAATTAGTGACCATTTCTCAAAAACTGTTGAATTTTCTGAAAATTAAACAATTTCCGAAACTTGAACAATTTTTCAAAACTTGAGCATTTTTTTTACAAATTTGAACTGTTTTTCAAAAATTGGACAGTTTTTATTCTAACACTTGGATAATTTTCTAAAAAAAATGGGCATTGAACAACATCCCAAAAATATTCGTTAAAAAAAATGAATTAGATAATTTTGAAAAAAATTGCATCAGTCATCAATTCCCAACAACTGAACGAGTTTATAAAATAAAAAAATATATATATTATTTTTAAAGAAAAAAAAAACTTATAAAAAACCACCTAAAACTTGAAGGTGATACATAAAAAATAGAAATACTAGTTCAAATGGTTTCAAAAAGTAGAACAGATTTCACAAAATGAATTATATTTCGAAAAAATACAAAAATTTCAATACGATTTGCGATTTGATGAATTTGTAGATTTCTGTATTCTTTTTTTTTAAACTTGAGTAACCTTTTTTTTTGTGATATTTTAGTCACTGTTTATCTTTGTTGTAGGTCTCTCGCTAATTTCGATTTCGGTCATATCGATATCGCGATCTCGGGAGTGATGTCGATATAAAAAAATGATATCGATATCAGAAAAGAACTGTAAAACTGAAAAATTACGCTCCAAAGTGCTCTAAAATGTGTAAACTTGAAAGTTGAATTTTTTTGAACTTTCATTTGAAGTTCAGAATAAAAATTAAGGCTTCAAATCCAACAAAAAAAACTGTGTGAACATTGAACTTTTATTTTAGGTATATACATCGAACATTTTTATTGCTTTTTCAAGGTGGAAGAATTTTGATCTTTTTGTTCTTTTCGATCTCGATAATATCGATATGAAATTTTGCTCGATTTTTCGATCACTACTTGCTGATAATTGAATATGTGTCCCTAGATAATATAGAAACCACCCTTAGAGGTCAAAAATTGGTTTTTGAGTTGACTGGGCCTTTCAAAAGGAGTAAAATCAAGAGGGAACCTCAACTCAAAAATCAATTTTTAACGCCAAAGGGTGGTTTCTATACATCAGGCTCACATAAGTACATTAGTTCAACACCTGAATTTTTTTTTAATCAAAATTTGCACATTTGTAGGTAATTGTTTTGATCATGGGTGCACCCAAGGGGAAGGCTTAGGGGTTCGAAAATCCCCTTGTTATTCTTCAAATCTGAATCAAATTTTGTAAAAATTCACGTCTTTTTGAATCAATGAAATGAATTTTACTGAAAATCAGCGATTTTTCACAGATTTTTCAGTCAAATTCACTGATTTCTCAATCATTTCTCAATTTGTCACAGTGGCGTAGCCAAGGGGGGGTCCAGGGGGTCTGGACCCCCCCCTGGCGTCAGAAACTTACGTGAAAAAGTGCCTTTTTAGAGCATGAAAAATCTAATTTTCTCAAAGCTTCGCCCTCGCTTCGCTCGGGCATGAAAGAAATCACATTTGATAATTACCTATGTAAGTATATAGCCAGGAATTTACGTAAAAAAATGTCTTTTTGAAGCATTAAAAATCAAATTTTCTCAAAACTTCGCCCTCGCTTCGCTCGGGCATGAAAGAAATTACTAATTCTATAAACTGTTTGAATCAACTATGCAAAAAATAGTTTCTTTTTGATATTCCAAGTCTCTATACCCACTTTGCACCCTCCCCAAAAAAGCTTCTGACGCCAATTCTTGGATTTATTAGGTATTTGTATTCCTTAAACGTGCTATGCAAATCGCATGAAAATTTAATAAAGTTTGAATTTTTTGTTTTTATAGTAAAAGGAAATTTGATGGGGGGGGGGAGGTGAACTTACAATTTCTCAAAAATCATGAAATTTCGGACCCCCTCCTTGAGAAATTTCTGGCTACGCCACTGATTTGTCAGAAATAATTTTGGCGAAAAGATTAGCGAAAAATCATTAACTTTGAGTGAAATTTATTTACTGATTCAAGAATGCAGAATTTCATCCCAATTTGACTGATTCAGATTTAAGATGCATTATTTGTTCCAAAAATCCCGAAATTTTTAAATTTTTCTTTGCTCAAATTTGTACTTGTATCATGCGCCTATTGAAAATGCCCTGAGTACACTACTTAAATAACATATTACTGAGTTTTTTGATACAATATTTTGACCCCCTTCCCCATTTTCGTCCCTCCCTTCAGTAATTTCTGTGTGTAATTATGGTTTTGATTTCGATTTTTTTTTTCTCTGCCAAGTATTTTTTGAATACGGATTTTTTTCCTCTACCTTAGCCTAATATAATTATTAAAATCTGTTCACTTAATATAGTTTTTTCATACGTAATTTTGCTCGAAGTTGAAGAATTTTCTTTCTACATTGAAATTTTCACTTGAGAAATATTTTTGAGTGACAATATCCCACGTGATCGTTGTCATTCGCTTGAAAAATGAGGGGAAAAAGGAGAAAAATTATTTTCTCAAATTTGAAAAAAAGTGAAAATACCATTTAAAAAACTTTCGTTTTTTTTTTAAAAAATTAGATTTTAAAAATGGTCACAGTAACAGAGAGAAGAGAAAAAAATACGAGTAAAAATAACTATCAAAATCGAAGAAAATTTCAAGAGTTCGAATTTTGAAATATTAGAGATGGAAAAACTTCAAGTTCGAATCGTATCATCTTATGTCACTCGTGTTCAGCGGCGGATTTCCCGTAAGGCGCGTTAGGCGAGCGCCTAAGGCGCAAGAAAGAAGGGCGCAGAGTTTGTCGAAAAAGTTCAGTAGAATTTTCATAATTGTTTGACCTCCCTCTCGCAAAAAAATTCTCATCAAGTTGATTTTATACAAATTTTTCATTTTTGATACTGTCTTAATAATTTTCGTCTAACTGATCCAAAAAATGTATTTTTTTACTTTCGATAGGTACCGATGTAAGTATTGTCTCTAAAGAAAAGAATGGCGAAAATAACTTGGAAGTTTAAGTAGGCGAAAATAAAATTGAAACTGCATCTTGTACACCAAGTATGCAATTTATTTTAAACACAAAAATTAAATATTTAAGTGACCTCTCAAGCTCAAACGTACCACAAGTCGGATTTTTGAAAATCGATTTTCTGCGATTTCGATAGCTAGAGACCATCTCTTTTACAATGAGACCAAAACGAGCCCCCAACCTCTAAATTCTCGATTTTATAGGCATTTGAAGTTTGAGTACCTAACAAAAAAGTTAATTTCGAGAAAAACAAATTTAAAGTTGAAAGAACAAAAATCGCTGTCTTTTTATTTTTTAATTTTTTTCTTCCGCATAAATATAAAAAATGAATGCAATTAAACTTAGGTATTTCAGTTAGAAATGAACATTTTAAATTGGAATCGACAAAATTTTTCCCAAAAATACGTAATTAAAAATATTTTATGAGCTAAAAAAGTTCCAAAAATAGTGAAAAAAATTTTTTTTTTTCATTTTTTCAAAAAAAATCACCACTTCCGGGCCGAGTTTTGATCTGTGACTTCGGGATATTGTAGTACACATGTCAAACCACCAAAATCCGTCAAAAAACGATTTTTTGATTTCACGACCAAAATTCACATTTTCGTCTATAACTCGAAAAGTTGTTTTCCAACTTGTGGCCCTTTTGCGCTTAAGAGGTCACTTATGTTTCTTTTGCTTGAGAAATAAAATATTTTATAGATACCTATCAAAATACCCAAAAAACACACATGAATTTTGAAATTTTTAAAAAAATATATAAAAATTCAGGAAAGAGGGGGGTGGGGAAATTATTGAAAGGGGTGAGGTTTTAGGGCTGAAAGGGCGCGCAAAAAAACGGTGCCTAAGGCGCAAAATTATGAAATCCGCCGCTGCTCGTGTTGAATACCAAACGCTTGCTCGCGAATTTTCTTAGTATTCGCACCACACTACATCTGTTTAATTTTCCACCAAAATGATAGCAGACATGAAAATGGAAACCCTACTCCATGGCAAGGTTTTATAAAAATTTATTTTTTACGAGCAATTTAATGAAGAACTATTATAAATTAATTTCAACATTAAACGTGACAGAGTGTTTCGTGTTGCGTATGAAACATAATTAAAATTGAGTACCGTTTTTCCAAACTGAGCTAACTTCAAAAACCGTGCATGAGGAAAGGGCCTTAGGTGCCATTTTTTTCAGAAAGGGCATTGAGTGCAATTTTTTCTGGGGAAAAAATTACTTCTAGGGCCCTTTCTGGAAAAAAATGGCACCTAAGGCCCTTTCCTCATGCACGGTTTTTGAAGTTAGCTCAGTTTGGAAAAACGGTACTCAATTTGAAAAAAGAAACAACATAGAACGCTATGCTTTTGTTGTTCAGCTTTACATTTTCATTCGTGCAGTTTTCCATAATTGAACTTTTTTTAACATTCGGCATAAGGGAGTAGCTTTTCCCCTGTTACCTACGCGTAAACTTGATACTTGATAAAATTAATTTTTGTCAAATATTAAAAATTTATTAAGATTAAAATTTAATTTTGTTTGTTCAACATTTTCGGCTCCAGTTATGATTTATATAAACTCGATGAAAAAAAAAAACTAATTAAAAAATTAGAAACGGAAAATAAACGAGCAGGTGTTGGAAGTGATTTTGATCCAAAGATAATTCGTCTTTCTGCGCAGTTCCAGATCATAATCATGAAAAATGTCTCTCACAAGAGCCCGCATCGTGTTAACTCGAACATCTCCAGTCGTCTAGACTGATAAATCGTCATCGTGAAAATCGACATTGATGGTGTTACTTTTGACAAGATGTCAACGGTTTGACAAAAAAATATCAACGAACATAAATGTCATTAGTGATTTAATTTTATTCCTTTTCGAGTAAAATGGTATAATTTCATTAGTTCAGTTTCGGGCTAAGGAAATTATTATCTTATGGAGTAAAATGTTTAGAGCAGTGAAGAGTGTTTCGTGACAGTGATAAAAATTTGAATGGAGGGTTGGGAATTGAAATATTACGAAATTATATTCCTTTTTATGGAATTTGTTGCCTATTTTACTTCTGTGCTTATGTAAAGGTCGAAATCGGTTTTTAATACTTATTTCGAAATTTCTCAAGATTTGACTCGGAGATTCATGTTTTTAATTTCCATCATGACGATGAGTGTCACACGTATAACAATTGAATTCTTTTTAATGTTACTTTCTAGAAAAAACAGTTATTTTGGAAAAACAGCAGGTATTCAAAGGTAAAAGGCATAGAAGAGAAGACGTATTTTCTTTTGTTCCAATATCGACTTTAAATTCTAAGAAATGTTTCAGTGAAGTCATCAACTACCTAGTACCAACATCTTTTTGTCACATATGTATCATGTGGGACATCTTGTCTCCAGGAACTCAAGGTAGGTGTAGGTACGAAAAGGAAGTACAAAAAACCGAGTGTCTAATTTTGCACGTGCTCTTTCATTTGCGAATTATTTCTCTGGCTTGTATGAATCGTTTCATTTTTTATTAGAGATTTCTTGAACGAACCTTTGACTGAACTAGTATAAAACAATGGATCACATTAAAAAGGACAAAAGCCACCTGTGTTTTGTAGGTAGGTACTAAAAATTAAATGATATAATTTTTTTAAAAATTATATACCTAATCAAAAATAAGAATAATAAATTAAAAAAATATATATACTATAAATTTACTATTTTGGAAATTGAATTCATCAATAAAACGGATAGATAGAAAACATTTTACAAATTTTAAAAACAATAGAAAATGTATTGTATTGCTTTTTACACTTTAGTCATTTTTCATGTTTCAAATATTTAAAATACTATTTTGAGGAAATCCACAAGGTTTTTCACGCAGTTCATTAATAAAGAATGATTAAAAAGTTTTAGAACCCAATTTTAAACAAATTCCCCCCTCCCCCTTCCTATTGCACAAATAGGATTCGTATTGTTCGATAGATTGCCTATTTATAAGTTGTCAAGGTGCAATACTTCACCACAATTTTGAACTAATTGGAAAAGGGTTGAATGGGGATATGCAGTGTTGCCAATAACAACATAATTTTTTTTTAAATTTTGCTTTTTAAATTTCTGATTAGGTTTTAGGAAAAATATGAATCGATGATTTTTGTTTTCTGTTCTAACCTCCATCATTCATATGAAGTGTTTAATGAAATGTCTGTAAGAGTTTGACCACGTAGAGATAACTTGAGGTGGCATAGGCACTAGGCAGTTGCCTTGAAGAGGCAAATATCGTTTCGAAAAAAAAAATCGAATCAAAAGGCATTTTTATTTTTCAATCATCAGGTGGAATGTACTTTGAAAATTGAACTTTTTTGCTAACTTGAAATGAAAGGTTGACACGAGAAAATTTGTACAAAAAATCTAAAAAAAAACTAGTCAAGGAAATGACTAGTAGTTTGAAGATTGAAAAATTTTGTACTAAAGATTTTTTACCCAACATCTGAGTTGAAGGAGTTACAATTGAGAAAATTCGAAAAAATTTTGAATCCAATTTACTTTGAATGATTTGCAGCTGCTTCAACTTTGATGTTAAGCAAAAAATCCTCTGAACAATTTATTTCAATTGTGTAAGATTACAAAACTTTTTACAAATATCGCAATATCAAAATTGTAAGAGAGAAAAACTTTTGAAAAACTGTTGATATAAGTAACAAAATGAATATTTATACTTAAAATATCACATATAAAAATTATCACAAAAATGATTTTAAAATCATAAAAAATAGTTTAATTTTCAATTTATCATTTCAAATTGAAAAATGATAGAAGGTTATGCAAATATTGTTTAAATTTTTCTAAAAATACATCAAAATTTGTATTGCAGCTGTTGAAAAATAACACAGATATTTAAAAATTTTGAGATAAATATTCAACTATTTTTAATATGACACTAAAAATTCTTTCAAAGATGTGAAAAATTGAGAATTTTTCGTAAAATTTGCCTAAAGTACGTCTAATCTGTTCGAAAATGTAACAAAATTGTGAAATTTAAACTTGGAACATTTTTGAAGATATCAAAAAAATTGTACGAACAATTATTCAAAAAAAGAAAAAATCATTTCTAAAACATAAAAATAGGGTAATTTTACATGAAAATTGTAGGTATTAAATTATAACGAAATGGGATCAAAAACAATGTAACCGTCACACTTGTTTTTTTTTTAAATTCAATTCGTTTGAAAATCGTACTTGAATACATCTACTCTTTTCACTCGAATATGTGAAAACTACTCAAAATTTCCAAATTTTTCACCAGAACAATGTAATGTTATAATGAAATGGATTTCGAATTAGTACACAATTTTTTTTTGATTGGAGAAACTCAGAAAGAGTGAAAAAAATTAAAAGAAAAGAAATCGTAGAAATTATTTACCTACATACTTGGAATTATTGAACTTAATTTATAGGAAATTTTATGAATTGCAGAGCAAGAAAGAACCGAAATTAGATGGGGGGGGGGTGCAAAAAATTTAAAATCTCAAAGGTTGGCTTTTTTCAACTTGAAACACAGTTTCCCTATAATAGTTTGCCTAACCAAAACTTTCGAGTAAAAATGTAGATCTTTTGCCAGACTTTTTTTCAATTTTTTGAAAAATATTCGACAAGATATTTCTAAACTACCCTGATTAGGTACTCCAGCAAAAACTTGAAATATTGGATTTTGGAAACTACCAAATTCTTAAAAAAATATTTATTTTAAAAAACGATTTTTGAATGAAAAATCCAAAGTGTTGATTGAAATGCTGCACTTTTCCAACAATTTTTCTATTCTCAGCACAAATTTGTCTATTGCAAGGCCTTTAATCACTTCCAAAACCTATTACACATCTTGCTTTTTTCCAACCTAAAATTAAATTTTCTCAAAAAATAATCATTTGTTCTGAAAATTTTCCGAATCTAACTCGACTTTTCTAACCAAAACTGAAAATTCGTCACCATAGTACCCCCTACCTCCTGATTGGGTCTTCTTTTGGAAAAATTAAAACAGTATATTTCATAATTTTGGAAATAGAACACGTATTCCATAACTGCTCACTCTGATTATAATATACCGAAATGAAAAAACTTTATAAAACTTGACCATTTAATATATCCTCATACGAAGTGAACTCTATCCAATGTTTGCCAATCTTTATTTGAAAAGCACTCGAGACTGCGATGAAATTTTCATTCTTTCTTAATATTGTCACAAGAAGTTTGCCAGTATCGTGCTAAAAATAGATTACAAAACGGTTTCGATAAGTCAAATTTTCGACTCACGATGAAAATTAAGGTCATTTTAAAACGTTAAATTAAAACATAAATCGGCTAGTAGGCTCTTTCTTCTTTCCCCAACTTGTTTTTCGTTTTACCCGCACAACGTATCGAGTTTCTTATTTTCTTGTTTTATTAATTAAGAAAAAGGGTCGATGTAAAAGACGCGATAACGCTTAATGATGTATCCCATAATACCCCACCATCGACCATCGACGTCAGCTAAAATTGACTCCACATTATTAAAATTTAACGAAAGCAATTCCCCAAACTGACCAATTTGCTATGGTAAAGTTTGATAATAATTTTCAAGACTGTGTTAATTTTCGACGATGATTTTCTGCCATACCAGACTCGTTGAGCAGTTTAACGAGAGCAATCAAGCTCGTGACATCTGTGGAGGTTCTATCCTCTCTCGAAAACAGATAATATCTTTGAAATGTTTATAGAGTTTACGCCGCTGATAAATTATTTTCAAGGTAACAGAGCCATTTTAGTACATCGGTTTCCTATCATAATGAGTATCTAGCTGGACAATGGAACACCGAAGAGCAACTGTTTCCACTACCATCCGAACTATCCGCTACCTTCTTTGTTTGCTAGGAACTGGAATATTAGACAGGTGCACTAATTTCAGGTACCAAACGCTTAGGTGCCTATTGAAAGAAAATTCTATTCAAGTATTCCAAGTCTGGATCTGGAGAGGTTTATTCTTCGCATCCTGTACGATGGTTTTCATAAAGACGCTATTGTAATCCTTAAGCTCTCCCAATTAGCTACAAACGGCGTTGAATTTTACGCATTTTGTATCGTAATTTGGATATTTTTATGTCTTATTAAACGATAACAGAAGTAGATAGAAGCTCGTACGATTTAAATGCAATTTATCGGATGCATTTCGAAGCACCCTACTTAATAATTTATACGTACCATAAATCAAGCAAGTTTAGTTTTGATGTTCATACTCGGCTGAATAATGTATTATTATGTACCGAGCGGAGCGTAAATTTTAAATATATCTAGGGGAGTGTCGACGTTTAAAATATCGCACGATAAGATGCAAAATTCGCTACTTTTTTCCTCCAATAACTGGCGAAAAAATACGCCAAAAACGCGTTATTTTTTCCCTTAATAAGTAACAAACCTCTGGTAAGATTTTTATTACTTGCAAAATGCCTTGCACGAAGCTTATCTAAATAAAAATCATCCTCGAAGGCGTTTTGGCATTTAATCAGTCATAGAACTGTCGGTCGATTGGATATCGACGAATTGTTTATATCGTACGATCTCCCTCCGGCGCAATGGCAACTGGAAACGACAGTTTGTCCCCTTGCAATAATAAATAGTATCGAGAGATGTCATTTTTGATAAAGGAAAGGATGCATAAACCTTAGGGTTGTGGACTGCATGGAATCTTGTTCCGTATTGAAAGGATTCAGAGCAGGATCAGCATTTGGAATTTGACGTATTTTCTTTTGCAAATTTCTATTTCCAGTTCAACGTTTACTGTTGAGCAACTTTACTAATATTTTTGGCATTATGGTACCAGATATGGAAAACATTATAAAGTATGTATTTTACTCTTTATCGAGGTTTTTTCTCTAATACGAGGTTTATACGGTTATGGCACTTTTTTATTACTTTTTCTCTCTATAGTCTTCGAAATATACGCGGAGTCTTTTTCCGAAATCTTGATAAACATATTTTTTTCAGCGTACGGTTTCGAAGGGTCAACTATTTTACGTTTTTCTCACCGTAACGAATGTAAAGGTGTAGAGAAACCCTTAATTTCGTGGCGAGCCATTGATTTGTTAATATTAACATGTCAACTCGATGACTAGCAGTTCTATCATGGTTTTATCTACCTGGTATTTAACTGTAACCTTTACCGCCATATGTTCTCGACTCTCGAGTCAGTTTTGCTGCACAAAAGATGCGTTTTGAATGTTTATTTCTTCAAGATTTTTATAAGATAATTTGTAATTTATTTTTGAATTCGAAGAAAAAAATGAAAATGACTAACAAAGGAGCCACCCGAGGTCTGCCACGCCGAAAGAACAATTTTTTTACATGCTTGTTGAGCATCACACGAAGCTTTCCACTATTAAAATTTCAGCCCCTAAAGTTGACATGGGGGCTATTCCATACTAAAACAGACCAAAAATGAAGTCGGGTATTCCGATTTCGTTCAATTTTTTTTTACGAGTTCCCCTTGGTGGTCTATTCACAAAACCACGATTATTTTTTTTCTAACCCTCAAGGGGGCGGGGAGGTGGGCTTCGAAATTTTTATGCAATTGCGATTTTTTGTCAAATTACCCAACTTTGAAGGCTAATATCCAGAGATAGGTTGTAATTGGAGAAAAACTGTTTGTGGGGTCTGAAAGATAATTAATAGGAGATTCAAAAACGGTAATCACATTTCGAAAAGCTCAAAGTTGAACTCTGGCGGTGAAAGTTCAACTTTCATGATAAGAACAAAAGATGAAAGCTACCATTTAAAAATCTGAAAAAATTATAATGAGTAGCCCTTTTTACCCATTTTTCAAACAACGAATTTTCAAGATGGGATCTCTAGACCGGGAGGGGGGGTACAGAGGTCCACAATTTTGACAAAAAATTTTAAAAATCGAAAAAGTAAAGTAACACATCGATTACTACTAACTCGAAGGCGCTGATTTCGAATATGTGCTCAATTTTCTCATTCGACCCCTTTGAACCCCCTATTAGCCTCCTTGATAGGGTCAAAATTCAAAAAAAAATGAAAAATAACGTGTGACCACTGGTTTGTTAGGTTTTTGAGAGCGCTGAGTTCGAAATTTATCTTATTTTTTGAATTTGACCCTTTATAGTGCCCCTCTAGCCCTCCAATTTTGGGAAAAACTATATTGAGAAACGAAAATATCGTGTGGCATATCGATTCTAACTAATTTGAGAGCGTAGAATTCGAATATCGACTTACTTTTTGATCCGACCCCCTCCCCGTAATTTTTTGAAATATTCAATTCCGCATTGATCTCTTATAACTGGAAAAAAGGGTCAGTTGGAGCACGGAAAGGGGGTCGGATCAAAAAGTAAGTCGATATTCGAATTCTACGCTCTCAAATTAGTTAGAATCGATATGCCACACGATATTTTCGTTTCTCAATATAGTTTCCTTTTTCAAAATTATGGAGCTAGAGGGACACTAAAGGTCAAATCCAAAAAATAAGCAAATTTTCGAACTCAGCGCCCTCAAAAACCTAACAAAGGGCAGATCACACGTTATTTTTCATTTTTTTAAAATTTTGACCCCATCAAGGAGGCTGATAGGGGGTTCAGAGGGGTCGAATGAAAAAAACTGAGTACATATTCGAAATCAGCGCCTTCGAATTAGTAGTAATTGATGTGTTACTTTTTCGATTTTTTTAAATTTTTGTCAAAATTGTGGACCCCTGTACCCCCAGGGGTCTAGAGATCCCATCTTGAAAATTCGTTGGTTGAAAAAAGGGTAAAAAGGGCTACTCACTGTAATTTTTTCAGATTTTTAAATGGTAGTTTTCATCTTTTGTTCTTATCATGAAAGTTGAGCTTTCGCCGCCAAAGTTCAACTTTGAGCTTTTCAAAATGTGATTATTGTTTTTGAATCTCCTATCAATTATCTTTCAGACCCCGCAAACAGTTTTCTCCCAATTACAACCTATCTTGAGATATTAGCCTTCAAAGTTGGGTAATTTGGCAAAAAATCGCAATTGCATAAAAATTTCGAGGCCCACCTCCCCGCCTCCTTGAGGGTTAGAAGAAAAAGTTCGTGGTTTTGTGAATAGACCACCAAGCGAAACTCGTAAAAAAAATTGAGCGAAATCGGAAGACCCGACTTCATTTTTGGTCTGTTTTAGTATGGAATAGCCCATGGGGAAGAGTTATGAGGGATTTGAATTTCAAAAAATCGCCTTATACACCGAAAAATTACAGAAATCGAAATAACTCGCCCCCATATGGCATTTAGGAAATGAATTTTATACCACGAACTACCCTCGGTATAGGCCATTTGGATATGAGATAGTTGCTTGGATCCGCGTGTAATACCACCCGGGGGGGGGGGGGATTTTCACTTATATGCCTTACACGAGAGAAATAGAAAAATTGTAACACCTCGGGGTGAATTTTCACACTGGTATGAATAAACTCCAGGTGGCCTATGGCGACTGGCAAGGTTAATTCGTGGTAAAAAAAAATCAGACTTAATTTTTCGGTGTATTAGGCCCACAATATATTTTACATTCATTCATTCCAATAATCATCCCGGCCTCAAAACGAGGGATGGTTTCTGCGATGAAAATTCATCCCAAATTCATCGCAGCCACAAATGCTCGGAAAAGTCGTGGGATGATTTTTGGGGGACGAAAATTTATTCCAATTATTATACCAGCCTCAAAAACTCGGAAAACGCGAGATGGTTTCAGTGATGAAAATTTTTCCCAAATTCATCGAAGCCACAAATGCAAGGAAAAATCTTGTGATGAATTTTCATTCCAATAGGTAATCATCCCAGCCTCAAAACCCCGGAAAAACGCGGGATGATTCTTGGGATGAAAATTCATCCCAAATTCATCGCAGCCTCAAATGCTCAGCAAAATCGTGGGACGATTTTTTTGGGATGAAAATTTATTCAAATAATCATTCCATCGCCAGAAACTTGAAAGAAACGCGGGATGATTCCTGCGATGAAAATTCACCGCAGCCTCAAATGCTCGGAAAAATCTTGTGATGATTTTTTTGAAATGAAACTTCTTTAAAATATTCATCCCTGCCTCAAAAACTTGGAGAAACGCAAAATGATTTCTGCGATGAAAATTCATCCCAAATTCATCGCAGCCACAAATACTCAAAAAAATCTTGTGATAATTTTTTGGGGATTAAAATTCATTTCAAGTATTCATCCCAGTTTCAAAAATTCAGAACAACGCAGGATGGTTTCTGCGATGAAAATTCATCTCAAATTCATCACAGCGACAAATACTCTGAAAAAACACGATATGATTTTTTGGGGATGAAAATTCATTGGTTTTTTGGGATAAAAATTTATTCCAATAAATCATCCCAGCCACCGAAGCTCGGAAAAATCGTGGAATGATTTTTGGGATAAAAATTCGTCGAAAAAATCATCTCAGCTTTAAAACATTAAACAATCATGAGCTGATTTGCGAGATTGATTTTCATATTAAAAATTATCCCAGCCTCAAACAATCAGAAAAATCGAGGGATGATTTGTTAAAATGATTATCATCGCGAAAATTATCCCAGCCCCGCGCTTGGAAAAATCGTGGATGAGTTTCAGGATGAACATTCATCTCATAAATCATCGCAGCCCCAGATGCCCGGAAAAATCGTGAGGAGATAATTTTTGGGAAGAAAATTCGTCTCATATATATCATCATCATCCCTGCAACAGAAGCAAACCATTCCAGCCTAAAAAGCTTGAATAAAGTGGGGGACGATTTTTGGAATCCCAAAAATCGTCCCGACCTCAACGTTTGAGAAAATCCAGGGATGATTTATGAGATTGATTTTCATCAACCTCAAAAGCTCGGAAAATCTTCACAGCTTAAAAAGCTCAGAATGATTGCATGGTATGGTTTTGGAGACTGACTTTCATCCCAAAAGTTATCAAACTTTCGAAAGTACGAAAAAACGCTCGGATGATTTTTGGGATGAAAATTCATCCCAAAAATTATTCCAGCTCTATAAGCTCGGAAAAATCGTGGGATAATTTTTGAGATGAAAATTCATCCCAAAAATAATCCCAGCAACGCAAGCTCGGAAAAATCGTGGGATAACTTTTGGAATGAAAATCATTCTCAAAAATCATCTCCCACCATTTCTCAAGCCATCGGGGGTGAAATGATCCTTGAGATTAAAAAAATTTTCACACATCATCCGACAGCTTTTTTCCAAGTGGTCCAGGTGGCGGTGTCTAAAATGAAAATCATTTCCAAAAATTACCCCACAATTTTTTCGAGCCTCCGAAGGTGAGATGACTTTTGGCAAAAAAATCATTTCCAAAAGTCTCAAAATGTGTGCTACAAAGAAGATAAATAGTTCGTCGTTTTAGAAACTAGAACGCGGAACCTGTTACGTTTTCGAACATTACCTTTTTCTTTTCGACAGAAACACATTAATATTTTTCACATCGTCATCGAATGACTTGACATTTCAATTTGGTCAGCCAATAAAACAAACTCTTATTTGCACAATTCGCACGAATGAATTCTATTCGACTACTTTCGTATAAAAAACAAATTAAGTTTAACAGTTCATTGCACAAAGAATTTCGAAGTTTTCACGAACACGGAATACGAAAGTAAACGTAATGTAAAGCTGCATATTCACACATTTGTGCCATAAAATGCAATTCCTTCCTAATAGCGTATAATAAAATAAAACGAGTCGGCTATAAGTAATTCATGCATCGAAATGCAGCTGTAATGCGTACTTTTTGGGTTAATGAACAATTTAGCCGACTGTACGCGAATAAGTTCCAAATGGGTTAGGTTTTATTGCATTTATCAAAATACTAATTCTTCCAACTTGTAGAAAGAATTGAAAAAAAAAAAGTAGTTCATGTAATTAAAAAAGTTTCTATACAGTTGCTCGTTTTACATTGAATATCTGGAAATTTTTAAATTAGTAAACTTTACGTTACGGCGATTATGCCATTGTATGGGAACTATGTACACTTTGTACACCTTGGTCTCTCCAAGTCTGATCGATAAATTCCTAGCAGCGTGGAAATTGTGAAGAACAATAATGTATCTTTGGCTGAAGAGAGCGTATAAAAAGCTATTATCAAATATTAATAATGCAGAATAGGCTGAATGGTGGAACGTGCTCGTAATTTCGGTAACATAAACGCATACTTATGCTTATCTATACGGAATAAATGAGCTTTCATTATTCATTTCTGTACACGTTAATATGGCCGTAAATGGAACCACTTGTGAATGAACAAACTCTTGGAGTCCTTTCGATGAAAAGTACTGTCTTTGACGATAATTTAATTATATCGGTGTTTGCACTGCGTCGCGTTTTTCATCAAAATCGAAAAGGTATACGAATATTTCATCGAATTTGTATTCTTTTTTCATGCTGATAGCAACAGAACAATATAAATAAGTATATCTGCTACACCTACACTACCGTTCAAAAGTATGGGGACAAGGACAAGAGCATCAGTTTGTATTGTATAATTGAAATTTCTTATTAACATTCGTAGGCCTACAGAAGGAGATAGGTACAATGAAAAGTATGAATGTAGAAGTGGCACATATTTTTGCAAAGTTCAGAGTCTCTAGTTTTCAAAAATGAGTTTTGGTTTTGAAAACGGTCGCGAAAAATTAACTTTTTCAATAATATTATGCAAAAATAGAGAGCAATGAAACTCGATCAACTTTTTTTTCGGTCGTTTCACTCAAAGTTGTTAAAATTTACTTTTTTCGCCATTTTTCGCGAATAGGTAATTAAAAATTTTAGCAGAAAAGGGTGATTTTTGAGAATTTTTTTAAAACGGTCTCACGAAATGTTTAAGTAAAATATATTTCCAATAAACTCTTCTTCTGGTCTATTAAATTTTGTTCCTCTGCAAATTTGGAACGTCCGAACGCCCTCCCCTCACCACCAAAAAATCAATCAATTTTGTTATTTATTCCTTCGTTTTTCAAAAAATGTAAAGTGAATCAAAAATAATACCCGACCCAGATAAAACCATAAATTGAAATGTTTCAGAAAATGTTTGTCGTAGTTGTGCCAACGGTACACAAAATTTCAGTTGGCATCATTAATGAAAAAAATGTTTGCAAGAAATCAATTAATGTTATTTTTATGATCAAAAATTTTTTTTGTCTGGGTACTTTTCAGGCCATTGAATAAACAACCTAAATTTCATAAAAATTAAGAAAGTCATACTGCAATTAGTGGAACTGTCGTAATTTGTTTTGAAAAATTTCACCATCAAATCTATTATTAGCGATGAAAAAATTTGTTGGCTCGACAGGGTAGAAAAAAATTCATGATTGTAAAAATTAAAATTTGGGAAAAAATGAAAATATTTTCAAGATCTTACACAGGGTGTCCACTATATCCCAGGAATAATTTTCCCTAACTTTTCCAGGTTTTCCAGACTAATTTTTCAAAATTTTCCAAACCTTTTAAATATGATATTCGGGAACCAGGGGTGGGGGGGATTTTTTACGTGATGTACTTACATTCCGAATTTCGCATAAGAATGATACAAAATACGTACAGCAAATTTTTCTTTCAAAATCACTAGGAACTTTTTACAAAATTTTTAGATGCTCCTCTTTGGGCCAAAAAAAATATTCAAATTCAATTCTGAAAATTTTTGAACCCGTCCAACTCCGCTTCGTCGCAAAAATTTGAAATTTGAATTCAAATAAAAAGGAAAAACCAAGTATTCTAACGCAAACTCAAGTTTTGAAAATGAAATAAATTATGCCAGGGTGTCTTAACAAATCAAGCGAATGAAAATTCGGATTTTTCCGGGCTGAAAATTCAAAAATTTATTCACCTCCCTCCCCTCCCCTCCCCTCCCAAAAAAAAGAAAAACACATGCCTCAAATTTAAAAATTTACACAATCTCCAAACAAATAGTTTGTACCAATAAATAAAAAAGTCAATAAAGAGGTGAAATATAAACCATTTTATGGAAATAGAAAAATCGTGTTAAGCCCGAGCGAAGCGATTGCGAAAATATTTGCAAAAAAAGATGACCGCTTTTTCCTCATTCATGTTTTCCAAAACATGATCAATAAATTCGAGATTCTATTCCATTCTCTTCCCTTTTTTTTCAACATTTTCTCATCACAGCTCATCAAAAAGTTTCTAAAAAAACTCAAAATTTTAATTTTTGAACAAATTCTGTAGTAAGAAGAGTGATGGACAAAGACATGCACTTTGAATATCAAATTTATTGTACATTATGATGAACAAAAAATTATGAATAAAAAAATCAGATATACTCGTAAGTAATTCGTAAGATGTAATAATTTGGCCCGAGCGAAGCGAGGGCGAAATTTTTTGAAAAATTTAGAATAAAATAAGCAAAGAAGCACTTTTCTAAATGATTTATATATTTTTTTGGATTTCCAAAGAATTCCAGAAAAAATTCCAAAATTCCCTGACTTTTCCCGGTTTTCCAGAGAATGGACACCCTGTTACAAAAATGACCCACGTATGTGAAAAATTTTAATATAAAAAAAATTTCAGATCGAAATTTGAAAAAAATTTAAAACATTAGTACTTTTCAGCGCCTATATAGTTCTGAACGAAAAAAAGCGAAATTTTTCAAAAATTCAAATCTGAAAAACTGAAAATCCATGATATTTTTGGGATAAAAAATCCTTTTGGCTTTTTATGAGGACTTCTAGATACACCATTTATATGGTCACAGAGCCCTATTTTTTTTTTTTGAAAACATGTCTCTAGCTCAAAATAAACCATTTTATCAATTTTTGTCGAAATCGAGTTTTTTCTATCTGTCTTATTGCTCATACCAAAAGTATTGGAAAAAAATTGAATATTCATCGAATTCTAATTATTTTTTCATGCTAATCAACAATTTAAAATCTATCTGCTGTACCTCTAGATCAAAAAATAGAAGTACATACCATAAGTATAAACAATCAGGCAATTGTTTTCTTTTAGGTTCTTCACATACACCAGGTTCAATCAACCACACTAGAACATTTATTTAATACACCTACACCTCTATTCGATTCCTACATGAACGAAAATGTATTTCAATCGAAACGTATACGTAATACCCTTCTCTGAAATTACCTATATGCTACACCGGATGTTTTGAACAAACGTGTCCTGACTTTCCGAGATTCGATTTTGATACGGTAGCTTTTGTATCCATTACATAACATATCTACGCCTACCAGCCACCACACCGGTACTTTATACCCTTGGGTATTGCACGCAATAATATTTTGCTTTGGAAATGCAAGTAAAGGCGACAGAAGAAATGAACCAGCTAGGTCTAATATTATCGAACGAATTACGATTACAAGTAGAAATGCTCGAGTCGGTCGGTTCGGTACCACTACGCGACACGGAATCAATTTTATTCAAAAATTTCGATAAAAAAAAGTATTTCGACACGTTTTTCTTGCAACACGAAATTTTCAACAACACCCTTTTATTTCCCCTTATGAATACAAAAGCTTTAAAAAAGTTATTCTTCCTTATATGTACACTAGATACACCTTGAACAAATTATACAAGTTCAACTTTTATCCTTTTCACAATCGAACCTCGCGACTAAAACACAGCGAAAAAATACACTACCCAAATGTAAAAAAGTTAAAAGTTGAAAAAATTAAGCAAAAAAACTTTACCAAAACTTTATACCGTACAATTCCCCAGACGATATATCCATTTATTTTACTTGTTTCGAAAGAAGGCGAAATAGAGAAAAAAATCACTAAGAAAAAAAAACGTGCCCGCGACGTTTAAATACCGTAAGGCGAATACGAAATCGTAGGGTAACATATTTCCGAACGTTGATGGTTATTTGTAAACCCCCGGAACTCGTATCTCTCTGATATAAGCATTTCCTGCGAAAGATGATGAATCAGTGTAGGGCTATGGTTTTTAAAATAAATGTCGCCGGCGCGAAGGCGAAAGGCCGCTATGAACATAAACATTGGCAAAAGTTTGCTTTAGCGAGTAAGATCGCAACAGTGACGAATAACTTTTCCCGAATACAGTTTAGTTAACGAGCGTTTTATTTTGAAATATCAATCTCGAATTTCACCCTAAAATAAACAAGGGTTTATGCGCGATTACACTAACCCTTGATAAATTTTTCAAAATTAGATTCTTTTATAAAATGCAAAAACCTGTTACGGCCGGAGCTTTTTTTCTTTATTCGGCTGCAGTGGTAAAAAAAGAATTAAATTAGAGGAAATGGAATCGTTGAAATTCGTATGGATATTTTTAGATACAATTCTGGGTGCTGGTTTGTTGGGAGAAAAAAAATTGATAAAGAAACGTATCGGTTTCAATTTCTGATTTTTTGACTCTGATAATATTTAATCGAGTCGATGATCAAGGTTTATAAAATGATACTTATCAATTGATCGAAAAAAAGTTCAGATCAATACCTAGATCAAGGTGTACCGCAATATTAGCCTACATCCTGTTTTCCAAGAGATTCGAATAGAAACATTCGAAGAAGCTGGCTATTTTAATTCAGTAAACATCATTCCATTGAATTTTATCAGTTGGAATTTTTTCTTGAAACTCGATAAGGAAAACGGAAAAGAGAGATACATTGCAACATGGACGATTCTAAATTAACTTCCTGCAGCGTCACATCGTTCACTTTTGATGGCGAATTCGAGGAAAAGGCCAAAGTTAAATAATACATCTTAATTATTTATATTGATCAAATGTTGAACTGAAGGACAACGAGAAAAACACTCAGTCACTCGAAAAGGTATTCAGCGGAAAATTCTGCTACCCTATTGACCGCGTGTGGTTTATCTGCAGCAGGAATAATTCAACGTAAAGTGTTTGATTTACCTAAACATTTTATCGACGACAAATTCTCGAGGGAATTCTTGGCAGTCCCTCGTTTAGGTATTATTTTGCCATGATGCAGACATTGTTTGGGTAATTTATATGTTCAATGCGCGCGCTTGGCTGCAACAAGTGTATGCCTTTGAGCGGTTTAAGTTTCAAAGGTCTACGGATACGTCTGCGACGACGATGATAAATTTTAATAAAGAGAATACCTCGAGTAAGTCGGTTTGATTTAAATGAAATTAGCGAACGAGTTATCTAGATTTACGTAAGTAAACGAATACATTTTGAAATACGAGTAGTTTATGAATTTTATGGGGAAATAGGTATTTTCAACTTATTTTGAAATGCATCTGTCTTAGTTCTTAATTTCTGTACGAAGCGAGTGAATTTCTTACCTTATTTTTGTTGAGTAGATCATTTTTGGAAGATTATTTTTCAATTCCGATGCTCCAAGGATGTCCAAACAGCAAGTAGATTCAGTTTCAATATCTGGTCCATTTCGATGTTGAATTTCTGTAAAATTTGAATCAAAATTTTTTCAATTAATTAAAAATGTATTGCAAATGATCCATAGTTAACTGAATTTTATTGTCACTCTGGTGCTCCCGTGCTCGAGCAATACACGAAATTTTCAAAAATTGTCATTTTTGCTTTTTAATTAAGTAGGTATAGGTAATCTAGCAAAAAATTCCGGTCTCATTTCGCTGGGATAGTAATTCATCGTAGTCTAGATTTCCATGGAATATCCCTATATTTTGGAAAAAAATTTAAGTCATTTAATTTTTCAATTTTATGCAACTGAATTTCCTGATTTTTTTCCAAAATTTATTTTCAAAAACATCAAACCGTTTTGACACACAAAAAAACAAATTTCCAAATCGTGAATAGAACTCTCAAAGTAATACTTTATTCTGAGTTTTCATCGAAAACCTCAAATCTTAAAAGTCCATCTTCGATTTTTTTCAGGAAAAAAATCAAAAACATAAACCATTTCCTGAAAAAATGCCAAAACTATCACACAGTTTTCAGAAAAAAATCAAGCTTTTTCAAAAAAAAATTACAACAAATCAATTTTGGAAAAAAAACAAACATTCGATTTCCCCACCCTCTTTAAAAAACAAAATCATTCATTGGACTTTTGACATCGTTTTTGTCCTCCTCCCTCCACCAACAAAATCGTCAAATCTTGAAGGTCCATTCTATTCTTTTTTCTAGAGGAGGGGAGTCTCAAAAGAAAGTCCAAACATCAAAGTATTCATAAAAAAACGAATTAACTCCTTTTCAAAAAAAAAAAAAACAAAAAATCGAATCTGATTTATGACTCTTGATGCCGAATTGCTGTTCATCAAACGAGCTAGCTTCAGAAAAAAAAACAAGAAATTATATAGTGTTTAGAGAAAAAGGCAAAGGTAAAAAGAAACCAGACATAAAGAAAAATGAGACGCAGCCAGGGATACCCGACCATATGTCGGAAATTTTTTTTTTCGTTTTTTTGACTCTTTAAATAGTACAGACTTGTACCTTTCGAATAGCGCAAACCGCATTAAAAAAGGTTGAGAAATGAATTTTCTATGATTTTTCAAAGTTTACCAAAAAATTATTTTCAAAAATCAAAGTTTTGAGAAAAACGCAAAACAAAATTTGGAACTGTTTTCAATGAATAAAAAAAAAATTATGTTCTGTAAACGACTTTTCTCATCGGAAATGGTTTATTTACGTCCTCTTACATCACTTTAGGTCATTGACCCCTTCCAGAAGTTGCCGGCATCGAAAATCGAAACCATACCATATGTCGGGAATCATCTTTTTTCAAGAAATAATGACATTTTTGGTACAAAATTTGTTTTTTTAATAATCGTACACCACTGTAGTTCATTAAAACGAACCTGAAATTACGTGCATTGAGAAATGAAATCATAGTGCAAGTCAAACAACTTTACAAACCAAACGGTGAAAATCATGCTTTGAAAATTAGTGTTCAACAAATATCCGGATAATCAAAATGAAGAGTTTCAACGGGAAAAAATTGAATTTTCGATTTCGATAATCGATTTTTCAATTTCGATTTCGATAATCGATTCTTCAATTTCGATTTCGATAATCGATTTTTCAATTTCGATTTTTCGATTTCGATAATCGACCTTTAAATTTTGTGAGGGTTCGTGAAAGAATTCGGGAACTCTCGGAAAAGTTCAACCGTTTTCGGGATGTTTTCGGAAATGTTCGGCAATTTCCGTGTGATATCCGGATAATCCAAATAGTATTTGGTGTTTGGATATCCCGATATTTGTTGAACACTACTACGTTTCAATAATAATGAAAGTTGTAAATTTTAACATATTTTTATAAAATTCCGACATATGGTATGGTTTCAATTTCTCAGAGGCCTTCAGCAAAATTCATTTTTTAACCAAGAAGATGACACTTTTGGGACCTGAACCTATTCTCATCTGAAAGTAGAGGGTTCATAGTATACAAATTGATAAAAAAAAAAATTTCCATATTTTTGGTCATTTTTTCTTAATTTGCGTTTTTCTCGAAATTTACTTTTCCGACATATGGTCGGGTATCCCTGGCTGCGTCTCAAATAAGAAAAGAAGAAACCAAAAAACTAAAAATTTAAGAAAACAAAATAAAGAAATAATTTCAAAAAATTAGTCTATTTCAGAAAATAACTTTAGATTTAGTTGAGAAAACTAAATTTCAAATAAAAGGTTTTTTTTGGGAGAGCTAGTTTATTTTATTTAACCTACTGACATCTCCTTACCTATCAACTATTTTATCTACAGGTTATAAATATTCGCTTCAAATAAGGGACGGTTACGATACATTTGAAGACCTGCTTTCCAAAGTGCCTAAGTCAATTTTTGAAAAAAATTACTCAGTCAATTTTGAAGGGTTATAGCTCGTAAAGATCAAATTTTTGGAGATCGAGAATTTCGCCACATTTTTGGTATAGCACTTTACAATACATTTAGTTTGGTAGCAGGAAAAATGCTTCAAAGGCATACAGTACAAACGTATTTTTCGTTTCTTGAAAAAAAATTTATTGTTTTGACTTAGGCCACTTTGGAAAGCAGCCCTTCATTTATATTTCAATACTTTTTTTATTTGTTTGTTTGTTCTTTTCTTTTTTTAAAAAAGTAATTAAACTATTTTCAGGGGAAAAATCGACCACTTTCAGCAAAATCATTAAGAGTGGATTTAAAAAAATAAATCACCAGAATCATTCAACACAAAAAACCTTATCATTTTCAGAAAAAAAAACACAAAAACCAGGCCTCCTTCAGAGTGATAAACAAAAACAGAATTGTCAAAAAAAAGTGATTTTTAGAGAAAAAAACAAATTATCATTAGAAGAGAACTAAAAAAGCAATTACCTATTTTTCAATAAATTTTTGAAAAGAGAAATTCAAGAAGTGCGAAATTTTTACAAAACTGGATTACTTAACAAAACTTTTATGACTTTTCTTCAAAGAGAATGCCTCATCATTGAAAAAAAATCAGTAAAATTAATGAAAAAAAGATTGACATTATAATGAAAAATTGATAAAATTTACAAAAAAAAACAATCATATTTTGGAAAAATTATAAAAAACTTATCATCCAAAAAAAAAAATGAAAAAAATGAATCGTACATTTGACCTGACTCTTGATATTTTATATTGTTATTTTGCAAAAAAATCTCAAAAGTTCATGGAGGTATTCTTATTTTTCAAAAATAAAAATATCAAAACATTTTCAAGAAAAAAAAGCCTTTTCAAAAAAATCGAATTTCAAGCCAATTTTAGAAAAAAAAATCACCATATCATCGTGAATTTCAACTCAACATCATCAGATCCTGTTTTCCTCTCCTCTCTCCCCCCTCCCCCAACTCCTCCTTCCCTATGAATTACAAAGTCGGTCACTTTTTGTTGCCGTTTTGGGAAAGTCAAACTGTAAAATTGAAAACGTAAATTTTCAATCGAAAATAATTTCCAATTCATTTCTATCACTTTATCAGTGAAAACCATACCGAAAACGAAACATTTTGAAATCAAGATAACGTTATCACTACGAAAAACTTTTTTCCCTTTTTGAAAATTATTTGCGTTTAATTTTTTTGATAGACTCGTCTATAAATTGAATAACTGAATTACACGAGATTAGGATTTCGAATTTAAATTCGAAATCAAATTCAATTTATTCCCCGCATCCAGCTCGGCTATTATCTTAATTAATAAAAAATAACGAAATTAAATTTCACACGGTAGTTTTTTCATTATTATTAATTTGATATTCGTAACAGCCTTTGAAGCATTTACCTCCGATAATCCGACGTCACGATGCTAAAACTGTATGGTATGTGTGAGGTTGTCATAGTAACAGACATTCGCGAAAAATACTTTGGCGCCATAAGAACAGTATAGTACCCTTGTCTAGCAGTACGCCTAAACTTGCCACAATCTCGGGGTATCAACCCCCAAAAATTTATTGTTTTCCCTCGTTAGCTGTTGCGCTGGCACTTTTATTGTATTCCGAGTGCAATGCATTAACGAACGGACGGCAGTTTATCATTCGACGTATCGTATAACGCGTTCACTTATTTTATGTCATATGAAAAATTACAACTTAGGACCCAAAGTACTTATTTCTTTTTCTTAAACGATACCAAAAGCAACAATGTTCTCGAGATTTCGATTATTGGGAATTCGTTATAGAGGCGATCTCTTCAAAAGAGCACCATTAGTTATGTAAATACCTTCCAGATTCAACCGGTTTTACGCTTTTAACACATCGCCACAACATCGAATTGTTTGCATTCGAGTGTAACTTGCCACTTGAAGAGGTAAGAAGACTCGAAGAAGGAGAATTTTACTTTACGGTTCCATGTTTGTGACTGGTGTTTAAAAAACTATTAACTATGGAAGAAATTAAAAAGTATGGTACGTGTTGTTGGTACACATCTACACGTCATATAAACACGAGTAAAATCAATGTTTATTACCCGTAAGAATAAAACTCGATAACCAATAAATGGAAATGGCCAAGACAAGACGACAACCAAATGAGTTATGAAGATTACGTGTATTTTTTATTTGTTCTCACGACAATCAGCTTATTCTGCAACTTCTACGAGCTCGACGATCCCATGGCATGGAGTATGGATTATGCTGCGATTAGATTATCAAAAGTATCGTATGTACTTTTTCTCATTCATAAGCAGAAATTTAATACTCGATTGATTCGAATTATACAATTAGAAGCTACTACAAGCCAATATTGTTTGCGGTGACATAATCCAGATGAAATACCCAAGAAATTGAATAATATAGTTGGGAGATTTTTTTCACTCCCAAGAAAGTACAGGGTGTTCCATGAATCATCTGCTAAATGTATTTTTTTTTTTTTTTGGATGATATAACCGCGAGGACCAGAAGTACCACTAAAAAAAAAACTTGAGATGAACATGTTGCCTATTTTGAAAATTCAAAGGTCAAATTCAGAAAAAAATTTTTCAATCATAGGAATGGATAGTACATACTTTGAAAACTGAACAAATTTTCAACTTTTGACTTTTTACCTATCTTTAAAATTGAAGTAGCTACAAAAAAATTGTTCAAAAAAATTCTAAAAAAATCAGAGGTGTCAACTTAAACCAATAACCGCAACCAATAACCAATAATTGACCAAGTATTTTACGAAAATTGTGTAGCCAAAACCGTAGTGACTGACGTACCGATAGGGGGGAGGGGGAGCTTCCCCCTGAGGAAATTTTTTACTTGTGAGTTGGGAAAATTGAACATTTCAACACATCAGTTGGGAAAATTGGACAGTTGAGATTAATTTTTTTGATGAAAAATAATAAATAAAATAGTTATTTCAAATGTTGAAAATCAACAAAATTTTCACTTGTTCCAACTCAAAATTGATAATTTTTCCAACTCAAAAATGGTAAATTTCCCGACTCAAAATTAGTAATTTTCCGAATTCAAAATTGGTAATTTTCACAACTCAAAATTGGTTATTTTTCCAACTGAAAATTAGTCGTTCTTCCAAGTGATGAGTAAAAATGTCAGTTGGGACGATTAGTATTTATTTTTTTAATGAAAAAGGAATGAATAAAATTGTTACCTATTTTAACACTCGGAAATCAACAAAATTTTCACTTGTTAGTTGGGAAAATTAGTCATTTTTCCAACCTTTTCCAACTGATCATTTTCCAAGCGAAGAATTATTAAACCGTTGTAATGAATGCTTTTTTAGGAAAAAAATTATTAATTAGGTACCTTGCATTTTAAAAATTTTCTCTCCTCAACCAAAAAATGTTTATAGTTGTACATGCAATTTAAAAGAGATTTTTTCGAATTTTTCTTCAAAATTATTCCAATTAATTTCATTGTTCTTGTTCTCCTTAAAACTTATTTTTGATATTTGAAAATCCAATTTTTCAAAAGCTTTGGCCTCGCTTGCTGCGCTTGGCCATGGTATGTTTCTACTTTAATCATTTTAAAGTAGAAACAGTCGATTTTTCATTAAAGTTTATTCTTCCAAAACACTATTTTATTGCACATTCAATTTGAGGTTTTCTAAAATTTTCGCCTTCGCTTCGCTCGGACCAAATCCATCGCTTCCTATTCTTTATATTAAAATTACAAAATTTTATTAATGTAAAATTATAATTTTTCTTCGAAACTGCACCCTTTCTTCGCTCAAGGCAAATAAACTATTTCGTACGTTTTTTCAACTACAATGATATTGTTTGTAGGTTAGAAAAAAAAAATTGGAGTAACCAATGAAAAATTTATTCAGATTTTTTATCTCAAACAGAGGCCTTCCGACCGGGGGGGGTGAGGGGGGGTGTCTCACCCCCCCAAGCATTTTCCAGTTGGAAAAGTTGGGTGAAGTTGGCAAAAAGTTGGCAGAAAAGCCCGAGTGATAAAAATTGAGAAAAGTTGTGAAATATTGAAATTGAAAAAAAAAACAATTTTAAAATGGCAGTTTGGCCGTGCTGTAAATTTTTCATTAGAAAATTTCGTAGGTACCTATGTGCGATTTGTTAGATTAGTGACATACCGATAGGGGGCTAACTTCCTCCCCTGAGGAGATTTTTTACTCGTGAGTTGGGAAAATTGAACATTTCAACACATCAGTTGGGAAAATTGGACAGTTGGGATTAATTTTTTGGATGAAAAATAATAAATAAAATGATTATTTTAAAAGTTGGAAATGAACAAAATTTTCATTTGTTCCAACTCAAAATTGGTAACTTTCCCAACTCGAAAATGGTAAATTTCCAGACTCAAAATTGGTAATTTTCCCAATTCAAAATTGGTAATTTTCCCTACTCAAAATTGGTTATTTTTCCAACTCAAAATCGGTCGTTCTCCCAAGTGATGAGTAAAAATGTCAGTTGGGACGATTGGTATTTATTTTTTGAATGAAAAATGAATAAATAAAATGGTTACCTATTTTAAAAGTCGGAAATCAACAAAATTTTCACTTATAAGTTGGGAAAATTAGTCATTTTTCCAACCTTTTCCAACTGAAAATTTATCATTTTCCCAGCGAAGAATTAAACGGTTGTAATAAATGTTTTTTTTTTTTAGGAAAAAAATGATTAATTATCTTGCATTTTGAAAATTTTTACTCGTCAACCAAAAAAATTTTATATAGTTGTACTTGTAATTTAAAAGAGATTTTTTCGCATTTTTCTTCAAAGGTATTCCAAATAATTTCATTGTTCTTGTTCTCCTTAAAACTTATTTTTGATATTTCAAAATCCAATTTTTCAAAAGCTTCGGCCTCGCTACGCTCGGCCATAGTATATTTCTGTTTTAATCATTTCAAAGTAGAAGCAGTCGATTTTTCATTAAAGTTTATTCTTCCAAAACACTATTTTATTGCACATTCAATTTGAGATTTTCTAAAATTTTCGCCCTCCCTTCGCTCGGGCTAAATCCATTTTTTTTCATTTTGAAAAATCTAACTGTAAAGTTTTTAAAAATTATTTCATTCAAACAATTTTTCTGAAACTTGATTTTAGAACCTTTTTAATGAAGCAACTTCACGTTTTGATTTCTAAACATGATTTCAAGTTTTTAATTTTTCTCAAAGTTGATTTTGATTTTTATAATACAGTTAAGCAGGGTCTCACCTAAAGAGGCAGAGAGCAAGTAAGTCCTCAGAACGATTTTTTTGAGGACCTCCTTTCAGAAATTATAATCCAAGTCTGAAATTACTCCCCAAAATCACGATCCAAATCACAATTCTTCAACCCATCACTGAAATTACCTCACAAATAAAAATTTTCAAAAACTTCGGCCTCGCTGCGCTCGGCCTTTCTGTATTTTTCTTTCATAATTTTAAAATACTTAATTCAAATCCTACAAAAGTGATTTTTTTTGTATTTTTCCTCAAAATTATTTCAATTACTTTTATTACATTCTATCTTCTCAAAACTCATTTTCGATGTTTAAAAATCAAAATTCAAAAGCTTTGGCCTCATTGTGCTCCGCCTTATCACATTTCTTTTGTTAAAGTAAAAGCAGCCAATTTTTCAATTAAGTTTATTAATCCAAAATATTGTTTTATTGCACCTTAAATTTGAGGTTTTCTAAAATTTTCGCCCTCGCTTCGCTCGGGCTAGTTTCATTTCTCTCATCGGCTATTCATATTAATGCTACGTTAAGTACAAAATATTTTTTATTAAATTTGAAATTTTCTTGAAATTTTTCACCCTTGCTTCACTCGAGACAAATAAGACAATTCCGAAGGGGTTTTCATTTACAATGAAATTGGCCAGGGAAAAAATTCGAGATTGTAACATTTTTTTGTTATTATTATTTTTGAATCTGTTTTTATATGTGCCAAAAAAGTGGTAATTTCTATTCCTAAATAATTTTTTTAATGAATATTGCTAAAATTAGCACTGGTAAATTTTTTTAACAAATCAATTGGCAAATTTGGAAAAATTAGTTGGCAAATTTAAAAAAATTAGTTGGCAAATTTGAAGTTCTCACCCCCCCCCCAGAGCACATCGCTTCGAAAGGCCTCTGATCTCAAAAAGGGTCTTATAGTAATGGGTTGTAAAAAGTTCAGAAGTTCGCAAAAATGATGAAAACGAGTAAAAAAAATCAAAAACCCTCACGACTTTGGGAACAATTGTACCTATACATGTAAATTTTAAGAAATCAACCGGAAAAGTTTGAAAAAAATTGGTTCGCAAATTTGAATCTCGCCCCCTCCCCCAGAATTCTGATACCGGCTATATGTATAGTTTGGGAATTTTGATAATTTGAGTTGGGATTTTCACCTCTTCTCCCCCCCCCCCCTGGGAAATGCCTTCGGTACGTCACTGGCAAAGCCAATAACCAAAAATGAATTATTTGAAAAAGAATAACCATAACTGATCCATAACTCTTCGAAAATTGTTTTAGGATCAGTAACCAAAAACCAATAATAATTCGCTTCAATTATTGGTTAATTTCAATTTTTAAATTTTTTAAATTGTTTTAAAAATTTTCTTCAATTTTTTCAACTCTTAAATCGTAAAATCTTTCTACTGAAAATCGTTTTAAAAAATTCTCAACTTCACTTTTTTCAGAAGTTTTTCCAATTTGATTTCAATTTTCTCAAAATTTTTCAAACTTCGATTTTTCATATTTTTTGATTTCTTGTTTTTAACTTACTTTTTAGAATTTCTTCCAATTACATACATATTAAAACAATTTCACTGATTAAAAATTTTTTAAATTGGATATAGGTAGCTTTAAAAAAATTCAGATTAATTGAAGAAATTAAAAAAAGTTGAACTTGGAATAAAATTGGACTTGGATTGATTTTAGATTTTTATTTTTTTTTGTCAGTCGGTGTCTAGATACTATTATATTTTTAGTATTTACTTACAAGCATTTTTTCGGCTTGTTTCAATTTAAAAAAAAAAACAAAAAACAAAAGAAACTGAACATTGCAGCGTTGTGCATAAAAAATGATGAAAAAACCAATAACCAAACCATAACCAAAAACCAATAACCAAATTTTATTACGAATTTGATGATCCAAAAAGAACCATAACCATATATTTTTCCACCAAATTGTGATCCTTAACTATTGACCAAAAACAAAAATAATTTCTGTTCGCGCCCCTCCAAAAAATTAACTGATCAAGGGAATGGATAATACGTTGAAAACTGAAGAAATTTTGTTTTGTAGACTTTTTGCCTAATATCAAAAATGTAGGGCTAGAGGTCACTAAAAATTTTTGAAGCCCGTTTATAATGAATGACCTGTACTCCTTTTCTTTTTCGATGTTAGGCAAAAAGTCTACAGAACAAAATTTTTTCAGTTTTCAACGTACTATCCATTCCCTCGATTAGTTCATGTTTTTAGAATTTTTTTTCAAACAATTTTTTATAGTCCCTTTAATTTTAAGTTAGGCAAAAAGTCATAAAGTGAAAATTTGTTCAGTTTTCAAAAAGTTCTATCCATTCCCATGGTTGAAAAATGGTTTGATGTGATTTTCTTAGAAGGAGCATTTGCCCCTTCAATTTTCAAAATAGGAAAGTTTTTTTAGTGGTACCCGGTTATATCGGAAAAAAATACGTTTGGCAGACGATTCATGGAACACCCTGTATATCTACGAATGCTTGATGAAATAAGTGTGAAATTTAAATAAGTTTAGCTTTTGTGAGCTTTATGTAAGCATATGATTTATAGAATGATGATGATAGTATCTCAACATAAGAAAAATCTGGTGTAATGGCACGTGTTAATCTTCCTGTTGGTATTATTATTCAAATTTACGTTAGCTATTACTTTCAGATATAATTTATCTGCGTTGTAAAAATGTTGGTTTTTATTTCATAAATATGGTTTATTCATTGGTACTTTCAAGACCAAGATGTCGTTAATAATTTAGATGTGTATGAGAGGTGAGCTATTTTTTGCAGTGCTGCACGAGTTTTTTCTCGAAAGTTTATAATAGAATTCCCTATTTCCTTTAAGAGTTCGTTGCTCGTTTTATATTTAATTTGTTTCAAAATACTAATCAAAATGTAGATAATCAGAACTTGAATATCTATAGTGATTTGTAAACCTTCAACGGAACGGAAAAATTTGTGGAGTGATACAGCTCATTAAGGTTACTTAATCGTATTTAGGTATAGATAAAGTAAATGCAATTTACCTAATGAAAATTTTTATGAATCAACAATGTACTCGAAATGAATTAAAAAATCAAAAATATCAAGTAACAAGTACCTATTGTTTTTAAAAATAGAATAGAATGGAAAATAATAGAAGTGCTTGACTTGAGGCCAACTGAAATATAAACGAAAATTTCGTTCTTATCACGATTAATGCGATGTCTGCCTGTCGACTAAGTCAATTATCCTATCAATTTTATAACGTTGAGCACCTATGTACTTATGTAGGGATAATACTAGATTTTGGATCTTACGTGAAAATAACACAGTATCGCACATCCAGAATAATACAAGGTCATACAAGTCGAAATATGTAAAAAAAAAATTGGAGGATTATAGTCTTTCTACCTTCCTATTACAATTTGGTGATACTTTCCTAAAATTAAAATTTTTTCCATAACAAGAGAGGTATTCCAACTGGAAGTAAAATTTTGAGCCGGAATACTTAAAAATAAATCGAAAATGCATCAGAAAAAATCCCCATATCTAAAATTTTCGGTACTAAAGTTCATTTCTCGAATTTTGGCGAATTTTTAAAATTTAAAAATTATATCTTATCGTCCTAAAAAATATTAAATTTTGATCTTATCAACGAAAAAATTTGGAATTTTGTAGACACCCTATTTTTGACCTCCCGAATTGATTGGATGCGATTTCGAGACGTTCCTGAGCCTCCAGGAAATTTCGGGATTTTCTAGCACTGGAGAAAAGTCCATAAAAATAGTCCATAATTATGAACTTTAGTATCTATAATTGCGGATTACCCAAATTGGTGACCTATTTGATCGATTAAAGCACAATTTTCCGAAATTCGTAACTGCCATGTTCAAATCCTTTTTTTTTAAACTCTCAAGCAGAAAATTTATGAAAATATTTGAAGAAGACGTCATAGATCCATGGTCATTGGTCTTGAAAATTTCGTTTCAAAATTTCATCTTCGATTCCCTCAAAATGTAAAATTATATTCCCCGTCTCCCACCCAGGTACATTTAAAAAAAGGCTGCTATCACGGTGCGGCGTATGCGTATTAAACTATGGGTGATTGAGCGGAAGTACATATGAGCCAAAATGGAATTTTTTTTCACCGAGATGAAAGGGAAATGTTTGATCTTCAATTTGTTGCAAAAATCAGACGATTTGACCAATTTGAATAGATTTGGCAGACCAGTGGCGTCGGAAGATTTTTTTTTTGGGGGGGGGAGGGTCAAAGTGAAAACAAAGACTTGAAATAACAGAAGGATTTTCGGAGGAGGGGGCAAAAAGTAAACTTTTTTCACACTGTTGATTAAAATTATTCATAATAATTGTGATTTTGTTCATGCCCGAACGAAGCTTTGAAAAAATTGACTGTTTAATACCCAAAAAATACCTTTTTCATGTTTTTATGCTTCGAAAATCCCTATCTAATGAAATTTGGGAGGAATGGGTGCAAATGCTATTTTGGACCCCGCCAGAATGGGGAGGGGCAGACGCCACTGTGGTAGACTATTTGGTCTAAGTTGGTGCATCCTGACCCTGGACTTCAACCCAACTAAATTATATGTAGGAGGTAGCTGCAGCAAGCATAATTGCAAATTTTGAAAATCAATTTATTCAGGTATGAAACAGACTGACTTTGGGGGGGGGGGGAGGATGGATAACAAATTTTCTGACCGAACTCAATTTTAAAGGAGTTTACTCCCTCCCCCTCTCATTCACTTCAATGCTTTTTCCACATTTGTCATTTTTTTCAAACTTTTTACTAATTTCACCATAGTTGGAAAAACCTTATGAAATAATCTATTTATCCTTAATCCTGTTTTTTCGTTTTAAAAAAAAAACATGAAAGTACAAATGTTCAACTTTCTCAGATTAGAAAAATACATGTGCACAAATTGTAAATTTTTCCACCTTGGGAAAATGTGAAAACTTTTTCAATTTGAGAACATATGAAAATGTTTTCAACTAGGAGAAATATGAAAATTCGGCTTAGGAAAATATGAGTACCAGTTGGTAAATTTTTCCAACTTGGAGTAAGTACAAAAATTTCCTATTACAACAGATCGTTGTTTTCTTATTTTTCACTAAAAAAAAAATGAAAGTACAACTGTTTTTTCCCAATTTGGGAAAATATGAGTACAAATGGTAGATTTTCCCAACTCGAGAAGAATAAAGGCAAATTTCTCCAACGAAATACTGAAAAATCCCGTGGGGGATTCCCCCCCCCCTATCTATACGTCACTGATCAAATAAATTCAACATTTTTGAAACTTTTCAACATTTTGTCAGATTTTATGAAACATGAAAAAATTTTTCAGTCGAAAACTTATTGGAGACATAAATATGTCATTGCATGTACATTTTTATATATTTTTAATTCCTCTGGGTTATAAGTCATAATTATGATAATTCAAAACAACGAAATGTTCTCGAAGTTAAAAAGTCATAACTCAATGAAACAGTGGGGTCGTCAAAGAGGGGGGAGGGCAAAAAAAGTTCTGGCCCACGCTCCTCTCCCTTCCCAAAAAAATGTATGCTGTATTTATAAATTTACATTACATTTATATCAGATAGGGATTTTCAAAGCATAAAACATGAAAAAATGACTTTTTAGGGCATTAAAAATCCAAGTTTTTCAAAGCTTCGCCCTTGCTTTGCGCGGGCATTAACAAAATTACAATTCTATGATTTTCTGAGATGAAAATGCTGAAGAAGGCTCTCTGTTTTTCCCCTACCCATTTTTAGCAGGTGAAATAAGTCAGTCCCACTTTGCCACTTCGAAAAATCAAAAAGGTTCAACACATGGCCCCTTTTGTGCCCCCCCCCCATTTTCGATTCTGACGACGCCACTGTAATGAAAATAGAAGACAAAAACAAATTGGATATTGATGAAACCAGATTAATGCTCCATAAAAATATGGGTTTAATCATCCTAAACGATCAAAAATAATTTTGCCAGAAAATATTTTAAAATTATCCCCATAAAAAATTTTTTATCTAAAAATCTAAAATTTTACAAAAATTTTGCTCATACCTACATATTTAATCAAATTTCAGATTTAACATAAAAATGGCTCATACCTAGGTAAGTATTTAGGTATTTTTCTCTTGATAAACTAAAAAAAAATTTCATCATTAGTTAGTAATTGAGACCAACCTGTATGTGGATACGAATTCTGAACTGCAGAAGGAACCCGTCATAAAACATCTCCTTTTTTCAATCTTTTTACGTCTATAATCCAAAAAACGTGCTGCAAAATTGATAACAAATTCATAATTTTTTCTCTTCGCAAACTTTATCGCAAAAATTTAGTGCTTATGCTTACTTATAGCTGATAACCACCAACAATTACAACGATAGGTAATTTGCTTCTTATTTTTAAAGAAACCTTGAAGCTGAGTGGTTTCCAACTTTTCAAGCTGAATTTTTAAATTGAACTCATTACACTTCATCGGGTCATTTTTCCAGGACATTGAAATGTTCAAGATCTGCAACAAAATTTTGAAAAAATACAGATTAGATACTAAATCAAATTAATATTTTGAATTCATTTCATTCATGTTTCTAGGTAGCTGAAATACGATTTTGTAAACCGTAAGTTCGAAATGCTATACCTAAAAAGCTCTCAATCCTGAAGACTTTCCCTTCGAAAAATCTCTATAGAGTAGAAAAAACCATAGCAGGTAATTGTTTCCCTCGTCGGCATATGTTGAAGCGAATAGAAGAACACGTGATGTGTATTTTCATCGTCAAAATGAATCATCTTTTCAATTTTTTCTACGAGACATAATATCATCAATCTCTTACGCTCTGCGCGTTATCATTATGTGGTTGCTTCTTCGCTACACTCAGTTTCACATTTACATGCTTTTGGTACCTCTACCTATAATATACTGATTAATAAATAATTCCGAAAGTTTTCACGTCCCAGGTATCTAACCTACTACCTATACAACTATTTTCACCTCACTAATAGGTTCATTCATAGCGAAATCTTTACTCGTATGATTTTATAATTGGCAATGACATGTAAAAATGTCAACCTAAAGTTGATAAATTCGTAAATAACATCTACCAACATTAATAATAGTTTTTCAATTGACGAAAATCTAAAACGAGAACGGTACGTAGGTAAATTTATCAAGTAAATTTCATTTCATTCGAATACCATCGATAAAGGCAATAAATTCGTCGATTTGAATAAAAACCCGTTCTATTTTTCATTCGAGCAAAATAAAAGTGAAAAAAAGTGAACGTAGGAAACACGAATTTAAAAAGCGTAAGGCAGTTTACCGAAGATTTGGAATTCATTTCCTAAAGCACAACTAAGCCTCTTTTTTTCGGAATTTTCGCCTTGTATATTGAAAAGCAAGCATGTGGGATTTTCTAGAATTGTACTTGCGTCACGTATATGAATTCTTTCGATTACCCGATAAGCCAATTTTATATTTAATTCCGATGCGTGACAAAGGTATTTGATGGCGGATATAGAAATTTTGAAAAATCCAGCCTCGTTCGTAGGGATAAGGGAAGTTCGCGATTAAAATACCACGTTTGGGTTTGTTGAGGACTATTTGTCGTGCAGTTATTTGCCAACGAATAAATTCTTATGGCCGGTTCCATCGGATGGCTTATTTTAAGGAAATGTTCTCTGATAAACGAAACTGTGTAGCGAACAGTTTACTCTAAGGGTCAATGTCATACACACTCTATAAGGTTTTATTATCTTCGCAGCTTTTCACCACGCTATTCGTTTCATAAAAGGGATATCTCTTCGACTGTAACACGTATTTTACCCTTCTTTTTATATTTATTATTTTTTTCGTTTCTTTTTTTTTTCTTCTATATGAGAAACTTTCGTTGCAATCCCTCTTTTACGTGATTCAGTTACTACAATCTTCCGGCTTCGTTTCTTTCGCTACTAAGTCCCTTCTTTGTATTCGTACAAATTATTTCTCTCGACGTTAAGTTCAAACTTTTGATATCGTAGCCCTTATTTTTGGTGTACGTATTTTCAGCAAAGTTTATAAAATTTACCTTTTTAGAAAAGTATTTTCGTCTCTACGACGCTACATTCAAAGCGAAATTTCTCCAAGAATGGAAATACTTATAGTATGAAATTATCAACTCGTTACGAAGATTTTTCCAGCGTTATTTATCATAAGATGATTACTAGCGAAGGCGAGTCGATAGGGAGCTACTTTGTTTCTTTTGCAAACAATGCCATTCTACTTAGCGAACTTTATTATAACGGTACTGGTACTGGGGTTAAAAAGTAGTGTACCAGGCGATAATTAATTTACTAATTTACAAAAGGCGTTGTAAATGCTGGTGACGTTCGTTTATGACTACTAATGGTGTTTGGTGCGACGAAGAGCGACGATTTCGATAAACCGAGTAATTAGCCAGAGACGAAGTGTTTCGGTGGAATAAATTATTCGGATAATGCGAGAACGTTTTTGGCATTTTTCATTTCTTCAGTTTTGTAGCAGAGAAGCCCCTTTGGAGACAGGCAGGCGTCAGATTGGTTCAATTCGGTTACGATTACGATTGAAAAGAATTTCAATTTTCATCCTATTACATGATAGCAGATTGATTTGGTGTCGGTTCGGCTCCATAGGATTAGGTTGATAGTTTTATGGGTAAATCGTAGTATCTGCTCTGTTTCAACATATCAATTTCTATCACATGTGAATTGAGAAGGGTGAAATGAAAGGAATTTTACTTACTAGATAAGTACTAAACTCGAATTGACTGCGGATCAATGGTGATGATGGTCGATTAACAGTAATAAACAGTCGATGTTGAAACTTGAGGTACTTACGTTACTACTTGGAAGCTGTAATCAACTAATCTTTACATATTTTGATTTTATCAACTAAATTCAACAATTCGAACGCTAAAAGTAAGCTAAAAGTGCTGAAACTGAAACTAACTAATCAACTAAATCAACAGAATTGAAAACACAAACACAATAATATTTTTTCGAAAAAAAACGAAAATTTGAACGGAGCGTTTTAATTGGTTGAAATTAATCTGATAAGAATGTACCGTTATGTGTTCCAATTTGAAGAAATTTCTATTTTCTATTTTTAATTATTTTTTTTTGTTTTTTAAATTTTATTCAAATCAATACTTATTGAAAAATAGCAAGTAATAAATAAATATTATTATTTAATTTTAATTTTACTCTTCTGATTAGTGAATGAATTATGCAGTTTAAATTCTAAATTAAAATAAAATCCATAACCTTCGTCTTCGTCATTACCTATTTTTAATATTTTTATTTTTAAATCTTTTTACTTTTTTGAAAACTAGAAATTTAAATGAAACAATAATTTTGACTTTTTTACTAAGTAGGTACGAGATGGGTACGAGGTACCTACATTAAGTATTACTTTTCTGAAAAATTGATTATTATTTTGAAATCTCTGCTTCTCTGCTGAAAAAATTTAAAATTTATGTAAATAGGTACTTAGGTAGGTAAGTAAGTACTTACCTAATTCAAAGAATTTTTTTGGAAAATTCATTTGAGTTCGAATTCTTAATCCTTTTCGGCGATATTTAGAGGTATTTTTAGAAATCTCAAATCCTCTATTTTTGAAAAATGGTCATATGAATATTTGTTATTTTGCATTCAACACGAATGATTCTGTTCCATCAACCGTCTTCAATATTCAACATTGAAAAATGGTGGCCCCATTCTGACCTTTGATACGAAAAATAATCCACTCAGGTGGGAGAGGGTGGATTCAAATTTAAAATTTTTCCAACGCAATCGATTAAGGTACCAAAATGTAAACTTGGATTTGGATATCAAAAAGCTGTCATAAGCGCACCCACGCCACCCAGAAATTATCTAAGAGAGGGGCTGAGAATTCGAGAAAAATGGGGGGGGGTCAAATCTGTTATTTAAGTGGCGCTGGCGTCGTTAGTCTGATAATACATCAACAGATTTAAGCAAAGAAAATTTGGAAAATTGCGGAATTTTTTGAAATAAACAATCAATACTTACACTCCTTAAATCTGAATTAATCAATTATTTACCTAACCGCTTGAATCAGTGAAATGAATTTAACTGAAAATCAGCGATTTTTCATTAATCTTTTAGTCAAAATTGTTGATTTTTTCTGACAAATTGGGAATTTATTGAGAAAACACTGATTTTTGACTGAAAGATCAGTGAAAAATCATTAATTTTCAATGAAAATCATTACGCTGATTCTCTAAGGCAGAATTTCGAGTTATATGTTTATTCAAGAAATAGAATGACTAAAATACTGCTCTAGCGAAGCGAGAGCGAATTTTTTTTTGAAAAAATCATGTTTAAAGAGCAGAAAAATGCACTTTTTTGCATTTTGGTAATAAAAAATTTCCTTTCCAAGCTTAAGGGGAGGGGGGCTATAGCTACCTAGCCCCCTTGCTTGCGCTACTGAGAGCTGTAATGATCTATTTATCCCTGATATACTTTTCTAAGGTAATTTTGGGTTAAACTCCTCAAAGGTCCTGGAATTATGGAAGGAGAAAGAGGTAAACTAAAAAATCAAAAATTTTCGACGTTATAAGTTGTGGTATCAAAGTCTATGTTTTTTGACCTCTCCAGTTTATTTCTGGTGTTAGCTCATTTTAAATTACCAAAATTGATTTCAAAGGGGTAGGATTTCATCCAAGATTTTGGAAAATTGCTGATTATCGAAATGCATATTTTTCGACTTCAGGGATCCATTTATGGCATAATTTTGACCATCGCCAAGGAACAAGCATTCGAGAACATCGTTTGTGATACCTACCTATAAAAATTATCTCAAGACGTCATAAATAAAACATAGATTACATATTTAATACCTACATCGCTTGATATGGTCAAAATATTTTTATTCTTGCTTCTCTTTCCATGCCTTGCCAAACCCCCCAGCCTTCGACGTTTCGGTTGAAAATTAGGACTTGGAAGATCAAAAAATAAACATTTTTAATATTTCGCTAGATAGGACCGAAAAAGTGCATATAATTTGGTCACACGACCCCCCTCTTCTCCTCGCCCTTGGTAAATAATTCCTTAGGTCAAGTGTGCGGGGGTAGCTCGAATTAAATCATGGAGAAGGTTTTTATGTTCGATTTTGTAAATGGTAGTCATTTAAAAATCCCCTGTAATATATTTAATAGGTATGACACAGGCATCGTTTCCAAAAAAATTTTAAAATGAGTAAGTTTAGTAATCTTTCACAGTTAAAAAGTATCCAAAAAAACTGACCAAATTCTTTTGAATTCCAGCCTTCAGAAAAACGAAATTAGCGCTGCCAATCTAGCGATATCTTATCAATAAATAACTCCCAAAATCCACAGTTTCAAAAAAAAATCTTAAATTACTTTTTAGGGACATTTAAAAAAAAATTGGAAATCCTGCTTGTTTTTCGAGAAAAAAACACAAAAATTACACTTTTCTCGTTCAAAATGCTCTTCAAAAAATGTAGTAACCTTATGATGACTAGAGAGAAACAATTTTTTCAAAAATCACGATTTTCATGACAAATACAATTTGTACTTACTTACAAATAGTTTTAAAAAGTGATTTTTTTCTATTTAAAAAAAAAAGAATTTTGACTCGTTCCCCTCTCCAGGGCTGAATTTCGGTAATTAAAAATTGTCCATTTAGAGCCTTCCGGTGTTTGATTTTGGTAATTTCAAATTTCTGCCGTATCCCCTCCCCCTTTCAGAGCAGAATTATAAAAATGTTATGAGTCGATTTTGAGTTAATTTTCAACGGATACTTGACAACTTTTTAAAAAATATTATTTTTTTACTGCCTGATTTTATAAATTTATGAAAGTATCGAAGTCAAATAATTTATACTTATGTACGTTCATCTAACTCGATTTTAAAAATCGCTCACTTAGATACCTATATCTTTTAGCATTCCGAATGAAATTTTCCATCATCCAGAATCCATCCTCACCCCAATCAGACCCAATTTGAACTTACAAAGTTCTCAGAATTCTTGATTAATTACTCTCAGAGAATCGTTTTAATTTGTAGGGCATTTTTCGCAAAACCCTTTACGCGGTTATAATTTATTAAAACTATCGATAAACCGTTTGCGATGGAATCAACTCGGCGTAAATTTATTTTCCTCGTTCCACGACGATCGCTTTTCACTTTGCATAAATATTTAATTATTTTTTACACGTATAAAAAATTATTAAATAACGACGTTCTTTTCTAGCTGATATATTACCCGAATCGTGGAAAAGCTCCGGCTGTGGCGGAAAATATAAGAGAGAAGCGTTTTTGATATAGCGGATTTGATAACTACATTTATCATGCTTTATCAAGACATCTAGAATCTCGTTACTTTGTTGGTGTTTATAGTCTGAAAAAAACTTCGGACGAGCTTTCGTTCTACATGATACGATGGCATTTTCAAATGCACAGATTCCATTTTAAAAATCCCTAACTGCGTATACAATTCATTCTATTTACCTGATATGTGGGTAACATATCCGGCCGAAAAAAGGCGTTCGGGGATCTCTTTAGTAAAACGAAAAACCTGTTTTTGTAACGTATTTTTACTCTCGACACAAATCACGACGCGATGAAAAATAAATTAAAGCTCACCCAAAGTGAATATAAATTTCCTCCTTAAATGTTGCATCCAACTTATTCGACGATAAGTCAAAAAATCCTTGTTTATTTTCTAAACGAAGAGAAAAAAAAGGGCATAATTTAAACGCGTCTTCCCCATTTAATTTGCCACCAAAATCTCTCTGCAGCCATTACCATTTTTATGATTAAAAATATGCCTACGAAGAGAGCCCTGGTGCTGATTTAACAGCAACAGTTCAACTTCGCAGAGTGCACGTTGCAATGAAGTTTTTCTAAAATAGGGAACATCGCAGAATCGTGTATCGGAAAACGAAAATCTAAACAGTCCTAACAACTATTAAACTTACATTAGGAAAACTAATCAAGAAGAAATGTAACTAGCATCTCTGGAGGGCTGTTATTTTATAAGATTTTGATAATATACGCCCTACGTTAAATGCCCACGAGAATCAACAAATCACAACTTCCTTATATATCGTTAATGATTTGTGTGTCTTTCGATTCCAACGTCTTGGGCTAGTCTCGGTAAACCACCGGAGGAGAGCTATCGTAAATGACTTATTTTTATAACTTAAGTTCTATATTCTTTTCGAAGTTGGGGAAGGTGTAGAGGTTTTTTTTCCTCGGTAGTTTATTTTTCATCGATAGGACCACAACCGATATTGAGTTGGGTTTATCTTTATGGTATATTTTCAAAGATGTTTCTATTGATTTACGTGAATTTGACGATTTTTGACAATTTTTAAAGATGTTTTGAGCCAATTTCTCAAAATTAATTGGCATAAGAGTGTAGCAAGGGAACATGAATGAATTAGCTTAATAAACAGTCCCTCCTCCCAAAAAAATCGATTTAGTACAATAAAAAATTATTTTGACCATAAGCGCACCCAAGGGAAGGGCTCAAGGGTCTCAAGCACCCCCCCCCCCCCACCCCCCTTGGTTCATCAAGGAGATTTTTCATTATAATATGTTAAAAAAGAACTGCAATTTTTTCAAATACATAAGATTTTTTTTTAATTTTCGTATTTAAGATGTATTTCTTTCCTGAAAATATTACTCCCTAAATCTAAATCAGTCAATTTTGGTAAAATTTGTATGTATCTTTTTTAATCTCAGTCAATTTCCAATTTTTCAGAAAAAATCAGTAATTTTTTAATGAAGATTCAAAAAAGCAGAATTTCACCAAATTTTACTTACTTATTTAAAATTAGATCGGTGTTTGTTCCAAAAAATAACATTGAAAATATTCCAACTAACACGTCATTGAAGTAACAAATTACTCAATTCTATCAATGAATTCTACCCCCAATTCTTTTTTCGGTTCAGCCCATCCCTTACATAATTTCGGGATGCGCTTATGTTTTTGACTCCAAAATATTTTTTAGGAAGAAGTCAACGTGAAAAAACGACGTTTACCTTCTGAGGACAAAAATAATATTTTATTTACTTACCAAATGGATTTTTTTTTTGGAGAGGGGAGGCAAATTGAAGAAAAACGATTTTTTTTTAGATTTTTTGACCCCGAAAGTAATTTTAAAATGAATTTTGAAAACTTTAAAAACCCTTAAAAAATGTAAATTTTGAACGAAAAGAATGAAAAAAAGTTACATGTGCTTGAATGTATTCTACAATAAGTAGGCACTTATGTACTTGAATTTTTAATGTTTTTCAAACCAGCGAAACCTACAAAAATCCTCAAAAACTGTTTTTCTTTCATTTTATGTCAAACTTGGAGGAAAGAAATGACCGAATGAAAAACCCAACGCCAGATTCATGTTCAGCACATCAAATAATCTCTTGTTAATTTACGTACTATTTGAGCTACCATTTTAGTCAAATTCGACTCAAAATTCAGTTTTCTCATCAATTTTTCATGACTGATTGAAAAAATTGAGACAAAAAATTTAAATCGATCGATAATCGAGATGATCAAGGAAAGTAGACAAGACGAAAATTATTGCCAGATTCTTGTTCATTAGGTACTTACTACAAATAAATTGTGGAAATTAAAAGTAATTTTAAAACCAAACAAGTTTTCAAATGGAGGCTTTTTACCTGATTTCAGAAATGACGGGATCAAGAATGCAAATTTTCACCAAAAAAAAGTTTTTAAAAGAATCATTTGGAAAATGAATACCTAATATAGTTACTTTGAAAATACAGGGTGACCCAAAAGTTCCGGAAGGCAACGTTTCATCATAATTTAGAGAGAAATCGCTCCACATTGCCTTTCGTTGATCTGAACGAAAGGTTGCCTACGTGTAAGTCGACAAGGGACAACGTCAACGCTGACTCAAAATATCTGAAAAGGGTTAAGTGGGGGAGACAGTGTCACCAATTTCACGAAAACTTGATTTTTTTGTAAATTTTTGCCTCTTCAAATTTTTGATTAGGCAAAATTCGCATGCAATGATTTTTGATCCTTATCCAAAACTCTTATCTTTTGCAACTGATAGCTTTTAAATATCTCAATTGGTAAAATTTTCGAAATTTTGGGGTTTGAGATTTTTTTGAAAAGTACAAAAATCGAAAAAAAAGTCCAAAATTTTTCAAAGATTCGTAATCAATGAGGGATAAGTTCATATTTTTTAAAGGGAATGGAGCTTCAGCTATGTCGTAAATGGGTTTTCATTATTCATTAGGCCCATTTAGGCCTTATTATTTTTTTTACGAAGCAATTTTCGCGTTTCGGAAATTTTAAGTCACTCTGTACCTAAGGTAACCAATCCTGTATTGGAAACTTTGAAATAAAAAGAGAATAGGTAGGTAATCATTATCAAAAATTTCTAGTAAATACCTATTTGAAATTATTCTACTTAACTAGCATTCCTTTTCAATTTGGTACCATTTTTTAGTATAACAAGAGGAGTGTTATCGAATAAATAACGAGAGGAAAATGATTAATAGTGCCCACTACTGGGTCAGTTACCTTACAACCAATTTCTATTCGGAATATTTTTTACCCAATTTTAAATACAAAAAGGCCAAGTAGGTACCATACAAATGAAAATTTTGACCAAAAAATTTTTAAAAAGAATTAATCCGGAAAATGGATGGCGGGTACTTGCTACTTGGAGCAAATTTTCATACAATGAGAAATTTTCCCCATTTTTAGAAAATAAAGGGGACACAAGTGTAAATTTTAATGAAACAATTTTATTGAACAATGGTTCAAATAACAGGTAAGTACATTATGTACCTACTTTGAAACTTGAAGATATCTAAGCACAAATTTATTTCAAGTACAAATTTTTTCAATTTATCCATTTTAAAATTTTCTACGAGTAAAATTTTTTAAAATTTAAATCGTCTCAAAATTCTTCCAACTTTGATTTTTTGATTTTTTTTTTAATTTCAAATTTGAACTAATTTCCGCACAGAAAATTTTTCGTCCAATTTTAAAAGCGAAGGGGATACGAATCCAAATTTCAGCCAGAATTTTTTTAAATTGCCCCTCAGAATGGAGGATGTCTTAAAAATTAGTCAAAAAATAATATTTGAAATTTCAGTAACATTTTATCATTACGTTGGACTTTGGAAAACAAAAAATTTTTCCAAGTTTTTTCAAGTCTAAATTCTAACAATTTGCGAAAAAAATTTCAAGTTTTTCAAAACTAACAAAATGTCATTTCAACGAACAAAAAATTGAGGTGTAAAATTTAGGGGCTAAAATTCTGTGTACAAAATTTGATCGTAAGCATTTAATCATCCATATTGAATGTGAATGTGTTTAGTGAGTAGAGTACGATGGCATTTTCAGATTTTTTCTGCTTCATTCTATATCCTTCTCTTTTTTTGAGTTTTCCAGTCAGGTGAGCAAAAACAAAGGTTAATTCACGTGAGTTTTTCTGTCCTCGATTTCAAAATAAAAAGCCACAAATGCAAATTTTATACGAAAGATTTCTTTGCCTAATTTCAAAACCAAACGGACTACAAACAGAAATTTCCACAAAAATTCTTTCAAAAATTGATCCTGAGAATGGAGCTTATCTTAAAAACTGAGAAAATTTTTACATGATAACATTTTGAGCTCATTATGTTAAAAATAAAGGGGCTACAAATGAAAATTAAAATAAAAATACTCTGAATTACTCGTATCAATTTTCAAGTTGAACAATTTTTCCTAATTTAAAAGATAAAGAGATCCACAAATATACATTTTTGTCAAAAAAATCTGAAAAATTAAATTAATTTTCATGGACATTGTTTGATTTTAAAAATCAAGGAATCATAAATTCAACCACTTTACAGTACCATGAAGACGATTTTTCGTATAATTTCAAACACGAAGACGCTAAGAATGCAAATTTAAACCAAGAGCTCTAAAAAAATTGATTCTGAAAATAAACGGTTTACTTTGAAAATCAAATAAATTTCAGTACTGAACTTTGAAAATCACAAATACTTATTTTCACTTACCAAGTTTCGTCTTAATTGACTGAAAACACCCGAGATGATGCCAAACTGTCAAATTCACATTTTTCAAGATCACCTCCTGGAAAAAAGTGGGGATGTCATTTTTGGGTCAAAAATACTTCTTTACTATATCGCGAATCGATTTTTTGAAAATAAAAACAATGAAAATAAAAATAATTCTTCGCTAAAGTTGGACGATTTTCAGAAATTTTAACAATATTTTAACCCAATTTCATAAAATTAAACAAACATTGACAAAATTTAAACGATAGGTATTTTAAACATTTGAATATTCATATTGCAGCATCTTTCGTACGATTTTCAATACTTTACGTTATTTGATCCAATATTACGAACAATTAATAAAAATCCTTCCACGTCCCTTCCCAACCCTCACCACCTCGCTTTATTTTTCACGCCGAAATTTCCTTTATTCCGGCACCAAACACCAAATTCACCTCCAACATAATTTTCACTTTTTAATCATAATACTACGCAGTAAATTACATCCTGCAATCAAAACACCGCCTTGCTGAAAATCTCTCATCTTGGAATGGAAACTTAATAAAAATCCCAATTCAAATAAAAATCAGCTTTTAAATTTCCGATCTGCAACCAGCACAATGTTTAATTTCACCCTCTATGTCAATATCGAACACGCACCTTAATAAGTTGTCTTGATCAAATACGCTGTGAAAAAATCTCGATAGTAAAATGGAAAAAAGGAATGTATTCTGGTTACTTTACACTTTGAGCATTTCGTCGACATATTTTTCTTCGAATTTGTAAAAAAAAATACAATTTTGGAATGCGGCGCTTACATTTTGGCTAAAAACTACACTATTTATAAATAAAATTAAAGCTAATTACACGTATTCAACATCATATCGTCAGTTAAGTAGTTAAAATTCTCGTCCCATGTTTATAAAATTTTTCTCCGCTCAATTTACACAAGAAAACTTAAGCTTCGATTAATTATATTGCACTTTAGGAATTAAAAAAAAAAAACACGACCAGAATAATTAATTTTTCAGGCACATTATACAGATGGGAAGAATGAACGAAAAAAATATTTAAAATAATTAAAGTACCTAATAAAACACGATGCTATCGCTTTAAACACAGCCTTTAAAAATAATTTCTTTAGAAATGTTTCAACTTAGTACTCGTTTTAATTGTACGGCCATTTCTTAATCCGCGCTGAATGGTTAACCAAGATTAAGTAAAAAAAAAAGAATAAAAACTCTTAAAATGATTTTTTTTTCTAAAAAAAAAACATTGGCAGTGTAAATGTTACTTTATATAACGACGACGTTTAATTACAGTATCTTGTTGTTTTTTTTAGTCGATCGAATGTTTCCAGATTTCTCCCCATTTTATAAATGCAAAAGGGTAGAAATATTCAATTAGTTTGGGTAGGGGGGTTGAGGTTTCGCGGTGCTGATATATTTGCAAAATCTAATACGAAGAAATGTCATTTTGATTAAATCAATACTTGGGCAATACGAGAGGCAGACACGTTATCACCGAAGCGTTAAACGCAACGTGTCTCTCGCTCTGAAGGAAAATGCACATCACATATTGAATGTGAAAAGTCTACGAGGAAAATAGACGTAAACGTGTAAAATACACGCCACGATGGTGGTTTAATAAATGTAAATAAATCTTCGATGAAATTTGACTAGACCTCGTTGAAGAGCCATTTTTAACAAGGCTTTTCAAAGGTTATACATATAAAAGCGTCATATACTCTCGTATATAACAAAGGCCGCCTTTTTAGGTTTAAAATAACACCCTATAAAGTTTCGATGGTAAGTTATGAAAAATGATATCTACCATTCTAGCTTTTAAACCGAGCAATGGCTGTACTTTCAAAGTAGTACGAAGCTTTCCCTTATGATACGAGCTTTTTTTGCTTTTTTTTTTGATTAATCTACACATTTAAGAATTATAACGAGAGTCCTATATACATAATACATTCACAATATTTAAATAAAAAAAATAAAATGGTAGACGTTGTAAACGTTAATTTATACAAACATTAAAAATACATTTTACATTGCTTATGCAATTATGACACACGAGATACGTAGCTCTTTGATCAACCCAAAGAGTTAAGTATCGTTTTACTGAAGTTCGTATCAGTCTAATTATTTGGTATGTTTTTTTTTCGGGTTTGAAAAATGTACCTATACGTGTGTTCATCGTCGTGCAGAATATTCCAAGGAGTGAAGATTTGTTTCGAGTGGTGAAAGGGAGAATTGATTGAAAAATGAATATTATTTTTAAAAAAAAATCATAGGTTTGCAGCAGCTTGATGATACCAGCTCTGGGATTTCGACGATCTAAGTTCAAAGTTATTCTAGTTTCCGAGTTTAAATTTTTTCAACTTTTAATTTTTCAATTTTTTTTCAAAATTGTATCCAATTTCAAAAATTTTTAAAATAGTAAAACACTTGAAATTTTTCAAATTTTGATTTTTTTTGATTTTTTTTCAAATTCATATTTCAAAATACCCCGATAAACACATTTTTTCGCGATCGATCTACTTCAAGTCTCAAAATTCACGTTTTCCTCTGATTTTCAAAAGAAAAAATTTTGAGCCTTCGAGAAAAAAAATCGCAAAAAGGATATTTATCGGGGTATTTTGACTTCCTTAACACGAATTCCTTATACCAAGAAGGCAAGAACTAGTAGTTTTTTCAAAAAACTATTAGTGTTTTACTCCTAAATTTGAAAAATTAGTAGTTTTTTTTACAAAATGACTAGTTTTTTCAAAAAGTACAAGTTTTAGCACTTGTCAGCAAATAAAGTATAAGTGATGTTACCAGTGATGGAAGGAGCGGAGAATGCTGCCACATTCTGAACTTTCGGTGTCATAAGTTTATTAGAAAAATGTATTTTACCTTCCCACACCACACTAACCCGTCATCCCACAGAGAAAAATATTATCGAATTTATATCCTACCACTCTCAGGTATCATAGCGAAATTTTTGAAGAAAAAAAGTAACTTTCAGTAACTTTTTTTGAGAAAAAAGTGACCAAAACGTGACTAAAAAATGACCAAAAAGTAACCAAAAATAACCAAAAGTGACCAAAAATTCAATTTTTTTTACAGTTTTCTGAGGGGGGGCAATTTTTTTGTAGTTTTCTGCAAACATTTCAAAGATAAATCAGCTGAAAAGACGTGAATAATTTCATTTATCAAATTCCTTCGTCAAAACAACAAACAAACTAGCAAAAATCTATTTTTTTATTTTTTTCATAAAGAATTTTAAAAAATAGCAATTTCTACGTAAAAATTTGAATTTTTGCCTGGAAGTGCGAAGAAATAGTGATTTTTCAGGGAGAAAAAGTAACCAAAGTGACCTTTCAGGGGTGAAAAATAACCAAAAGTGACTGAAGTCGAAAAAAGTGACAAACACTCTAAAAAAGTGACCCGCTATGATGCCTATTGCCTGCACCCTCAAAAACATCAATTTCGATACATTTTTTCCCGAAAAGTAGCAAAATCCGAAAATTTTTAAATCTCCCCTCGAATCCCTCCCTCTCCGGCCACCCTTCATTCCGAAAAGAAATAAAATGCTTAGTTCACATTCTACGCCTATCCCCTCGAAAACATAGATTTTGACATATTACTCGAAATAATTACAAAATTCAAATTTTTCAAGGTCTCACCCTCCTGCTTCACCCCCTTTTCACCCCTACCCTTCATTCCTAAGCAAAAAATATTGCCAAATTCGTATTCTACGCCCACGACATAGGCATATCACTCGAAAAAATGGCAAAATTTCAATTTTTTCCAGGTTTTTACTATCCTTTTTTCTTAAATTTTGAATTTTGAGGCTCCAGCTCCCCAAGGGGTGGAATAAAAATTCGCTAAATGTGTCCAAAAAATTTATAAAATAAATTATAGTAAACAAGAAAATCAAAAATTTCCTTAATTTAATTAAAATTGAAAAATAATTTCTTACTTCATGTTCAAATTTTACTTTTGGTACTACACTTTCAACCCAACATGGTGACGGGCTCCTCTAAAAACGACTAGTTCTTGGAATAAGGAATCCGAAGTTATTTTTTTTCATTTAGTAATAATTTCTTTTCGTAAAAAAGGTGCAAAATTTGAAAAATCTGCTAAAATAACTTTTTTGTACGCATTTTTGCGGTTTCCAGCCCTTGCGATATGAAATGGCCCTTTTTACATCTGAAAATTTCAAATGACCAAAACCTCATGAAGGAGTGTATCAAAATTGATGAAGAATTACTGTAAAAGTGTAAATGCACCTCGATATAATTTTGTGCCAAAGAACAGAAAATTTCTTTCACTTCCGTAGACATTAAAAATTATTGAAAATAATGCAATAAAATAACCATGGCACCGAAAGGGAGGGGTGGGGGGCGGTCAAAAATCTTTCCAGAATTTTTTTACATCAGGGAACACTATCTGTGATGGGGTGGGTTCGAAAATCGAAACGGGGCCTAATTCACCCCTTATCAGTAGACTCTTTTTTTCAACTTCCTTTTTTAAAAATATTTTTCTTCAATTTTTTTCAACTATAAAATTTTTCTGATTAAACAATTTTTAGGCATTTCTTCCAATTTTAAATTTGTCAAAAAAAGTTTCAACTTCATGTTTCAAAATTTCTTACTAATTCAATACGTAATTGGAAGAAAAAATATCAAAGTTGGAAAAATTTTACTCATGGAGAAATTTTAAAATTGGACGGAGTTTTAAAAAAATTAGAATTAAGAAATTGAAAAAATTGGACCTTAAAAGAAATTTTGGACTCGAATCGTGTAAATCCCATTTGCGGCAAAAATAATTAGCAGCTAGTTTTCCTAAAACTTGGTAAAAAAAATTGTAAATGGTTGTAAAGGGAAGTGCAACTTCAAATGGACGCTTTAAGAGTCGCATGTGCGTGAACTAAAAAAGGCCTGTCTAAATGACCATAGACAAATTACTCACGAGGGGAAATATTTCACAGATAAAAAATTCATTATGCAATTAGTCCATTCACATTCGCGATTAAATTAATTTTCTTTTTCCATTTGTGCGTTGAAACGAGAAATTATCGTCCTTAATTAAATTTCCTTCTTTTTTTTTGCGGCGATACAAATATTTTAATGGTTTTATCAGCGGAATGAACGGTGGTTGGAGGAGGAAGAGAGGATAACACTCGAATTTTTTCGAGGTAAAATAATTATAATTACACAGTTATCTGGATAAAAAGTTTTGATAATCAACGTTTGGAAAAAAAAAGGCAAAGAGGGAGAGGAAAAGGGATAAGATTTCAAAATTTTTATAGGAATTAAGCATATCTCTTGTCAAATAATGGTAACATTACACTTTTATTCAGAAAAATTAAGTCAGAGTTGGAATTTTTTTGAACGTGATAAGAAAAAGCGTACGAGTTGAAAAAATTGGGAAAAAATCAACTTTAATCGTGAATGTTGAATTTTTTTCTCGACAAGCCAACTTTATTTTGTCCCGGGACCAATTTTTTTTAGATTTTACCGAATTTTTTTTCAAGAATTTGCTAAATTATCTGTCTAGTTAATGCGCTCTTTGGCACTGGTTAGGGTACATTTTGAAAATTTTGTACTTGATCTAAAAAACAATCAAAAATTTGAATATTTTGGTATTTTCAACTGAACATGTTGAAAATCAAAATTTTCAAAGTAGTGAAAGTGGTTGAATTTAGAATGAATACATTTATTGAAAAAGGGCACATACGCAAAAAGTGCGTTTTGAGAAAAACGCATTTTAAAATTGAAGAGTGTGCCAAATGAAGAGACTTCAATGAAGGGCTGTGAAATTTATGTCGGTTGTAGATGCATCCTTTGACTACAAAATGGCGCAAATCGCAAGTCGAAAGCTTGACGTTTGTTGGAGTTGTCGCTGCAAATGTGAAGCTACTTTATGTGCCCCTTTCTAATAAAACAAAACTCATGTGCCTTTTTTGGATAAACGAATTGAAAAACTCGAAAATTTGAATACCAAACGTAATTTTTTGAACGTCTAAACATTTCTGGAGGCTAATTACATGTATTCTGATCATTATTGCTGAAAAAAAAAAATTGTGAGGCCATTATGCAAAAATCGATCTTCCACTTTCTCTTCTTCTTAAATCCGTCTTTCTGTGGGCTTCCTTCCATTGTCTCGGTTCAAAATTTCAAATATCACGAGTAAATATTACCAAAAATACGATTGGAATGTAAAATTAATATTCGTCATTGAAAATAAAGCCACTAAATTGTTGAAAAAAAAAAATAAACAGCATTGATCAGTGGCATCGGAAGATTTTTTTTGGGAGGGTGCAAAGTAAGTACAAAAACTTGGGATAACAGGGGATTTTCAAGGGAGGGGGCAAAAAAGAACCTTTTTTCACACTAATGACTCAAATAATTTAGGTAATTGTGATTTAGTCCATGCCCGAGCGAAGCGAGGGCGAAGCTTTGAAAAAATTGAGTGTTTTATGCTCAAAAAAAGTATTTTTTCATGTTTTAATGCTTCGAAAATCCCTACCTGATGCAATTTTTTTTTTTTGGGGGGGGGGGTGCAAATGATACTATGCACCCCTGCCAGAATTTTGGGTGGGTGTAGTGCACCCCTTGAACCCCACCTTCCGACGCCACTGGCATTGATAACAGAAAGTACCGAGCTATGCATAAGGTATACTGGATAAATGTAACCGACACCTGACCGTTCCCCGCGCCGTAGAACGGAGTAGGATGGTCGATTGACCTTGATATTTGGTGGGTAGGTAGTCGAAGGATGCCTCATCACGTTGCACACGGTTTGGCACAAAAGGGCCTATAACGAGCATGTGCCCTTTTTCAATAAATGTATTCAATTACACATTAAAATTTTGTAAAAAAATAATAAAATTGGTTTAATTTTTGAACAAGTACTCAAAATATCGCAAAATCGATCTAAATTCAACAAAAAATATAAAAACATACTGAAAATTTTTATGAATTTTCCTTGTTTTTTTCGTTATTCTTTTCAGAAAAAAATTATATTCGGAAGATAACCTCGTGCTCTTAAAAATTTTTCTTCAGAATTTTTTATTGCAAATTTTAATATGAAATCAACTGGAATTCGAAAAAGTCAGTTTGAGAGTTGTCTCATTATTCCAAGCATCCCAAAAATGGTACCAACAACCAAAAATTTTGAAATTCTAATTTGTTTTCGATTTTAGTCTGAAATTTCATGAAGAATTCGTAAAAATTGATTGGACGACTGTACATGCTCTCAAGAGCCTCAAAAATGGTTCCTAGCCCCAAAAATTTGAAAATTTTGAAATAAAATCAAAATTTATAGGTACATTTGTGGAGGATGGAGATGGATCCTTTTTTGGAATACATGGGGGCATGGTATCCCCTTCAAAGTTTTACTGTTCCGGATTCCTAGCAAAATCTCTTATTAATATTTCTCAGAATACTTGAATGAAACTTTTATATTCTGCTCTATTTCAACTTCAAATTTTTTCAACCCTGAATTTTTTTAATTCCTTCAATTTTAATTTTTTCCCCACTTATGTACTTTTAAAAAATCAGTACATCTTTTTCAAACAAGATTCACTAGAAAATATGATTTTACAACACCCCTTCTTTCTTTTTTGAAACGTCATCGACATCATCAAATATTTCATATTTCTGACTACTCCCTTCAACTTCAACAAAAAATGCAAAAAAATTCAAAATTATTGAAAAAACGTTTCCGAAAAACAGAAACGAAAACATTTTTTCGCGTTTCCATAACACTAAATAAAGGGAAGGATGGGTAAATGTATTTCAAAATTTTGGTAAAAATTGAAATTAAATATAAAAATTTGGTAAATTGAATTCAAACTTCAAAATCTTCCTTTTCTGAAATTTACGAAATACTTCCATGTGAATTTAATAGTATTCAGATAGCATTGGAGCGGAGGGGAGGGGTGTCGTCAGAAGAAAAAAATGAATAAACTCATATCGATTGAAGCACGAGACATTCGAAAAATCACAAACCACCATAAAATCTCTCGTCTTCCAAACGCTCATAAAAAATTACCTACTTATTCGATTCGTTTTTCATTCTACCTATTTATTATAACCTCACTCGCAAAAATTCTCATTCAAACCAAATTCGTCGTTCTGCACAGACCTAATTTTTTTCACAACTGAAATAAAACATTTACAAAAAAATTCTGCTTTCATTTTCACTCGAAAAACTCCAAATTCACATCCTTTGAATATTCTGCGCAAAAATAAACCGACTATACGACGATCCCGTTAAAAATTTGTTTCCATCGGTAAACATAATAAAACGAGAAAAGTTGGTAATATGTGGCGTATTTCGTCGCAACATAACGATTCTGTCGTATAAACATTCGCTAAATTTTCCATTTGAGCCGTTTTCTTTGACGCGTTTCAACTGCAAAACACGCGTATATTTCGAGGCGAAAGTTCCCTTCGTCGTTTGTGCGTTGCGTAGGAATAAAAATAGAAAAAAAAAACTTAATCTAGAATAATATAAAATACAAATATTCCGCAGGAATTCGTCACCGTTAATACTGCTATTTTTTAGACTCCTCGAATGCTTGTAACATACGTTTATTAAGTCTTTTAAAAGCTCGCTCGCGCAATCATGCCGCATAAAAGTGAAACACGACGTGGTGTTTTCAAGTATCACATTGAAAAATTGTCGCACTTGATTCGCATTTACGTCACAAAACCATACGCATAGGACGCATAATCGAATTTCATAGTAAAAAGCAACGTAAATTATGGCGTTATTAATTAAAAAATTCACCTGATTGTCGCCGCCGCGCCGGGCGTCCGGACTCGTCGTTAATATTAAAAACGTCCCGATTGTCAACTCGGGAACGAGATAAAAATTTAAAATACCATTAAAATCAGCCCAGTTCTTCCTCTGGGGATAAAAAAAAATCACGTTGGTACTGGAATCGAGAACGATGGCACCATTAAAAATAATAAGCAGCACGTAAGCTGATCAAGTACGGAGGGAAGATGTGTCGTTTTTCTCGGCTTGGTGATTTGGTAAAATTCGAACGCGTTAAAATACATCGTAATACTGAAGCTCGCGGATTAAAAACCCTGTGTCTAGGTCTAGATACGCACTAAGATAGGTAATCACGATCGTCGTACGAATACGATGGTCTTCTGGTTCTCGACGATTCTCTGCTGTACGGTCTGCGATGATTCGAGTCTTGAGAATGACATGGCACATCCATTAACGTATTAGGAGAAAATCTAACTCGCGAGATAGAGTTGGAAGAGCTATCTCGAGCTGACATATAACTACTATCTTCGCTAGTTACACTTTCCGGAGGCGTTGGATTGGTCGGAGATCCTGCGAAAAAAACGATCGAAATTATTTCATTGTTGATTATTCTCAATCAAGATGTCTACTGGAATTGAAAAATTAAAATTCTCGCTGTTTTCTGGATTTTTAGATATTGCACACAAATTTTGAAAAAAAAAACTATAGCGACCTTTTTGAGACAGAAAGTAGTTTTTTTTTAATGAAAAAACAACCTATTTTTCAATTTTTTCCAAAAATAAACACCCTCTCCTCAGTATTATTTTTTCACAACTGTATTTCTCTCTGTGATCAGAGACCAAACTTGGGAAAAAATCTCGGGGGGGGGAGATGAAATTTTGCTGTCTAATATTATTGAAATTGAAAAAGAAAAATTTGCAGACTTGCATTTTTTAAAAAAGGGAGAGAAATTTGCCAACTAGATTTCGCACTGAAATCAAAAAATGAAAATTCATGCTCTTTTCGAGCTACTTTTTCATCTGCCAGAAAAACTGTATTCCTTGAAGACCTCCCATGCTGTCCACTATTTTTCAAATATGGCTTTCTCTAACTTTTTCACTCTCTCATTTCTGAATCAGCGAAATTTATCAAAAATCACTGAAAAACAGTCAGAATTGCAGCACAGTAATAAATCAGTGAATTTTTTTTACTGAAAGCAAGTCAGTGAAAGAAAATCACTGAAAATCAGTGAAAATTCACTAAAAACAGTGATATTCACTGAAAAATCGGTGAAATTCTTTGAATAATTAGTAAAAAATCGCTTTTCACTGATTTTTGCTGTGCTGCAATTCTGACTATTTATCAGTGATTTTTCACTGATTCGGAATGAGACAGCAGGTTTTCTGGTATAATTTTTTCAAGAATTCCAAGCCTATAACCTAGAACATTTTTGAAGTAAAAATTCATAAAATTATGAATTTTTACGAAAAATCGTATTGTAAATTTATTGAACATTTAACGAAGTATTTTCAACTTCATGGGAGCTGGTATGGCATGGGCTGATAGACCTCGTATTCTGAATCCAAAATTAAGGAAAAAATTTCATAGGGAAGCTCGAAGAATTATCAGATTAAAGATATACTGACATGATAATTTGGCTCAAGCAAAACAAGGGCAATTTTTTAATTGAGAAACTCATTAGAAAAACAGCAAAGAAACACTTTCCAGATGATTTCTCCTTTTTTTGAATTTTTAAAAAATTCTAGTGAAAATACCAATTTTTTTTCGACTTTTCCAGTTTTTTTTAGAGAATATACACCATAACCCCTCTTATAAAAAATTAAAAAATTTTGAAAATTCCATTCGTGATCACCACAAAGTTACCAAGAAGGATAATTTTTCCCCGCATCAAAATATTCAATTGTCTGGGATGGAAGAGAAAAGGGTTCATACAATTATTATTTTGAAAATAAATTGCGTAAATTCATGAGCGAAAGCGAAATTTTTTGAAAAAAATGCATCCAAAAAGCTGAAATTTCTTCATTTTTTAATCAATATTTCAGTCTTGAAAGGAAGGCGAAATTTTCAACCCCTATTTTCAATATATATGTGAGCCTGGATACAGAAAACACCCTTAAGTGTCAAAATTGTTTTTTGAGTTGAGGTTCTCACTTGATTCTACTTCTTTTTGAAAGACCGAAAATCAGTGTCAACTCAAAAACTTATTTTTGACACCCAAGGGTGGTTTTTACATCCAGGCTCACATATACTGACCAAGACTTGAAAAATTGACGATTTTCAAAAAGAAAATCATTCTTTGTTCGATAGTTTATTGTTTGAAAAAAATCCATTACTTTGAAGTAAAAATTTCATGCTTTTCAAAGTTTTTCTAAATGAAATTTCATGTTTTTTTGTGATTTTGTTCAAAATAGTAATATAGAAAAAATTTGTACTTCTTTCATATTTCTAGCTTTTTTGTGGCAGTTTTCAACAAAAATTGTTGAATTTTGGAGACAAAAAATTCGAAGTTGGAAAATTTTATAATGAATTTGCACATTTTCGAAAATTTGCTCATTAACAAAATTTGCAGATTTTCCAAAAAAATTTTCAGAAAACTTGCAGATTCACTACAGAACTTGACAAATCATACAAAATTCGCCAATTTACAACGAAATTTTTCGACTTGTTTAGAAAATTTGCTGATTTATAACAAAATTTGCCACTATTTAAATTTTATTAAGAGCTGTTTTACCAAAAAAAAGTGAACGTTTAGTGGGTACTTTTTGACAAAAAAAGTAACAAAAAGTAACCAAGCTTGGAAAAAGTGACTAAGCTACTAAACAGTAACCTCTGTACAATGCCTGGATTTTTCTTGCCATTTTCATACAATTTTTCTCGCTTCAAATTCACCCCAAAAAACCCTCCCTTTTCATCTTTCGATTAAAAAATTCACCGAAGAGCAAAATATTGAAAATGTTCGCTTTTCAGAGTAAAAGTATTAAAATTCTCAGCAGACACCTCATCAATGGAGCCAGAATTATTCTACGTACCGGGACCAGAAGATGAAGATCCGCCTGTATTCTGCGCCCTGAGCGCCGGAGACAGGTAATTCGATCGTTTCAAACTAGAACGTAATTTCGTCGTAGTGCCGACATCTAGAAAGCTAGGCCTTTCGCCGGACGATGACTCGACTGAATTTTGTTTCGAAAAGTACCCGGAGTAGTCGCCGGCTCGTCTTGTGTAAGGTGAATAAAACATCTCTGCTCCTTCTTCTCCTTCGAGAGGAAACGTTGAGTTGTTATTGCCGATGGTACCGAGGTTACTTGATGTATTCGATGACGTTCTTCGATGAGAGTAATGTCTCGGACTTCGTATACTGTTGTTGGCCGCTGGAGGATTGTCGTAGTACGAGTGATATGACGGTTCGTCGCCGTACCCGGCGTAATCGTTATTGCTTTGGTATTGGTAACCTCCTGATTAGAGAAAATTATACAAAGTTAATCGATCTGAGAAGAGAATTGAAAGTAAAGCAGATTTATGACTTACCAGCATGATGTTCTGGACTTCGGTAGTACTCAGATCTACAACTAGAATCGGTGGAGCTGTAAGCTGTTAGACCTCCTGATGGAGCAGGCGGTGGAGGGTACGATGTCTGGAAAAATAATTAATTTGTAATTAAAATCAATATTAAACTAACACGGGAGGAATCCCACTTGGCAGTAAAATTTTGGGCTGAAATAAAAATGTATCGAAAGTACACTCAAGAAGAATCTCACCCAAAATTTCAAATGCTAAAAATCATTTTTTGAATTTTGGCGAATTTTTGAAGATTCAAAATAACCTTATAATCCTCCAAAATGGCAAATTGTGAAAATTTAATCTAATCAAGGTAAAAAGTTGAAGTTTGATAAATATTCATGTTACCACTAGAGTTAACTTTTTCGTTTTGATCGAATTCAATGTACAGAATTAGGTAAAGTAGAAAATCAAGAGTAAAAAATCAACTTTAACCAGTTATTTTCAATTTTAAGTAAATTGAAATTAACTAGTCATTTTCAGTAAAAGTGGATGATACAGCTCTCAAAATAACTTTTTCGTATTCCTAATGAAATTTGCTATCAAAATTGAAGTAAATCCCCCTCCCCCCTCCAATGTTTAGGGGACATTTTTAAAACACTTGAGGTAAAATTTGGTTTTCAAACCAATTTTTCGGATTTTTCAGTTAATTTTTTTTAAGAAGAAAAAGCAAAATTGATTTTTGGCAGCTTAGTGCTCTCTTTGATAGAGCTGCAGGGTTTCCACAGCACGTCAGAAATAATTTTCCTTCACTTCTCCAGACTAATTTTTCGAGTTATCTAGGTGTTTTTGTTCCAATCTAATATTTTACTGCTAGTTGGGGTACCTCCCATGTTCCTTGTAAGAAATTAAAATACTTCAACAAAATGTTTACAATGACTTACTTCTAAATCTATACCAGGACCAGGATTGCTAATTTTCCTTCTCGGAGTACTATGTTTCGATGACACATGTTGCGGAGAATCGGTAAATCTAAGTGGTTTAAAATCTATGGTATCGGTTAATGACGGTCGGTAATGTTTCACTGGTCCGTGATACGTATTGCGAGCATAATCTGAAAAAAAAATTCCATAATGTATTGTTAAACGTGATGGAAAATAAAATACTCGATGAATTGCAAATGCATTATTTATTACGATGACATAAGATTGAATAATCGAGACGAGAAACATGACACCGGCGGAATTCCGATCGATACCCCAACCAGATACGGTGAAATTCGATAAGCGGGTTTTTAATATAGAGCTTTTATGGTAAATAAATAATCAGGGAGTATCAAAATAGCCAAAACCATTGTTCGATTCCATTTCGTTACGTAAACCGAGATTCGATGTTGAATTAATTCATACGATACGAAAACGATTTTTTTCAATTATTTTTTTCAAAAAATACAATTCCAAGTGGGTATTTTTGATATAAACTATATAGGTATTTTTAACACCTAATTGATTAGAATTAAACGCAGATGGAAGGGCGAGGCCAAGAGATTTGCTCTCTAAAATTCCTACAGAGGAATCTTTTATTATTGATTGGGATGCATGATGAAAGATGACTCAAAAGAAATTTATAAAGAATTTTCCACGTATTTGACACATGAATGATTCCTTCTCCTACCTAAATTCTAATAATTCAATTAAAAATAAGAAAAAACTTGACGTCAAAAAAATTGGGCTTTTTTCAATTTATTGATGGATTTTTAGATTAGGTATTTCGATTTTTTAGAATTCAATTTTGAGATGACTTTATGACTTTTTCCTGACTTCTGATTTTCATAGTTTTATGACTTCCTAGACACCCTACACACCATCTAATGGCATGATGAATTTTTAAAGCTATCCTCCTTTTCCATTTTCTACCTAAAAATCTTTATGTATACCTAAACCAAAAATGAAAGTGGAATTTGAAATCAGAAGCTCAACACAAGTAAGTACATCATATACATACTTATCATATGAACCACATTAAAAAAATTTTAATGTGGGAGAGGGGCAAAGAATTCGAAAGGCACTGATTTTCGATCGAGTTCTTGCTCTTTTTGAAGGAAATTTCTGGATACACATGAATTTCATTTGAAATTTACCCAAAGATTAAGACGGTAATTAAAAAATGCATCAAATATGTACATTTAACTTGAATTCGTTTAAGCAAATGAAAATCATCAAAGGTGAGAAATGTCAAAACTGAAAAAAAATCTCAAGAAATGGCAAAATTCTTCTTTAGTTTGCGTTTAATAAATTTTTGAAAATGAAAAGAAAATCATTCAAATTACTCGCAAACTTTTTTATAATAAAGTAAAAAAATTTTAAATTATAAAAAAGTTCCTCAAAACATTGTAAAAATTATGAAACAAGTTTTGAAATTTAAAAATGAGAGAAAAATCATTGATTTTTACCAATTGTGTAAAAGAACGTAAAAATTGATAAAATTCCAATGAAAATACGTAAATTTTCGCAAAATTTATTAAGAAAAAAATTATTTCATTTATGTGAAAAAAAAATATTAAAAATCGCATTCAAAACATTTTGAACATTAATTTACCAAATTTCAACAATTTTTCGATATTTTTGTACAATATTTAGGTACCAACTATTGCACGATTCTCATAGAAATTAAAATAAATCGTACTTTTTCAAACAAATTAAACGACATTTTAACAATCTTTATAAAATTTCACACATTTTTTGACAATTTATAATTTTTTTCATGATTTGAACCGTTTTTATTACATTTTTTATAACAAGAAAAATGATGTTTTTCAACTATTTCCACTATATTTTGATAAATATTTAAAAAAATAATTTTAACGATTTTTAAAGCAATTTCAATGGTTTTTTGATTTTTTCAAGCAAAGGAAAGCAATATTTCAACAAATTGTATAAAATTTAGAAAAATTTTTCAAATTTGATTTCTTTTTTCAAGATTAGAACCATTTTTAAAACTTTCAAATTACTGTGGTGCAATTTCAGGAATTTTAAGGTGTTTTCTGAAAATTTTCAAACACTTGACGGTTAAACGTCAATTTATATCAGTGCTGCAAAAAAATAGTTGAAATTTACTCTGATTACGTTATTTTTTCAATAAAATTTTTCATATTTTCATATTCATCAAGGATTGGGTTATCATTGTCGTAATATTTCATGGATTTGAAAAATGATATCAATTTTCGATTTATAATTTGAAACATGCATCCGCATCGGATTCTTGATGAAATTAGTAACGTCAACCTAGATGTAGTACAAGTTGACTATTGAAAGTACCAAGGCATAAACAAAAATATTTTCCTCGGTACAAAATAAAACTTTTTTTTTCAATTTCACTTAAAATTTCATTTTTGTACCCATATAAGTGCAGTATATTGAGACGGAATTGATAATTTGGAGGGGATGCCCTACTAAAAATAACATTTCAAAAAATCAACTCCTTGAAATCTTTAAATCCAGGGGTGCAGAAAAACCTGAATCCTTGAGGACAATTCCTCATTTTTTTTTGGGAGGGGGAACGTCACTTTTAGGAAATCACCATCAAACTCTAAAACTACCCTCCAAAACCTGTCAATTCATCGCTCAAATTACCTCCCAAATCGAAAATTTTCAAAAACTTTAGCCTCGCTGCGCTCGGCTTCATTTTATTTTCCCCCCATAATCCAAAACCTACAAAAGTGATTTTTTTCTTATTTTTCTTCAAAATTATTTCAACTAATTGTGTTATGTTTTTTCTCCTTAAAAATCATTTTCGATGTTTTTAAAAGTTTTGGCCTCGCTGTGCTCAGTCTTATCGTATTTCTCCTTTAATAATTTTAAAATAGCATTGGCCGATTTTTTATTCAGGTTTATTAATCAAATAAATTGTTTCATGGCACCTTGAATTTGAGGATTTCTAAAATTTTCGCATTCGCTTCGCTCGGTTCAAATCAATTTCTCTCATATTCACATTGAAAGAATCATTTTTGGGGCATTAAAAATTCAATTTTTGCAAAGCTTCGTCCTCGCTTCGCTCGGGCAGAATTAAGATCACAATTCTTTAAACTACAATCGTGTGAAAAAATGCTTCCTTTTACACCCTATCCCGAAAATCCCTCTGGTATTTCAAGTTCCCATACCCACTTTAGCCTTCCCAAAAAAGAAGAGTTCGACGTCACCAGCTGCAGCTACCTTCTACGTGAAATTTAGTTGCGTTGAAGTCCAGGGTAGTATAGGTTCGTAGTAAAAAAGGAGCATTGTAGGAGGGTAAAGAAAGTCTTATTGATGAAGGTATCATATGTAGGTAGCTAGGTACATATAATTGGGGAAAACCTGAATTGAACTTTTCGCAGATTCAACTCCCTTCTCCCGGCAAAATACCTTAAAAACGTCACTGGTTGGTTCAAAAGGTGGCTTTTTGTGGTTTAGGGCCTAGAGACAGGAGAACAGCGAGGTAGAAAGACTTGATTTGTTATATTTATGGAAAGCAGTAAAAAATGAGGGGAAGTACACGAGAAAATGGGGAGGGGTATCCCTGTTTAAATCTAACATTCTGACTAATGCAGAAATTTAAAAAAAAAAAAACAGAAATAAAAAATGACTCACTCGATGAACTAGACGAATAATCGTATTCTGTATTTAAATATGGTCTCGTAGGATCACCTTGCCAGTACCTTTGGTGCATATGGTCATCCCTAAAATAAAAAAATTTCACAATTAGGCACTTCGAGATCCCGAATGACTCAGTCCAAAATACACCCCAAAAATGGATACGTTACCGTTCAGGTACAAGTCTGGGATGAACGTTGGTTACATTTGATAAGCGTATATCGTACCCAGCAGCCACGCTGGCCAGCATCGAAGCCATATTACACAACAGTACCTCAACGGTTGAGGATTTCTGCGACTTGTTATTAATTAATAAACTATCTTCCTTAGAGCTTTGATATAAATTGGCCGTACTCGACTCGTCGCTCAGCCATTCGTTATCAATAGGCGTATAATGGTAATCTGAAAAAATTCAAAAAATCATTATTCCAAAAGGTCAATCGACTCGGTAACCTTTACAATAAAAATATAGCGTCGATTAAATAGAAAAATGCTACGACATAACCCAATAATTAATCCTTCATCGTATTTATGTACAGACACTTTAAAATAAAAAGCAGTGATTAAAACTTATCTACTTTCAGAAAAATGCATTCAAGCATTAAAATTAATATCAGAAAAGCGGCATCCACAAGCATAAATTAAACAAGCCATCGCCGCAAATAATTTTCAAAAATAAATTACACCTACATTAGGTACGTATTTCGATAAGCTAAATATATAGTTGCGAATTGCGATACAGACACATACACGTACATACAGTACAATTTTACAAAAGCAAAACTAACACGTACAAGGTTAATCTTAAATTAATTAATACATAAATTATATACAAACGGAAAATTTCCACCATATATCACTTGTACAGCGATACACAAATTATGGATTTCATATTCTCTTCTGTATATAAAGCAAAGTAAAAGCTATGAGAAAAAGGCGTTAACGCGGTATTAATTATAATGATAATATTTACGTAGGTATTAAATTTTAACCAAGGTAATACATTGCTTTCAATACGAAAATTTTATTAAACCAAATGTACGAGTATTTAAACATACAGCAGATATAGGTTTTTTATTACACGATCAATTTCCACGGTGGTAAAAGGTATTCTTTGCAAACAAATAAAAAATTACAATCTTTATTCAAAACTCCATCTCGTGCTCAGTGAATCAAAATTTATAGTTGGATTTCAATTCAGGGGGGTCTAACAAAATTTGTTGAGTAAAAAGCTTGACTCAGCTTGACCTTTTGGAATGGATTTTTGCATGACTTTTCCGAGCATCTCCTCCCCCCTCTCCTCAAAAAACAAAAAAAACTACATTAGTATGCTTGTAGCTGTTTATAGAAAATTAAAATTTTAACTAAATTGAAAAAAACTTGATTTTTGATAGCTATATTTTTGAAAAAAGCTTGACCTTTTGAGTAAATCAGGGTAAATTGGTCAAAAAGCTTGACTTTTCAGGACCAGCATGACCTCTTTGAAAAAAACTTGACTTATCAGGACAGCTTGACCTGTTAGACACCCTGCAATTTCATCCTCGTAATCTTAAACACACCATCAAGTAGTTTCAATTCGCCAGATGAAAGAAACGGCAAGTACCAAAATATTTTTGTCCCAATTTATTACGCAAAATCCATAACGTACCTATTTATTTGGGAAAATTCTTAAATAGAAAATTATTCCAATCCATCAAATCAAAATTTTGGCCAAAATGACTGTAGGTACGCTGATAAAATGACAAATGACCATAATAACTGTCTGATCATTTTTGTTTAAATTTTAGATTAGACGAATGAATCATTCAAGAAATGAGTCATCTTATGGGAGTGTAGATTTCTAAAAGAAATTGCCCATAAGAAAATTCGTCCAAAAAGCATCAATTAATTTCCGAATGAAACATTTAAGAAGTGTAACGATATCTATACCATAATAATAATAATTTGTAATTCAATTAGTAAAACAGATAGTAAAATTGATAAGAAAAAAAAACATCAAATCTTGTGAAATTAATTTCGTTCATCCTTTTCTCCCTATCTCACTAATTTTACGCGTAAATAAAAAATTAACGAGGCTTTAGTACACATCTAATGACTCAAAGAAGCAATTTTCGTTTCTCTTCAATTTAAATGATCCACAAGGATCAGAAAATTTAATTATAAAAAATTGAATCATTTTATAGGGAATTCGTCCACAATCGATGAAAACCCATTTTTTTTAAAACTAATTTTTTCAAGTGAAAAATCAACTTTTCCAATCATTTCTGTAAATTGAATCACTTTGGGAACCATTGATTCGATTCACTCAATCCTTCCTGAACGATTCGTCAAATTAACAGAAAAAAATTGGCAACACTGTCCTGGGCCATCAAAAACAATGAAAAAATTATATCAAATTCAAAATCAAATTCTACAAATTTTACATCAAATCGTTCGCGAACGACTAAATTTAGTATCGAACAAATCGTTCACGAACGATGAGAACTTCATAGTTGATTTTTCAGTAAAAAATTAGAAAAATTATGAAAGGTTCACAATCACCAATCGATGCTTTTTTCAGACTGAACGATGAATCGGTCACGAACGACTAAATCAGGTTCCAAGCATATCGTTCGCGAATGATTAGGATAATTTTCTGGCCAAATTAAATACTACTTACAGAATTGCGTACAATTTCAATATTTTTTCCATAGGTACTTGAGTTGAAATCATTCGCGAACGACTGAATCAAATTCCGAGCAAATCGTCCATGAACAATAAGGCTCAATTTTTACATTTTTATTTTTTAGTAAAATATTTGAAAAAAATGAGCATAATTTTGATATTTTTTCAGATTAAATGATGAATGATTCGCGAATGACTAAATTGAGTTTCGAGCAAATCGTTCGCAAAAGACCGAATCGAGTTTTGAGCAAATCGTTCGCAAGCAATTAGGATAATTTTTTTTTGGCAAATAAATGAAAAACTATACATTGTTTTGATATTTTTTTCCAAACTGAATAACGAATCATTTGCGAATAACCGAATGTCAACGAGTATCGAGTAAAACGTTCACGAACGATGAGAATTTTTTCTAATGGAAAACTTATTGGAAAAATACTACAGAGAGATAGTATTGTATCGCTTCGATATTTTTTTACCAATTGAAAAGTGAATCGTTCATGAACGAACAAATCATTCACGAACGATTAGAATTATTTTTTCGGGAATATTTGAATTTTTTTTTTCATCATTTTTCCATTTTTTTTCCAGATTGAATCATCAGTGAACGAATTTATCAAGAATATGATTCAGTTGTTCTCAAAAGATTCATCTTTCTACAGAGATGAGAGAGATATTTCACAACAGGACAACATTGTACAGGAGCGGATCCAAAAAGGTGATGGAGAACCCCCCCCCCCGGCCGAAAATGGCTTGTAAAATGCTGCAAAAATATGGTCCTTTTCACTTCATCATTTGCTTTTTCAGTTTTCGAGTTGTTAGGGGTAAAGTTTTAAAAAATTAACTCGAAAGTCGAGCAAAAAATCACATAGAAAAATTAACTTCGACCGAAATAAATTGATTCGGTTACAGTTACCCATAAATATTGGTTAGGGTTTTGGTTACGGTTTCGATATTTTTTAAATTTCGGTTTCGGTTACGGTTTTTGGCCTATTTTAGCGGTTAAAAGTGAATTTTGGTTACAGTTCGCATTCATGCCTCCTTTCCCCCTACCCCTCTCCTAACCCCAATATTTTTCAAATCCCTCATTCAAGAAAATTAACCAGCAATAATAATAATAATAATAATAATCATGACCTAATTTCCCCTTCAATATCAAACTTATGCAATCATATTTACGCATTTTTTTTTAAAAAAGCATTCACAAAGGTATTTGAAAAAAGGCCAATTTTGAAATTGGGATTATAAAACACAGGAATCTCAATCATGGCATAAGTGATACTGCAAAATAATACATATAAAGGCAAAATGTGCACATGATGTATCATCAAAATACCCATCACAGAATAATGAACTTCCTAAACCATCAAATTCTACCTTAAAAATTAACCAATCTTATATAACCCCTGCTTAGCTCTTGCACTTGAATAAGCTCCCCACATCCGGCATTCCAATCGATTCAAAATACAAATGACTTCATAGACCACCGAATCGAATGCTGCCGGCTCAACAGTCAATGTCAATACTACCCAACCAGGGACCCTTTACTACGAAGCCAATCGATTGGTTCGGATATGCACTTGCACTCCAATAAGCATAATCATGCAATACCAATCATGCTCGTCTGTTCCACCTTTGAAAAATGCCAATTTTACACCCGCCTTAGGCTTAGCCATCTAATCGATATGTTACATACACATTAGATGAACATAAAACGTATATGCACATGAAACAACCGAATAAATACATGAAACACGTAAAAAAGAATAGAGAAAATTCAAAAGAGAGGGAGCATGTAAAAAAAATTCAAACTCACCACTACATCAAAGTCGACGCACAGTTCCAGCCAATCAACTTGATGAACTTCGCGTTGAAGCCGTGATTAACTTATTCACATATACTTTAAAATAACGCAGCAATTTCAAAACGATGAAAATATCAATTTACAGAATCGTAAGTAAATAATACGTAATTATATCGTATACGTAAAAAAAATACACGAGAAACTACATAGGGTCTCCCAATACTACAAAGAGTAAGACCAACGCTTGCGAGCAGAAACGAAACTTGGGAAAAAATGAAAAATTTGCCGAGTAGTTATAATTTGAAAAAGGAGAAATTTGCTGGCTCATATTTTTGAAAAAATTAAAATTTTTCGACTAGTCGAACTCAAATCAAAAAACAAATTGTGATTTCTTCGTGCCACTTTTTTACTTTCAAAAAACTAGAAAACTATATTCCTTAATAACTCCCCCCCCCTTTCAAAAAAATCTGAAAGATTTTTAAAATTCCATTCGAGATCCCCACTGATCCCTGATAAATGAAAAGGGCAAATTTGTCTAGAATGGAAGGGAAGAGGGTTCATATCATCATGAGAATGAATTGTGTAGGTAAATTCAACGATTCAGAGCGAAGCGGCAAGGAATAAGGAATAGGAGTCGACTCCGAAGTCGGAGTCAAACTGACTCCAAATTGACTCCAGAGTCGAGCCGGAGTCAAGGAGTCAAGCCGGAGTCAAGAGTCAAGGTCTGAAATTAACTTCGGAGTCAGGGTATGAGTTTGACTCCGGATTCAATGTGGAGTCAGGAGTCAACTTTCCTCCTAGACTCCGGGATTTGGGTGGAGTCAGAAGTCAACTTTTTGACTGATTTCTATTTCCTGCTCCAAAACCGAAGACAAAACTGACTCCGACTCCGAGGTCGAAAATTCCAGAGAAAATTCCAAAATTCCCTGACTTTTCCCTGACTTTTCCAGACCACCAAAATTCCCTGACTTTTCCCGGTTTTCCCGGTTTTCCAGAGAATGGACACCATGTCAATCATGGCATATGTGATACTGCAAAATAATACATATAAAGGCTAAATGTGCACATGATTTATCATCAAAATACCCACCACAGAATAATGAACTTCCTATACCATCAAATTCTACCTTAAAAATTAACCAATCTTATATAACCCCTGCTCAGCTCTTGCACTTGAATAAGCTCCCCACATCCGGCATTCCAATCGATTCAAAATACAAATGACTTCATAGACCACCGAATCGAATGCTGCCGGCTCAACAGTCAATGTCAATACTACCCAACCAGGGACCCTTTACTACGAAGCCAATCGATTGGTTCGGATATGCACTTGCACTCCAATAAGCATAATCATGCAATACCAATCATGCTCGTCTGTTCCACCTTTGAAAAATGCCAATTTTACACCCGCCTTAGGCTTAGCCATCTAATCGATATGTTACATACACATTAGATGAACATAAAACGTATATGCACATGAAACAACCGAATAAATACATGAAACACGTAAAAAAGAATAGAGAAAATTCAAAAGAGAGGGAGCATGTAAAAAAAATTCAAACTCACCACTACATCAAAGTCGACGCACAGTTCCAGCCAATCAACTTGATGAACTTCGCGTTGAAGCCGTGATTAACTTATTCACATATACTTTAAAATAACGCAGCGATTTCAAAACGATGAAAATATCAATTTACAGAATCGTAAGTAAATAATACGTAATTATATCGTATACGTAAAAAAAATACACGAGAAACTACATAGGGTCTCCCAATACTACAAAGAGTAAGACCAACGCTTGCGAGCAGAAACGAAACTTGGGAAAAAATGAAAAATTTGCCGAGTAGTTATAATTTGAAAAAGGAGAAATTTGCTGGCTCATATTTTTGAAAAAATTAAAATTTTTCGACTAGTCGAACTCAAATCAAAAAACAAATTGTGATTTCTTCGTGCCACTTTTTTACTTTCAAAAAACTAGAAAACTATATTCCTTAATAACTCCCCCCCCCTTTCAAAAAAATCTGAAAGATTTTTAAAATTCCATTCGAGATCCCCACTGATCCCTGATAAATGAAAAGGGCAAATTTGTCTAGAATGGAAGGGAAGAGGGTTCATATCATCATGAGAATGAATTGTGTAGGTAAATTCAACGATTCAGAGCGAAGCGGCAAGGAATAAGGAATAGGAGTCGACTCCGAAGTCGGAGTCAAACTGACTCCAAATTGACTCCAGAGTCGAGCCGGAGTCAAGGAGTCAAGCCGGAGTCAAGAGTCAAGGTCTGAAATTAACTTCGGAGTCAGGGTATGAGTTTGACTCCGGATTCAATGTGGAGTCAGGAGTCAACTTTCCTCCTAGACTCCGGGATTTGGGTGGAGTCAGAAGTCAACTTTTTGACTGATTTCTATTTCCTGCTCCAAAACCGAAGACAAAACTGACTCCGACTCCGACTTGACTCCGGGAGCAAGCCGGAGTCAGGAATCAAGGTGGAGTGAGGAGTCAGGGCGGGCGTGAGTTTGACTCCGAAGTCAAGGTGGAGTCAGGAGTCGAGGTCTGAAAGTGACCCCGGAGTCAAGCAGGAGTTAGGAGTCAGCTTTCTCCCTTAACTCCGGGAGTCAACTTTATGGCTGACCCCCTATTCCCTGAGAAAAAGTAATTTAAAAGCTGAAATTTTTTCATTTTTTTCATCAATATTTATTTTATTGAAAAATCGATGATTTTCAGAAAGGAAATAATTCGTTTTTTAGAATGCATTTCGCCAACCCCTTCCCCACCACCACCGATTGGGCTAAAAGCGGGTCATTCGTTTGTGCTTTTTTTGCTTCGACCCTTCCTGAGAGAGGGGAAAGTTTGTGGGGGTATTGGGAAAATGGCAGCACTCCCACCATCAACGAATAAACCGAAAGTAGGGTCAATTGTTTGTGCTTTTTGCTCTTCAACTCCGGTCGTTTGTGCTTGACCCCCCCCCCCCCCCACATGATGGGAATAATTTATAGGGGACTGGACAAATGATTTTTTTAAAAAGGAGTTGGAAACATACAGCTTGGAAGATACTCCAAAGCTATAGATTCAAAGATGGGGAATTCGGATTTGCGAAATTCGATTCCTTGAAGTTTTTCGAGTTAGATTTGCTATTTTTCTATTTGGTGGGAGGGGGGAGGAGGGTCAAACCAGTCAAATTGCAAAAAAAATCGGAAAAAAACAAGGAAGAATTCCTAAAAATATTTCAAATATGTACTTCAGGTAAAAAAACAAAATTTAAACTCCGAAGGATATTTGAAGCTTTTGAATACAATTTTGAGGTTATTTTTTTCTAGGGTGATTAAAAAACAAAAGGGGCTCATGTCAGTGGGATGGTAGGGAGTTAGAGCCAGTGTTGCCATTTCTAGCATATTATGTCAAATTTAGTATAATTTTTTTCTTTGGTGTTTTTGGCTTCCTGGCATAATTTTATGATGCCAGGAAGCCAAAAACAAAGAAACAAAAATTTGCGTCATTTAGCATAATTTTGGCATAATTATGCTAAAAATGGCAACACTAGTTAGAGCGGTCGAAATCAATATTTTCAGACCACCCAAGTCCACCTTCGGTGTTGATTTTCTAAAACAAAGAGCCCCACCAAGTTCGGATATCGGGCTAAAATTGAAACATTTAAAAGTGAGGTATCGAAATGTAAAGTTTTTTTCGGTAAATTTTCTTTAAAAATCGACAAATTTCTTGTAAATCGATATATTTTCAAAAAACTGTCAATTTATAACAAAATTTGCCAGCTTTTTGAGTAAATTTGGCGGTTTACGACATAGATCTCGTAAAATGCTCATAACTCGAAAACGAAAATCGCTCAAATTAACCAAAGAATTGATCTACAAGTGTTGGTCTCAACAGTATTGGGTCACCCTACGTACATAATCGTTATACTTATAAAATAAACTTATACGATAAAAAGCGACGAGACAATTTTATCGTCTCGTGTAGACACGATTTTTCGCAGTTAGAAAAACTTTGATACCTAGATACAACTTTTATAGCCACATATCACGAACACAACCACAGAAGTATAAACGTTTACGAGGACAATTCTAATCCATCAAACTAAAGGTACTCGCATTTCGCAGACATCAAAAACGACCGGTGGAAAAAAACAGATGAAAGTTTATTATCGATAATTATGTATACAAAATTATAAAACAACAGGAAAAAAACGATATTACAACGAAAGCTAAAATTAAAACCGTGCAATTTACAAATATATACAAATTACAAATCCCGACACCCTTATTAAAACTACATAGTTAAAACCTCATCTGAGATGGAATAAAAATTGGGTGGGGAAGGAGGTATAAAAAAAGCACGTGCTTGCGTAAAACAAAGCGTTCTCCCGCCTTCACGATGTTTAAAATTTTCGGCGGTTAATTTGTGTTGGTGCGTTAAAGGGAGGGGGGATTATACACCCGCAACCGTACGTTACTAAATTGTGGATTAGGTAATAAGAAGAGGTATCGAATCGGTTATAAGACCATATTGTAGACGAGTAATTGCATATCCTCTTCCTCGACCGTACCTATTTCGCTAAGAACACCGAAGTTTGATCTCGACTGGGCTTGATGTTTCTCCAAATTGGGCGCCGATTTCGACCAAATTTTATCCGTTACCGGTACCGTGCTTCGTAGGTCGATTATTTGTCCTCGTTCTTTTTGATGGCACGTACTGGGACCCCAGGTTTTTCCTTTTAGTCCATCCGCAGGCACTAAACACCCATCCCTGGGTTGATTATCAACGTTTTCTCTTGCAATAAGTGTTAGTAAATAGAGTATTCGTGAATTTGCAAATAACTCCTTTCCTCCCTCCCTACCTTAACATTGCAGCCTGATTCCTAATTAGAGGATCGTCTATATCCTAAAAGTTGAAAAGTATGAGAATTTATATTCCGATGCTCGTATTTGGAAGAACAATACTCTCTCAATTATGAATCAGTGAAAATTACCGAAAATCACTGAGAAACAGTCAGAATTGCAGCACAGGAGAAAATCAGTGATAATTTTTTCACTGAAAACAAATCAGTGAAAGAAAATCACTGAAAATCAGTGAAAATTCACTGAAAACTCAGTGATATTTATGAAATTCACTGAAAAATCTGTGAAATTCTCTGAATGATCAGTGAAAAATCACTGAAAATCAGTGATTTTCACTGATTTTTCCTGTGCTGCAATTCTGACTGTTTATCAGTGATTTTTCACTGATTCGGAATGAGAGAGTACATTTAACTGAAATTTTGATACGAATTTTGAGGATTTACAGCTTGTTATCATAATCAGAAAAAGGGGGCTTGAACACGTTTACATTGAAATTACATTTAAGTCTACCAATGTACCTATTCACGAATTCTAATCAAACAGGCATAGATGTGAAAATTTCAAAAAAAAGTAGGTTTAGTTACTTATCATTTCAAAAAAAAAAAGGCAAAAAATTATTAAAAAGTAACTAAAATTTTCAAAATTCATCTAAATATTTTACTGTAAACCTAAACTTCCCTTCTCCTTTTTTTAAACCTAATTGTTGAGAAACTAATATTTTTTCGTTTTTCGTACCTTGCATCAAGCCCCCCTCCCAAAAAAAGAAGCGGAATTTTCACGTGACAAATTTGATGCAACAGTTCGAAGTTTTACACATTCAAATAATTTGACAACACAATAATTGTCAAATTCACGACGATGAACCAATTTATCTTTGGCAAAAATCACTTCTCACTTTTTCACCTAAGTTCCTAAAACTTATTCAAATTCAATTCTGAAAACTTTTCAGGTAAGTAAGTATGCGAAAATTAAGATCTTACTTCTCAAAAAAATTCGAATTCCAATTCATTACAGACGAATTTTCACATCTCCAGAAAAATTATTTTAAATGGTAAGAAAATTTTTCACACACAAAAAGATATAAAATAGTTGTTTAATGCCCAAGCAAAACGAGGGTAAAATTTTTGGAAAAAACTGAAATCAGATGGTCAAAAAAATACAATTTTTGTATTTTCAACAAAAAATAACTTCAATAAGCAAAAGATGAAATTAGGTACAAGTTACTCTAAAAGTAACTTCACATCTATGCCTGGACAAGTCATGTAATTCGAAAAAAAAATTCCTTAAATTTACAGTTGAAAACTTCAATAAGTTTGAAACCGGTTTCAAAATCATATCAGCGAATTTGAACAGCAACACAGACTTAGATATATCATGCCAATAAAAAAATTGACCAAAAAAATTACAAATCTTTGTTAACCAGTTCTAAGCTATTTTTTGAAACTGGTTAAAAACTGAATAACTAACAACCAGTTTGAAAATTCAGATCTACTTCAACAAAAAATCACGTACTTTCAACATTTGAAAACCAAACACAAAATTACATTTGCAAGATTATTTTAATTGACAATAAATCTAAAGAACGCAAAACCGGTTTTTTAAATTCAATTTGATTGAACGTGAGTGTGATTCTTGGCAAAACCACATTTCAAAATAGAATAATTTGGTCAGCTAAATTTGATTTTGAAGTAAATTTTTGAAATTTCAAAAAGCATCATACTTTGACGAAAATGTGATTTATCTGAGAAAAATTTTGAAGTCGAATTTTACTACTTTAAGCAAATGTTGGATAGAGCTTCCAATGAGATTTTGATTTTTTTAGTACGCGAAAATTTGTCCAGGGAGTCTAAAAATAAACTTGAACAAGTAAAAATCAAGTTCTCGCTCTTTTTCAAATAGTTTAACCTGATTCTCTGCAATTTTCACACGAACGCTTCAGGTGTGTTTAGTGGAAATTTTGGAAATTGTCAAATGGACTGATTGTTTTTCTGATTGGAGGGGAGAAGGGAAATAATTGATTTTCAACTGCCTAATATTGATCTCCTGAACCAGAATTTCAGCATTTTCGGCTATTCCAGAGCTCCAGTGTGATTTTGAATTTCTGTAGTTTTAGAATTTTCCCAAAAAGCTTATAAATCAACTTCAAAAGCTAAAAATTGAATCTCAACTTCTTTTCGAGTTTTTCAAAGAAAAAATCCACATATGACGTCATTCTAAGCTGGAAATCTCAAATGTGTCTCTTTTAAATTTCCAAAGTGAAAAATGGTGAAAAAAAGTCATTAAGGGGTGATGCCTGGAAATCACCATCCGAGGAAAATCAAATTTCGCTGAAGGTTCCAAAATGGCAGAAAATTCGGTTTAGAGTCAATATAAGAAAGGAAGAAACCCCATTTTTTATCAGTTTTACAGGGAAAACATTCACCACATTTCTGTTGAAAATGGTGATTTTTCAATTTTTAAAAATTCATTAAAAATCGAAAAATCAACTAGAGCAGCTAAAATTTTGGTTACAGGAATTTCAGAATAATACTTTTTTCAAAATCTAATCAGAAACGAACACCTGGAGTCAAAATTTCTCTCCCAGACCTCTTTTTTCACAATCGAAAATCACAGAAAAATGCATCTGAGATTTTTCAAGAATAAATCACATTTTTACAACGTAAAATCAGTCTTTACTGAAATAACTGAAAAAAACTAAAAATAGCTGACAATTTTCAGCCAAAAGAAAAAATGATACATACGAAAACCATTTTTTAAGAAATGATGAAATTCATTTCTTAATAAGTAAATAAGCAACAGAGTACTTAGAAAATGTCAAAAATCGTTCGTAAAAAATTGGCGTTTGCAAAAAAGTATGCAGCAATAAGAAATATTTTAAAACTTCAATAAAATTTTTTTAAAAATTACAGTAATAAGATTAATTAAAACTCATTTTTAAAAAAAGTCAACAAATTCAACAATGTTAAACTCGGTTTGTGATAAAAAGAGAAACTTATTAAGAATTCAAATTCAACAACACATTACTTCCTTACCCCCTCCCCCCACCATATAAACCAAAATCATGCAACATTAAAATTTTTCAATAAAATAGGATATTTCAAAATCCTTCGATAATTCAATTCAAAGCAAGCTAATAATACTACATAATTAATAGTACAATTGATAAGTACATTTAACAATTTGAATTCTAAAACCGGTTTCCAGTACACGGTGTCTTAGTGTCTACTCGTCAATTTGAATCAAATTTCACACCTTTCCATATTTTTTTCTCACCCGTAGACGTACCAAAGTCGATATCTGGAAGATTCAAGTTCAAAAAAAACTTTTCTCACAATTTTTCGACAAAAAATTCAAATACAAATTTTTCCAATTTTTTTCTCAAGTAATCCATTTCTCTTATAATTTTTCGCCACAAGTGCAATTTTTCCATTTACGAGCAGATTGCCTTTTACCTCCACGCACTAATTTCACTTCGTTCATAAAAATACAAATTTCAATCAAAAACCTCTATCTCATCAAATTTGGCATAAATAAACTTTTCCACTGGGAAAATATTGAAATACCTACCAATGTTTCAAATTGGACAGGAGTAAGCTGCATTTTTTAATTTGTCAAAATGAAGCTGGATCAAGATAATAAAAATTTTCATTTGCCTTTCTTTCTCTCAACAATTTATTCGCCAAAATTTCTCTTTTCCTAATGAAAAAAATTGAATAATTTGAATTTATCTCAAATTTTGAATAAAACGCCACCGAGAATCTTTTCAGCTTTGAAAAAACAAACGTAAAATTATAAATTCTACTTTAAAATGCAAAAAGCAATTCATAATCAGAATTTTTACGACTTTCTTAAACTTTTACAACCTCTTCGAACTACGTAGATAATTTTGACACGAATTTTACGGCTTTAACGATATACTATTCAACGAGCAATCGAGAACACCAGTAGACACCGTGTCTTTGGAAACAAAATTTCACATTTCCTTCCTTCGATTACAAAAATGATCCATTCGAGAGCTCAATCGACCCGAATTTAATCAAACACCATTATCACGATTTCTGGAATCTCTTCGTTATAAAACACGTAAAAACAAACATCATTCATAGCTCAATTTTCTTTATACAGAATTACGTATCCGCCAAAAAAATTCTCCAAAAAAGAAGTAGTCCCCCGCCCTGTGGGGGGAGAAATGCAAGATATTTTTTGTTACCCTATGATGGCGAGTTAGCATAACTTATCTACGAATAATACCTATCTAGTTTCAATTTTTGTTCATCATAAGTATTTTGGTAATAAAAAGTTCTGATATCATGGCAAAATCCGCCCTGAAAAATATCCTCCCCCTCCCACATGAAAAAATTTTGATGATAAAATGTTTTGATACCTATAATAGTATAATCTGTCCAGAGTGAAGCAACAAATTGAGCAATCTACATTCATCAGACACTGCACAAAAAAAATTTCTATCAATTCCAAAACTTTAAAAAAACTTTAAAAAAATTCTGGGGCGAACAGAGCTTTTAGATTGAGGTTAGATTGCTAAGATTAAGTATGTGAGAGCTCAGTCCGCCCCAGAATTTTTTTAAATTTTTTTTAAAGTTTTGGAATTGATGGAAATTTTGTTTGTGCAGTGTCTGATGAATGTAGATTGCTCAATTTGTTGCTTCACTCTGGACAGATTATACTATTATAGGTATCAAAACATTTTATCATCAAAATTTTTTCATGTGGGAGGGGGAGGATATTTTTCAGGGCGGATTTTGCCATGATATCAGAACTTTTTATTACCAAAATACTTATGATGAACAAAAATTGAAACTAGATAGGTATTATTCGTAGATAAGTTATGCTAACTCGCCATCATAGGGTAACAAAAAATATCTTGCATTTCTCCCCCCACAGGGCGGGGGACTACTTCTTTTTTGGAGAATTTTTTTGGCGGATATCAGTTGTTTTTATACGTAGTCGAGTGTGCAAACTATTTGAATTCAATTTTTGAAATTTTTTTCTCAACTAATTTTTTTCACAACTACAATTTTTCAGCAATGAAATTTTTTCCTAACTAAAATTTTTTCTGAACTTTTTTTTCAAAGTCTGCTTGATTTTGCACTCTAAATTTTCAAACTCCAACTTTTTTCCTGTATAATCATTTTATAAGCTTCAAAAATTTTTTCAACACAAAATTTTCAAGTCTAAAATTTGTTGCTCAAAATTTTACAAACTTCTACATTTTTCTGATTTCTTCAATGTAAAGCTTCAAACTCAGAATTTCAAAATTTTTTCAACGTAAATTTTTTAATCCTAAATTTTATTCAATGCAAATTTTCCAAGTCGAAACTTTTTTGCTCAAAATTTTTCAAACTTCTACATTTTTATGATTTTTTCAACGTAAATTTTCAAACTCGGAATTTTTTCCTGTAAATTTTTCAAACTTCTGCATTTTTTCAACGTAAATTCTCAAACTCAGATTTTTTTCTGTAAATTTTTTGAACTTCAAATTTTTTCAACAAAATTCAACAATATTGGGTCAATGTAGCAGTAGCTATATGTACAGAGTATTGCACTTTATTATCGAACAAGTTGGATGATTGAACAGCTGAAATATACTTTCAAACATCCAGTTTGTTCGATGTTAAATTGCAATACTTGTACGTAGCTACCTTGACCTAATATTTATGAAATTTCAGTCGAATAGATCAAATTTTCTAAAATATAAGTGGTAAGTAAGTAAATTGTATCGCTAAGGAATTTTATCCGAAGCCGGTTAAAATGACCGCTGCTTCGGATAAAGTTCCTTAGCGATAACAATTTACCACTTATATTTTAGAAAATTCGATGTATTCGACTGAAATTTCATAAATATCATGTTGAATTGGGTGATTGATATAGTATATTTCAGCTATTTTATGAAGTATAAGTTGAGGTAGCTATATACCAGTACACATATGATTATACTTCATTGAATGGTTGATATATACTTTCAATCATCCAATTTGTTCCATAATGAATTGCAATACTTACTCGTACGTATACGTATGTAGCTACCTTGATCCAATATTATTTAAATTTCAGTAAGTAGAATACCTAAATCATGAAACTATCATTGTGTACTCGTATGCAGCTACCTCATCAAATAGCTGAAATATACTACATCTACTTTCAATCATCCAATTTGTTCAATGATTAATTGCAATACTCGTACATAGCTACCTTAACCTAATATTTATGAAATTTCAGTAGAATACATCAAATTTTTTAAAATATAATCTAAAATATAAATGATAAATTAATTGTATCGCTAAGGAACTTTATCCGAAGCAGCGGTTATTTTAGCCAGCTTCGGATAAAATTCATTAGCGATACTTACAATTTACTTACCACCTCATAAGTATGTTATCTATGTATTCGACTGAAATTTCATAAATATTAGGTTAAGGTAGCTACTAGTTACGTACGAGTATTGCAATTAATCATTGAAGTTGAACAAATTGGATGATTGAAAGTAGATATAGTACCTATATTTCAGCTATTTGATGAGGTACGTAAAAAATTGAGGTAGCTACATACGAGTACACAATGATAGTTTCATGATGTATTCTACTGAAATTTAAATAATATTGGATCAAGGTAGCTACGTATACGAGTAAGTATTGCAATTCATTATGGAACAAATTGGATGATTGAAAGTACATATATTTCAACTATTCAATGAAGTATAATCATTGTGTACTGGTATGTAGCTACCTCAACTTATACTTCATAAAATAGCTGAAATATATTATCAATCACCCAATTCGTTTGATAATTAGGTAATTGCAGTACTTGTACGTAGCTAGCTACCATAACATAATATATAATCAGAAGGGTGAACTGGTGAACTTCTCATTTATTTTCACTGTTATCACACAGCTATTATCATTAATCGAAATAAAATCGATATATCGATATCTCGATACATACAAAATCGATTTGTTGATATTTTCGTTCATCTCAATGTTGTGTTGCAACTTTATGATGAGTGAAATTAACACAAATTTTCAACAAGGATAACAAGCTTTAGAAAGCTTTAAATGATTTGAGATTTTAGACATGTATAGTTTATACATGTCTTCAATCGCTTTTGCTATTGCCGAAGCTCAACGAATAACAGTTATTTATTATTCGGAGCTTCAACTTGGTCAGTTTTCACATTTTTTAGAAACTTTATGCTTCTATAAAAAGCTCAAAAAAAGTTCAAATTTCCTGAAATTTGCGACAGTGTATGCATTTTCACGCAAGAAACACGATTTTGGGGTTAATTTTCTGTTTTTCAAAATTTTGGGGCTCCAAATGGGGGGGTGAAGGGTCAATTATCAAAATTTTCAAAATTTGGCTCCGTCAGTATCTCCGCATGGATGAATAATACCCATCCCCAAAATTTCAAAAATATTGACCCGACCAATTTTGCCCAACTTTTGGTAAACTAAGTACCAAAACAACCAACTTTGAACAAAAACCAAAATCCATATCTCCGCAAATATTTTATGGATCAATTTTATTTTACATTTAAAAGAAAGAACTTGAAAAATAAATAATATTGCCGTTGAAATTTTTCAAATTTATTAATTCATTTAGGAAAAAAAACGATTAGAAAATTCGAAAAAATCACGGAAACTGTGCCCGAATTACTCAGAGAATATTAAGTGTCACGCGGTTCCGACGTTTTCATTTACGTTTTTGACATTGTAGGGCGGGGGGGGGGGTCACTAGCGTGACCCTAGATGAAGGTAGGCACATGAAACAAAACAACAACGAAAAAAAAAATACCATAAACATCGATCCATTTTTTTTTCTTATTGAAAGTAAAAGAGAATCCTTTCAGTTTCCAAAATTCCTGACAAGGGAGGTATCCTAACTCAAAGTAAAATTTTGAGTCCAAACAAAAAAAATCGAAAGTGTCTTTTTGAATCAGTGAAATGAATTTATTTGAAAATCTGTGATATTTCAATTGTCAAGATTATTGATTTATTCTGCCAAATGGGGAATTGGTTAAAAAATCAATTACTTTACTGATTTAGAAAAACAGAATTTTTTCAAATTTAGAAATAGAATTATTGAAATACTGCTCGAGCGAAGCGAGGGCAATTTTTTTTGAAAAATTATTATCAACTTTCAATTTTTTTTCTTGAAGAATTTTGAAAAATAGCATTATTTTTACGTGAAAATTTGAATTTTTGCTTGAAAATGCGAAAAAAAGTGACTTTGGGAGGAAAAAAGTGACTTTTAGTGACCAAAGCCGAAAAAAGTGACAAACACCCTAAAAAAGTGACCTGCTATGATGCCTGCCATAAAAATGACCCATATACACTTCAGCACCTGTAATCGCGTATTATCCATATTGGTTACCTATTTGATCTATTAAAACAGAATTTTCTGAAATTCGCAACTTTGAGTTCAAATTTACACTTTTTTTTGCAGAAAATTAATTTTTTCCAGTAAAATTGTCAGCCAAAAAATATAAATTTGAACTCAAAGTTGCGAATTTCGGAAAATTCTACTTTATTCGATCAAATAGGTCACCAATATTGGTTATCCGCAATTAAAGGTGCTGATGTTCATATGGGCCATTTTAATGGGCCTTTCTCCAGCATTGGGAAATTTCAAACTTTTCTGATGGCTTCGAAACATCTCGAAACCGCTTCCATTCGATCCGGGAGGTCGAAAATAGGGTATTTACCAAATTTCAACTTTTTACCTCGATGTAAGCACATTAGGCGAATTTTTTCAATTTTTTCCAGGAAAATTTCTTGCCCAAAAATGAGAATATTTTGAACTCAAAGTTACGAATTTTGGAAAATTGTGTTTCAATTTTCAATCGATCCAATAGGTCACCAATATGGATAATCCGCGATTATAGGTGCTCATGTGCATATGGGCTATTTTTATGGGCTTTTCTCCAGCGCTGGAAAATTTCAAAATTTTCTGGTGGCTCCGAAACGTCTCGAAACCGCTTCCAATCGATTCAGGAGGTCGAAAATACGGTTTATACCAAATTTCAGCTATTTTCGTTCATTAGATCAAATTTTCATATTTCGCAGAGCGGAGGTAATTTTGAAATTTCAAAAATTCGCCAAAAATCAAGAAATGAACTTCAGCATCTGAAATTTTGGATACGGGATCCTGTTATGATGTACTTTCGATTTATTTTTGTTTGGGCTCAAAATTTTACTTTGAGTTGGGATACCTTTCTTGTGAGAATATATTCACGATAAAGTTACGGTTGGAAAAATTCAAAATACGAAAGGTCAGCATTATGATTTCATCGTTGAAATTTCATTCTAAGACGTGATATGAGTAACATAAGTTATTGATAGTTCCGGTCCTTTGATGATTACTCGATTACAATGTGAAACAGAACGTGTTTTACCATGAAATCTATAGTCAATGATCTTTTAAATAAATATTATGTCAATTTATCTATAAAATAAATGTTCCCAGGCCGATGATTAATCTACTCGAAAAACCCGAGATAACGAAATATTGAGATCATTTTACAGACTTTTTCCTTTTTCATATAACTATTTAAACGATCGATACAATATCAGCATCTTCTACTTGGTCGAAATTCACCCACAATAGCAAATTTAAATTTGCATCAACTTGGAAATAAATGGCTAAAATAAAAATCTCAGCCAGTGCTGCTTCGGCCGCATAAAAGTGAATTCGAAATAAAAATCACGAGCGATCAGCTTTCGAAATGAAAAAAAATAATCTAACGCAAAAGACGTGCAAATCACACTTTTCCTTGTACGACTAACTACTCGACAATCTACGAAGCAAGACAAAAAAATTGAAAAAAACAGATTCACGAATTTGTGTGTACGTTTCTGGGCCTTAATTCTATAGAGTAATAGCCTCAGAGATGGAAAAATTGCACACTTACTCGCTATATGGAGTCTAGGTATGCTCGGTGATGCCGGAGGGGAATTCGGTACACTCATATTGAAGCATTTTCTTTCGCCAACTACGGTCTCTTGTACGGTAATGGTATGTCGAAAGTCTACGTTTTCAAATATTACAGCTTAAAATGTCCGTCACCGAAATAGCCATAGCGTAAAGAAAAATCAAAACTTACCAATAGGCGAACTGACGATTGGTTTCTTGTTGAGCATTTTTCTCAATCTCGAAAGGCTAAAATGTCCTCGACGTCTTTTGGGCGTCGGAGCTTGCTGCTGTATCATTAAATTGAGTTCTCGTTGAACCAGCTCGAATTCTTTCAACTGTAATTCTTTCTCTTTCTTTTTGATTATCGCAGCCATTTCTGAAACTTCTTCTTCGCGACATCGCAGCTCCTAAATTGAACCAAACCTTCGATTAGTCGAGTAAAAATATCCGAAATTTTACACAAAAAAAACCAAAACAGCACGCACATCACGTGATGGAAAAATCCAAGCGTAAAATTTATAAATTCGAAGGTGAAGTGAAACTTTCTATATTGCGGTGATATTAAGTATAAGTAATATTTTATGAATAAATAAAATATTGATCGACGATTTAATCACGCAAAAGCTCTAAAATTAGGCTTATCGAATAGCCTTCCTCGCCAAAGGCTATTTCAAGACATTAACGATGACCCAAAAGATATTGCGACTTAATCTACTACAAAAGCCAACGAAAAAATAATCAAATCAAGCTATTACAATTTAACTAACCTCCTCTTTCGTTTTGAAAGCCTGTAATCACATATTATAATTAGATCAGGCCAGCAAAAAAATTTTTATCTACATTTAATTGTTATTACAGCGATGAGAAAGGGATTGGAAGGGAAAAAACAACAAATAATGTACATCCTCGAATATAAAGAGGACTCTTTACTTGAGCCAAATTTAAAATACCAGCAATTAAAAAAAAATTACAACTTTGTAAAACTAGGCCAACGTTCTAAATGTCACCAAAAGTGGAATTTCCTACGAAAGTATGTACAGCTTTGATATGTAATTTTTCAATTTGCTCGTGTATTTTGAGATACACGTGTAAGGTTTTTTTTGAGAACGCCTTGACGTTTGCTCACACGTGAAATGAGCACTTGAAATAATACCATTATTTTACAAAATCCGCTCGTGTGTTCTCCGGTCACGTTCTTTCGAGGTATTTTATAATCCGGGGTGGAAGAAAAATACGCGAATTGTTTCTTTTGGTCGAGATACAAATAATATCCCGAAGCTTAGGAGCTTTCTTTATTTACATTTCGAATGTGAAAATAGTAACGTCGTTGGATTTAAATTTTAACGAAATTTTCAAAAAGAAATAATCCCAATTTAGGCACGAAATGAATCAATTATTCAACCTGCGAATGTAATACATATTCATAGACTGAAAAAAGTAAATTGCTTCGGTGGAGTCTGCCAAATGAGAAAGATCGATGTTTACGAAAAAAATTCAAATGTGGTGAGGAGAAGGCAGAGACAATTCAATTTGTGAATACATCATTGTCATAAACATAACATACAACATGCCACTCGGATTTAAAATTTTTTTTGCCTTTTGACCAAACTTGACCTCTTGTGATCAAATTTTGAAAATGAATCGATATTAGAAATCAATGTCTAAAAAACGTAACAAACAATATGCCACGTAAATGTTCAATTTTTCTAAATTTTGATCGAAATTTTAGGTCATTGACCCCTTCTAAGGTTCAGAGATTCTAGAATTAAGATAACTTTTCACGATACAATGGATTTCTTGGACTTTTCACTTCTTCAATCAGGCCCTTGAAGATTCGTAAAAATGAAAAAAGTAACCCTTTTCACCACCGTTTGGCCCTTATAAAATCTGGGGAGGAAAAAAAGGTGATTTTTTGCGAAGTTGTGAAGCAATCAAACCTAGTAAATGATTTTTTTGGTAGTAAAAACGAAAGATAAAAGCTCGAAAACAGATTGAACTGATATGGAACGACGAATGACCTTTGAATTACACTGAGCAACGACGATTTTGTGCTTGGGTGGAAAATACAACTGAAATCGATAGTTTTGACCTCGAAATGAAAACCAAAAAATGTTTTATTATTTGATTTGCTTTAGTAGCCTGCACAGTGCACACACGATAAGTTACAAAAACGATTGTTCTTGCACTACTTATTTTTAGAATTTCAAAGTTTAAAGGTCATGAGAAAAAAATAATTTGTGCTGTTTTTAGGAAGAGAAAAAATGATCAAACACGAGTAAATAAATACGAAATTAATTTTTATCACTCGAATCATTTCATTGTAGAATTGTGAAAAAAAAAACAGAAAAAAAGTAAAAATTTATGAAATTTCAAAAAAGTATTTAAAAATACCAAAAAGTTGTAGAAATATCATTTAAAAAATCTCAAAAATTGTACAAAAAAGTAGAAAAAATGTATTCAAAATTCGACTGAAGAGTTGAAAAATTCATCAAAAATACTTATCCAGAATTTTTTCAGTTTTTATGACCATTTTTTACATACTTTCAAAATTTTAAGTTTTTTAAACCAGATTTACAAAAAATTGAAAAATATTTATTTTATTTTCAATAAGTAAATAGGTATCGCGATATTTTAAATAACGTTTGCAACACATGATTGCTACTATTTTTCAAAAATAATTTTCTCCAACTTTTCCAGGTGTTTCAAGCCAATTTTTCAAATATTCCTCAATTTTTTACATAACGTACGTAAACTTCCAAACACATCAGAATTGAGCCCCTGTTAAATTGGGAACAAGGGTGAGATTTTTTTCCGGTACAAAATATTTAAAATTTTTAGAAGAAAAGAAGGAAAGTTTCATGCTGAATTTTATTATTTTTCAACGTTTCAGACTTGAAGGGAGGTGAGAATTCTCAGCCATCGTCAATTTCATGTGCCCGAACGAAAAGAGGACAAAGATTTTAAGAAACAAAATAATTCATTTTTCAATAGTTTAAAATGGAAAAAAATAAGGCGAGTGAATTTCTTTTCAATAATTTCTTGAATATTAAAATCAATTTTTGCAATATTTTATTAATTTTATTAATTTTTTTAATTGCTGCAAGAGGCTTGGGGATTATTTTTTTTCATACTAGAAAAGGCTGATGAGGCTTCTAGCACGAGAAAAAAAAAGAAAAAAATTTACACCTAAGCCCCTTTTCTAAAATACAGTTTTTATGCTAAGACCGTTTTGAAAAACAACTCCTTATTTTAAAATACTGTTTATCATTATCACTTTTTTAAAGTAATTTTTGCAAACTTTCGCACAATTTGATATTTTATCAAGTGTAATTATTTAGAACTGACTGATTTTATGAACAATACATTCAATTTTTTTTTCAAAACCACGCGGAAAATCTAATTTTAAAATATCAATTCCCTCCTTCCCTCCTGCCTTTCCTTCTCAGGATTGCAAAACGGAAATCGAATGAAATGTTTTATCTATTTCAACGTTTCCACGCATTTTTGAATTGTTTCAAATGAAAATATTTTCTGCTTATTTCTTTAAAAATAATTTTTCGATTCGAGTACTAAATTTTCCCAGAATTTTTCGACTCAAAAATCTCAAAAATGCACTGCTTTTCCGATTTCTCTAAAAGCTATCACATCATCATTGAAAAATTTTCTACTCAATCTTCAAAACTTTTTTTGGAAGAAGTGCAATTTTTTAATCAAATTAAATACAGAAACAAACTTTAAAAAATTTCAATCAAAATTTCAATCTGAAATTGAAACTTTTCAATTTTTCAGCAATATCTCACTCTCCCATACTCAATTACATCAAATGAGCGATTGCCATATATTCTGACGTCAATTTTCTTCGTACAAAAGCTGAGACTAAGATGCAAGAATCAGATTTACTCATTTACAAACAAATTACCTTCCAATTAAAATCGATAACGAGTTAAGAAAAATACAAATTTAAATTCGCCATTCATGAAAATTCCCATTAAAATGAAAGTTTTCCAACCGATTCAGAAATGGTAAAAACCAAAAACCTATGCGTATTTTTATAATTACGAGTACGTATTGAAAATCCGGAGACAATTGATTTCGTCAACTCGATAAATACGTAGGTATTTACAAGAAAGATGAAGCTTTTTAATGAATCAATCAGCATCCGGAGAGAACAGAAAGGTCACAGAGTTCATGATCAATTATCAACTTTTGAATCCGTGACGTTTCTCTCTTCGAATAAAACGATTACTATTCAACGTTAAATTCGCTATGATCGAGAGAATTTTTCTCCAATATTTAAATCTATAACTAGTTATTCATTTTTCTGCAAAAGTCAATTAGCGAGATAATCGAATCAAAATTAAATAGAAATGATAAAAATATATTATTTGTGAGGCCAATTTTCAAAAAAAAAAAAAAAGTAGTCGAAACATAACTTGAAACTGTGAAACTTGATATCATTTGAAACCCTCAATTTCAAGTCTTTCTCTTTTTTGGAAATACCCTTCACATAATATCGTAGATTTTGAAATCAGAAAATACCATTTCCAAGAAAACATCGTAATAGAATTTAGGAGCTATTTAGATAAAAATTTTAATATTTTAATTTAATTGGATCGATGAAATGATGGAAATTGATCGAATGAATAAATTTCACGATTCTTATCCAAAAACCCATAAAAATCAATCCATTTGAAAAGTTAATTAAAACTTGATCTTAATTAAGCCAGTTCTCGGAAAAATCTCACTTTCGCAAAAGAAAAATCCGAGAAAAAAGAGGTCTTATCACCTCACGACCAAATTCAGCAAAAAAGATATGGAAAAAACGAATAAAGAAACCTCGCCCGAACTCGATGCTCTAACCGAAGTCAATTTCGGCCACGAGTTATCGTAACAAAAAGCGTAAGATTTTCCGAGAGCTTTTCGTGTACTTTATTACCACGTTGGTAGGAAAAGTTTCGCATTTGGGTGTAATAAAAATTTATTACCTTTCGTATACGATATACATCAGCGTCGTAACGGCGTGTACCAATAAAATTATCAAAATGACATTTTACGTGTTTAGTGGAATAATTGGCCCCGCTACGGACGTGGTATTCGAAGAGGATTTATTTATACGCGTTCGTAACATTTTCACGAAGAAATCGGGTTAAAAGTATGATTCTTTAATCGTGTAATTACAAGTTGATAGGATATAGACGGCGAGCTATGTAAATGGACCAATAAATCGATAAGCAGACAAAATAAAAATATTTTTTCCTCGACCGAGAGACTCATTAAAAATGCATCGGTTTACTCGCTACAGCGTATAATTAATTGCTGAGAAATTCCACCAGTCTGGTAACTCGTACACTACCTGGGCCGAAACGTCGGTCGTAAAAAATAAATTCTATTTCTGTATGAATTTTTCAAAACAAAAAACCATCTACAGTACGGTATGTTTTTCCTTATTTCGAATTCCATACTAACCTTCTCTTTATTGCGCAGACCCAGCAGAACTTCTTCGATTTCGGCTTTCCAGCCGTCTTGCATCGTGTGGAATGATTCATGAGGAGTTTGTAGAAATGTGGAATGTACGATGACGTCTAAATGCTTCAATATTTCATCGAATTTCGGCCTTTGATGCGGATTCGGACTCCAACATACTGTAAAATTTTCATTATTTTAGATCTCAAAGACTATAATGCGGAATTTTGACTTTGAATGTTCTATACCTTCCATAAGATCTGTAAAAGCTTGTGGACAGGTTGTCGGAATAGGTAACGTTAATTTATTCATGCCGACTCCATACGCGACCGCATATGGATTTATATCTTTGTAAGGTGTTTCGCCGGTTAATAATTCCCATAATACGACTCCATAACTGTAAATAAATTTTAACCATAAGTGAGGCAAAAAAATCAAAACTTAGATGTATTTTACATTAAAATGTTTTCGCCATCGTATCAAACGTTATATTCCATGTTATGTTACATCCGGCATGAGTAATTTAGGTTCGTTCATCTATTATCATACTCGAAACTCTGCTAAAATAACCAATACGTTAAGTGAAAGCTCACGCACACACTTGTAGCCGAATACAAGACAAGTATTCTCGACTCGACATGCGATAACGTTGGTTACCTGCGCAATTTTACAAAATAATTCAATTGGCGGATAGATCGAAAACGATGATTTTTTTTCCAAATTATACCACGTAGACGAATTGAAAAAATTGAAGGTCGGATCGAGCACTATGCTACAATTTTTTTATCGTTTTGTGAAAATAATCCTTCATTCTTTGTATAATTAAACAGATAAATTATCGATTAGAAATTAACGTTATCAAAACGTTGACAATTGTTTTTCGTAGAAAAATCATTACACATAACACAAGCTTCATTATATCTCTTTTAAAAAAATTTTTTAATAGTATTTCTCGTCGAAAAATTGAAGGTAGAATTCATCTCTATTTGAAGTGAATTATCAATCTGAACGTATATCAAACGATCGGTAATCTTATCAAATCCCTAATAGACTAATTTTTTTCCTAATGGGTTAATTTGGTTTACTTTATTGGGGAAAAATTAGTAAATACCTCCAAACGTCGCTACTAGTCGAATATTGCGATTTACTAATAACTTCAGGAGCCATCCAAGCGTATGTACCAGCAGCTGACATGGTTGTTGTATGGTTCATTTCTCGAGCCAATCCGAAGTCCGTTATTTTCAGCGTTTTAAATTGCAAATCTTCATTTTCGATGGGTTCTCTGAGTAGTACTAGAAAATAAAATCGTATGAGTAACGTTATCTGGGTCAATAAATGAATGATTCAAGATACACGTACCATTTGATGATTTGAGATCTCGATGAATTACAGGAATACGAGCCCGATTATGAAGATAATCCATACCTCTGGCAATCTGAATAGCCCAATCTAACAAAACATCGGGTCTAATTTTCCTACCAGCTAATATCCGATTCAAAGCACCGCCACGGCAGTATTCCATAATTAAACATAAATCGGGCAATTCTAAACTAACACCTAATAAACGGACTATATTCTCGTGGTCAAGGAACCAAAATAAATTCGCTTCTTGCCTAACGTTATCAATAGCGACCTCGTCGTCTTCATTTGGATCATGTCTAGCTATCTTCACAGCCACTTCTTCGGTTCTCCAGAACCCTCTATAAACACGTCCAAATCCGCCAGCTCCGATTTCTTTTATTAAGTTCAACTCGGATACGTCGATGACTGGTATCTGCATGCCAGTCCTGGTGACAAAGTTGGACGGAAAAATACCAACTTTGGTGCCGATTTTACCAGTCCACCAGCCATCGTCGCCGGATATCTTGGCGTCTTTGGATAGCACCTCGACTTTTTCGCCACGTCGTAGGTCGAGCTCATCTTCATTCTGAGCATTGTAGTCGTAAAATACTACCCAGAGAGATCTCGAGTCGAAATTTAAATCGGCATCTTGAGTTTCATAAGGTGAATCAACTGGGTCCATGGATTTTGTTAACGGAGGCATTCGTCATGAGATTTTGATTTTTTATTGGAAAAGTATTATTAACGGCGTTACGATAGGATGCGAACCTTGCGTGAAGTTTCTGCCGCAGTTCGGAGCATTTTTCGAGTGGTATCTACGGTCTGAGTAAAGTTATCCGTCCAAATACCAAATTCATGTCAACGTACGCGAACGAGAATTGTTCTACGAATTTCACTCGGTTTACCGATGAGGTTACGAACACAGTTTCAAGTAACGATCTAACAAATTTGTTCGCGTAAATACGTTATCATCCGCAATTGAAACACTTATCGAATTTGTTTTTCACATTTCTCAAATCTCAAATTTTTTCGAAGAACAAAAAGCAACAACAATGCAATGTAAACAGTGTTGTCAACATTAAAAAAAATACCGAAACTGAGATGAAGCATTGGCGACGTTTTGCCAAGATGTCAAATCGTTGAATTTAAATATTATCAATTTCGATTTTTTAAAGTAATTTTGGAATAAAAATAATTAAAAATGTATCACAAAAATCAAGTTATTTTCAAATTTAATCAAATATTTTGTTAATAATTGAACAGGTTTGAAAAAAAGTAAAATTTTAATTATTGTTATTGAGAGCAGTGTTGCCATGAAAATAAATAATTATTCTCGTTTTTATCTCTGAATTGGGGAAAAGAAAACTTGAAAAGCTGTGCTTTTATCGCAGCTTTTACGAGAATTTTTGCTTAAAATTATCATGTTTCAAGCAGTTTAGTTCAGTTTCGTGACAGATTACTGAAATTGAAAATCAGACCTAAAAACCTAGATTTTAATTTTAAATTAATTAGCCTACCGAATAGACAAGTTTTTGAAAGCTCGAATCTACTCAGAATATTTCGAATTGAATTCCGTTTCAAGGAATTAATCAACTCAACCATTTTTAAATACATATTTCAAATTATTAGCTCAATGTTGAACTTTTACGAAAAAACCATTCTTTATTGTGTCGTTCAAAACAAAGATAAGCATTGATAACAGCTTATTACTCAAAGTTTTCCAACTAACAAAAATTTAGAAAAGCAAATCTTCAATATATGTACTATAAGATCGTACTATTATACTGACTAATGATGAATTCTTTACAATTTATCCTCTTGTCCCGTAGACTTGAAAAAATTACGAACACAAAATAAATTTACATACGTAACATCAAAACAATTATAATTATTCAAAAAAGATTCAGATAATTAAAACACAAAAATACTTAGAAAACCTGAAATTAATATAATATAGATGCCGGCTTACGCATTACAAAGTGGAACTTTATAACTAGGAATATTATTTTCAACTCGAAACTCAATTTTCAGGAACTTGATTCACAATTCGTCCAGCTGTAACAAAAATAAATTATAGTGTTTAGAATTGGAAACTTGGAAATAAATATATCAACAATAAAATATTTTACCAGATCCATAGTGGAGCCAGCTCCAAGATCCAATGAACCATATCCTATGCTATCTCCTTCTTTATTTGGTAATTTGATGAATTCTTCCGCATCTTCGGGCGTAACATCACTATCATCCACTTCTGTTTTAGGTATCAAGCCCAATTTTTCTGTAAAAATTGATAGTCAGTAATACACTCTGAAATTATTTCTTTGAAGGGGAGAAAATGATTACCATTATCAATGAGGTCCCACAGAGCAGCGTTTTCGTTTTCTATTACGAGATTTTTCACTTTAGCAATGCATTCGTTATAAGATTTATAATCCTTCGAAACACAACTTTCTCTGAAAACTTTTAAGGCTTTCAAAATCTGATCAGCATTACTTGATCCAGCGACCAGTTTCTCGATCACAATCTGCATTTGCTCGTTAACTGAAAAAAATCAATAGAATTGGAAAATTCATAGAAAAAAGGAAACAAATTATCTTTTCAATTCTCACCTTCGCGTAAAGATTTATTTTCTTTCAACAACGAGGTGAATTCTTCTGCTGCTTTTTCTGGATCAATTTTAATAGCAGAGGTTGAAGATACATCATCTGTCTTGATATCGCCATTAGTTTGGTTTGAATCGTCGGACGAAAAACTATGAAAAGGAATTCGATATTAATTAACGCTGATTTAAAAAGAATTCTCAAATGTTTCAAATTACTTCTTGAATTTTTTCCTTTTCGGTTCAACGAATTCTAAGGGGAATAATTCTCTGATTTCTTTCAGCGAATGCTCAGCTGCTTTAATAATTTGAGGTAGTGGTTTAATGACATCAGCTGTTGATAAATCATCACCGAGTGGTTTATCCGGATGAATGGCTTTTTCGGTAACGCAACGAAGAATGTGTTGCTCACGAGGGTCGTAAATACTGGTCAATTCGTACAGCTCTGGATGCCTTCAACGATAAAGTAAACAAATTGAAAAATCCATCTAGGTACTTTTAATAAACTGAAAAAAAGAAAACATACTCTTCCGTTTCATCTAAATCCATTTCATCGATTAAATTATGAACGGCTTCCAACTGTCCTTGGCTGAGATCGACATCTGACAAACTGGGAAATTTGAAAATATGTTCATCTTCAGCAAAGGGCAATTCCGAATACACCAGATACTGAAAATAATTACTATTGAAACATCGTAACGTAAAAACATTTCACTTTTAAATTCAATTTGCTTACTCTGTGTTCTTCAGTAATCACTGGAAACAGAGCTCCAATTCTAGCAGCAGAATTCTCAGAATAAACTCTTCGAGCAATTCCAACGGAACCCTGTTCCTTTAACCCCTCAATGAAAGCGTTTAATGCTTTATTAGCAACATCGTCTCCTAATTTAGCTCCAACAATGTAGCAATATTTGCTCGTCAATAAGTACAAAGGTACTCTTTCTCTAGACGTACAACCGATCAAAAATAATCCTTTTGAGCCACTTTTATAAGCCATTCTTTCTTCCGATTCACCAAATGGTATAACAGTCGAACCGAATAAATATCCTCGGACAGTTTCTTCTTTAGGAACTTCAACTTCTATGTCGTTCTGTTTATCGTATTTCATATGAGCATGGTCACGTATAACTCCAGCATTTGGATCATCTACGGCTTTTGCTGTCCATTTCATCGGTTTAATGTCGTCAGTTTTTTTAAAAGCACTGATGGGTATTTTGATTTTAGAAGAAATGGTAAATAAGGCATTCCATGGGGTGGGTTTTACGCTTCTGCGTTGCACGTGCATTAATTCGCCGAGAGCATCACTAAAAGTACATATAAGGCTGCCTTCAACCTGAAAAAAATTAATTCCAATTAGGATATAATAATGTAAAGTCTGTGAGCAACACTGTCAACGTTTCGTACTTTATCGACGATATTAGAAATCAATACTTCTCCGTCTCTTTGTGAATTTGATTTTTCGTTACCAGGTGTGTTTTCGGCTTCTTGAACATCGGGTCCTCTATAAAATGAATACGATTAAAAAATTATTATACTTGATGGTAAAAATATAAGAAAATATGTATTTTACTCACATTACGACTAATTCAATTCCGGTTTCATTCAAAGCTTGAGTAACCGAATCAAATTTACGATCATTTACGGCCGAATCGAAATTCGAGAAAACTACTATTTTATATTTGCTGAAATTGAGTTTCCTGCCAAACAAACAACTCAATTACTATTTACACAAATCGAAAGAAGTATAAATAAACGTCGAATATCTTACTCGGTTTCACTCTTTATGAAATTAGCAGCCACGAGAAGTGCATCGAGCCAGTCAGCAGTAATTGAAGAAGCTTCAACATTCCTAACGTATTTCAATAAATCCCAATTTGCCACCGCTAGATGCTCCGTTAAGACTTCGATATTCGCATAACCTCCGATTTGCGATGCCAACTTGTTACTTGTGTTTTTACTGCCCAGCAAAATTAGTCCTACATGATCCGCGGACTCGCTGAAAAGCTGTAAGAATGTTCAACGTTAAAATTCTATCGAAACGAAGGAGTGAAAATTGCATAAATAAGATTACTTTTCGTTCGACGATTCTCGAAATGCATTCTTTGGATGATTCTAGATACGTTTTCTGCGAATCGCAGAGTTGTTTCATGTTACTACCGATGTCCAGTAGAATGACTATAGCTTCCTGAAATACAAATTTAAGAATAATAAAGACAGAAACCGTGAAGAGAAACACGTTTCTTAAACGATTCGTAAAATATGATTTTGACGTTACCTTTTCCTTTTTTGAGCCCATGGTTGTACGATGGATTATAAAGTTATCTAATTTTGCATTAATAATAACTCCAAATATTGAAAATTCATGCGATTTTCGGTAATAATAATTACAACACACCATGAAATTTTACAAAATTATTTTTATTTACATTGTAAAATTCCATTGAACTGAAATTAATTCGGAGTAACACTATTTTTGAAACTTGAAAAAAAAATAAAAATTTTAAAACCAGTTTCTATGTGATTTCTGTCGTTCAACTAGTTTGATTTGTTTCGTTCACTTTGCTTCAAAGTACATCGTGAACGAATTTTTTAAACTTATAGAAAGTGATTCAATTCATTCATAAGAATCATCAAGAACGTTCTAAAGAAACATGCACGATCTATGGAAACACTGCATATCTATACAACCTAATATTCCTTCGATGGTCACACTGTTTACAAAAATTTCGCTTTCTTCACTTCTTTCAGATAATCTTATCAAAATTTTCAAAGCTGCGTTGAGTAACAAAGTTGGAATTAATTAGCGGTCGAGTTGATGGCAAAGCTTTGTTCATTATTTATAAGTTGTCCATCGGTGCATGCATGTATTAATATTGTATACATTCGTAATATGGTACTTCTTCCGTGTGTTTTACTCGTCGAACATGTTATCAACAGATGAAGTTCATCAGTGAATTCGTAATTTCGGCAGCTTATTTTTTCTAAAATGTTCCATTCTATTTCGACTTAAATCAGTGAAAAGTATCGCGAAATATGTCCGACTCGCAAGCAAAACACCCAGTAATTGGGTATTGGATGTCCGAAAGAAAACGACAGAAGCTCAATTGGCAGGAATTTGGAAACGTATGCAGGTAAACTTTAAATACACCTAATTTTCTAAATTCCGTTTCATCATCTTTGACACAATACTATAAATGGTTCCTGTTTACATCGTGTTTCAAATTTTCTAATTCAATATGTCCTGAATTTGTTTCAGAAACGAAGGATTCGAATTAGTCAAGGTAATTCATAAGAAATCAAACATATGGTTACTCAAATAATACACGGAAAGGATGTACCTATTCGAATAATTTTTCAATTTTATTTGTTTCCTCGATTGCATATCTAATCGCGATTATTGCTATGATTGGATATTTACGAAGTTAAAATTTTCCGTTGTTCAAAATATTGAAAAATTTTAATCTAAATTGATAATTTTTTAATCAATTTACGAAGTTGAAATGTTGTTTTCTATTTTCCACCATTTTCGTCGCGGATTTTTAAGTTTTACGAAATTAATTTATCGCTTAAAAGGCGATAATTTTCACTCATTTCCTGTTTAATTTGCTTCAAATGAACGCAGTACTTCGTTCTGAGAAAATTTCGGCGTTATGTAGTCGTTTACCACTTCGTTAGTCATACTTAATGAATTTCAACTAGTTCGAAACGATTAAACTGTAACATTAACCGAATGATAATAATTTCATCTGTGTTACAGATTGACTTGGAGAGGCCATTAGAAGAACAAGGACCATTTGCTGTTATACTTCATAAACTAACCGAATACATTGCTAGAAACGATCAAGAGGTAGGTCGTTTTATTCTAGCGTTTTCGTTTTTAAATAATGACTCAACTGTTACCTTGTTTACTTGGTATGCATTTTAATGTCATGTTCAATGCGAACTTGTATTCGTTTAAATATACGACCTCTTTATGCAGATTATATTTTGAAAGCGAATTGGACAGGTATGAGTGGAGATGACCTCATGAAAATATTTCCTTTGATATGCCAAAAGCTAGTATTTCTAAGTTGTATTTATAAAACCATATAGGTAAATGACCACGTTTCTCCATTCATCAATTAATCTTATCTACTCCCAATGTAAATAATAGTTTTATTTTCTAATGTACAATGATAAATTACGTCTTAAATTATCAAAAAGAAGTAATTTAATTTTTTTTTTCAGGCGATATCGCTTATTAAATCTGTAGAAAATTTTCTCACATCGCATCCCGAAATAGTTGTCATCGATCCAATTCAAAGTGTACGGATACTCCTCGATCGGTATCTATCCTACGAACTTACAGCAAAAAGTGGACTCCAAGCTATCGGTTGGTAATTACGTAAATGTTTTTATTTAATTGACTGCATCAAATCAGGCAATTGTAAATTTTTTATTACCACTTCATTCATAAATAGCAGTCTGCGACTTGCGTTTTAATTGCGTGTGACGCGATAATAAGGTTTTTTTTAAATATTCATCAGCCGAGCAAACTGTTATGACGAATTCATTAAAGGAAATGGGTGGCTAATTTGTTCGAACGCGGATTACGGACGCAGAAAAAAATATCAGAATATTAAATATTCGACTGTAAATTGGCTAAAAACAGTGGATTTTTTTCCTCGAAAATAACTCATTTTGGCGAATTAATCATTGAAGAAATATTCACTTTGTTGTTTTTAATCGAACATCGATAAATTTTAAAATACGACGCTTATCGTCTTAACGAATGGCCAACTAGGGTTATTTATCGTCGTGCGTTTCAATTATTTTCCTTTAATTTTTTTCTCCAAAGCTTGTTCTTTTACTGAAATAGCAACGAAACGTGTCTTAACGCGAGAACCAACATCCAAACCACGTTATCTTGTGACGTTGCCCGATTAGTTTTCTTTCTACAACTCAACGTTCCCAGAATTTTTTACGCCGATGTTGTGGTTAATTTCGTAGAATTTAAACGCCGAGGACGTACTAAATTTTTGTACTAATTTACCACCTCCGACTGTAATTTTCTCGCTTGCGGCAGAATTGATACATTTGTTGCGATTAATCTTCCTTCCCGCAGATATTTTTTTTTATCTGCAGGTGATATTTTTCACCGCTTTCGTTGGTGGTATTTATGCCTTGGCCTTCGTTCGAATAGATTGAATTAAAATAAATTACAGGTGTAGCGTAGGAAAAAATTTCGTTCGGAAGTACCTATAAGTGCTTAGAGCACGACGTAATAACTGTGTTGTTTAATCGTATGGAGAATTTTTTTTGTTCTATCTTTGGATTAGAAATGGATGAAAATTTATTTCAAAGAGTAATTTCGATTTCGTCACGCGACGACAATTAAGTGGAAAAAAGTTGTTTTAATTTGCAATAATGGTTTGCTTCGTTGTGAATTTAATGTTTTCTTTCGCTTGAGATAATGATGTAGTCTTTTTTCGATCGTGTATACATTTTTCATAATTTTTCTCCTTTTTCTCTCCCAAGTCGACTGAAGTTTTTTTACCAAAATAAAAAAAACGAGACAGGTTCAAAAAGTAAATAAATAAGGTCGTTCATAAAAAATTAGAGCTGAGAAAATTGTAAACAGTGTCAAATTCTGCGTATTTTTATCTGCTAATTAGCCCGATTTTTAAAAAAATTCATCAATTTTTCGAATTAATATAGATTTTTGAGAAAGCCCTCCTGCTTTTTGCCGCCAGTTGCACCTTTTTTTATTGCTTCCTCGTAGCCTTGACTGCGTTTCAAACTAGGTTCAGTATAGACGTACAAAAAATTACGAATTTTAAATATTGACAATTAGTCTGGCTGATCGACGACGAAAAAACATGAAGGATTTTTCTCAAAAATTTATAGGTGGACTAGTATTCGAAGAATTGATTATTTTTATGGAAAAAATGGTAATGATTGGTCGATAAAAAAACGCAAAAACATATAATTCGATACCTTTCATCATTTGCTTGTAACTCTTTATCTCGTTTTTTTAAAAATCTGTCTTGTTAATTTACAATTAATTTTCTACGTTAATTCACTAAAATATGTATTTAGGTCTATTCTGGAAATCTTTGGTTCAATTTCAAATTAATTAAAATAACGTTTTTGAACTGATTTTTGACGATCTTTCTGTTTTTCAAATATAATGAATAACTGAAAACCTACCCACTTGTTTAAAAATTAATATCAAAATTATTTAAGTTTATACAGGGTGACCATTTTCTGGAAAATCCGCAAAAGCCAAGGAATTTTTTTCCATTCTAGGGAAATCAGAGATTTTGAGATTTTTGCTTTAAAACAGGGATTTTAAAAAAAACACGAAATTTTTTCTGGAAAATCCTAATACTTTTTATATCTCATTCCTTTGAAAAAATATTTTTTCAACCTTTAAACCCCTTGGTCTCGGTACATTTTGCCTCATTTGTCATTTGTGAGGCAATCTGTAAAAACCAGGTTATCGTGTAAAAAATCGATTTTTTTGTTGCGAATTTGGTACTTGAAGTATTATAGTACCAACCTGTTTTCTACAGATTGCCTCATATTTGTATTTCTTATTCTCATTAAGTTGTTTTGAAGCAAAGGATGAATAATTTCTTACTACAGTGAAACCGAAACATTGATTAAAAATCAAACACGTCGTCGTCGATTTATCAGCAGGCATTTCAATTTCAACGCAATGATGTTTCATCGTTGACGTAACCCCTTATCTGCTCGCCTCCGTTGCTGGATTTGTTTGTAGCGGGACAGAAAATCAAAATTTTCTGACTAAGTGGATTTTTTTATTTTTCCAACTTTAAAGTTTAATTTTTTCCAATTTTTATGACTCAGAAGGGAAATTTCCCCAAAAAGTCATTACTTTCAAAAAATTTCCAACTGAAACATAATTTTTCTGAAAAAAAATTATTTTGCAATTTTTGGCGTGGGGGGGGGGCAAACTACCCCTCGTTCGGGTTGAGTTTGATTTATAGCCTAGATGATCTACAATTCGCGAACTCATCAAATTTTATTGATTTCGTGAGTTTCTTCAACGACGATAAAATGTAAGGATTTTTGAAAAAAGATAATTGAAAATTTTTTGAAAAAAATGAGTAACAACTAACAATTGAAGGTTTGAGCTTTTGTGGCATCTTTTTCCCTAGAAAAAAAGTAATGAAAATCGAGGGGAAAGATTTCAAAAGCTGATAGATTGATGCCAAAAAAATCATGAATTATTTTTTTTTACAAAATAATGGTTGTTTTCGAAATTTTGTGAAATTCATCCTCTTTTCCAGTGAAAAACATTTTTGGCCTCTTTGATTGCCTTTGTGACAGTGTCACTATTGAAAATACTTACATACGTCGAATTATGAAGCTTTTTTCAATTTGATTTGTTTATTTTATTATTACTAGGAATACCGGTGAAAAATGCATATTTAAAATTAGTAAATTTAATTAATTTTCAGTTACCAAAATATGCCTAAAATTGAAAGAAATTTTGAAAATTACGAAAAATATCATTTTTCGTACTTCAATTGAGAACTGACAATTACCGTTCGTATTTTTGAACTAATATTACAAATTTATTACTTTTTTGATACTCAGCGAAAATTAGTTGGGCAAATGAGGTCAAATGTCTTTGATCAACTTTTGATAAAAAAGGTCATTCCATTTTTATTAGATTTGGATTTATCTTCCGTTGCGTTTTTTTCGATTGCATCTGCATAATTCATTTTTTAGTTTATTATTTTTTTATATTACATTCATGGCATTGTTTTAATTAATTAATTTGTTGGCGGAGGGTCAGAAAAGGTGTGAATATAGGTAGATTTTTGATAACCCGATATAATCGTGAAGGAGAAAGTCATTATAATTATCAAAACGTCATAATTCATTTTTTTTAACTTTCGAGAGTTCTTACGAAAAATTAAAATGATAATAAAAGGTATTTCAACATAATAATAAGTTGTCTGTTTACATCGATTGAGGATTGACTTTGATTTTGATTTAGTGGCCAAAAATAGGTATTGATCAGTATCATGCCAAGAGTAGGAAACCGAATCAAACTAGAAATTCCTCACTTTTGAAATTTCAGTACAGAAATGTATTACCGAACCACCTCAGTCTATGACATCAACATTTATTTTGGGTATTACCCAATTTCAACGACTAATTCATTCGTAGATAAGTATCATAATAGGCTGTGTGACAAGTACACGAACATGTTCTAATTATTGTCTTTAAAAGTGGGCAATACCCACAATTGTTTTTAAATTAAATTATTCAAGCTCGACAAAAAATTGTAATGTTGATTTATGTTATTTGCAGATGTATTCACACCTTCTTATGTTGTATTAACTTCGAATAATGTCGCCGAAAACGTAGCCAAATTGCAATCGTACGGTGTTACTTATCCTTTTGGTAAGTTTTAAATAATACACGTTTTTGATAATTGATGAATTATTTAATTATTGGTAAAATTTCGATGTATAATAATGGACTATATTTTTTATTTCAGTTTGTAAACCATACGTAGCACAAGGAACAAATGACTGTCATAAGGTAACGTGTACTTTATTTCCTGATGACGTCAAATTTTTAAGGGTCAATTTATCTCAATTTGTTTTGGATCCTTCGATTTTACTTGTAATTTTTTTCGAGGATAAAGTCATTGTATTACTTGGGAAATCATCATATCTCCTCTATTGTTCCTGTTCGGAAACGTGGAAGGGAGTGAAAGGGGGTTCTTTTATTTACTTACTATCAATGTTATCTTGGAAAATACTTAATTTTGAAATCTGATGTCTTGAAAAATGGAATTTTCAAAATCATTCGTAAAATTTCTCAAAGCTGAAAATTGAGTTTTTTTTAATAAAAAGCTCAACTTTCAATCATTTTAAAAAATTGTGTGGGCTTTTTCAAAAAATCTGTAAAAAATGCAGTAAATTCATCTTACCATAATTATTTTGACCAATGATTTTCATTCTGAGTTTTCTGACTTGCAAAAGTCATAGTATCCCACAATTTGGGTCAAAATTCAAAAATAATTGATCGTTTAAGTGTGTTATTTGAGACGATGAGTTCGAATATCAACTTAGGTTTTGAATTTGATCTCTCCCTGTCTGTTATCATCCTCCATAGGAGCTCGAATTGAGCCCAAAAAATGATAAAATGAAAATCTTGAGTAGTCATGGTGTCTACTGGCAAAAAAACGAAGGAAAACCAGGAAATTGCAAGAATTTCACCTTAATAACAACAAAAAAAAAACAGGAATTTCACCTTAATAGCAAGAAAATCAGTAAATAGCAAAAATTTTAATGATTTTACTGCAAAAAGCAAGAATTTTCAACATTTCCCTCTTTTCTTGACTTTTCTAATAGAAGGATCAAAAGGGAGGTTCTTTTTCGGATAAATTCAAAGCAAGAATAATTGCATGAAAATGGCAAAAAAAATCCAGAAAATAGGAAGAATTTTCATTTTTCGGGTTCAGGGGACACCATGGTAGCATGTCGTTTGTTACATTTTCGTTGGTGCCTAGTCCAAAAAATCGAATTAGGTTTAAAATGGGTGCCATTTAACTGCACGACAGAATAGAGGGTTTGCACGACTAAAAGTAGGAAACTAACGACGAAATAATGGAACAAACGACGAAAGAAAGTTATCACAATGAAACAAATGATTGAACGACAGAAAATAAGATCGCACGTCAAAATAATACATTCCAGCGACGAAACAAAGAAATCACGGCAAAAAAAATCAATGAACAGTAAAAATAATTTTCTAACGACTAATTTTGTAACGACAGATAAAATGAAATCCACGACGAAATTAAAATGAAATTCACGACAACATTGTACATACTTGAAAAAAACATTGAACACCATGTCTATGCCAAAATTAGTTTCGGGATACCATGCCCAGTTGAGTTTTTTGAGGTAGTATTTACGTCTAAATTGAGGTATTTTGAACATCCAGATGGAAAGTTTTTGGACATTGCATCCAGATTGAAGGTTTTGAGACTCTATATGCCTATTGTCCATTCCCAAAATTAGTTTTAGAACACGATGTCCCAATTCGGTTTTTTGGGATAATAAGTACTTCTAAATTGAGGAATTTGAGAAGTCTAAATTTTAAGTTTTGGGACAATATATCCATGTAGAAATAGTATATTATGCAACAAGGGAGATAAAGTGATTTTCGACGAATTTTGAGGTTTATTGCCCGAGCGAAGCGAGGGAAATAACTCAAAATCGTCGAAAATCATTTATCTCCCGAGTTGCATACGATATTTTTCATTGTAGAGGGAGTAAAAGTCGAGTTTGAGCACTCGAGCGATTCGCGAGAGGGAGTAAAAGTAGACTTTTACTCCCTCTACAATGAAAATTAGTTTTAGGACACTATGTCCAAGTCAAGTTTTTTGGGATATTATTTCTAAATTGAGGTATTTAGGATTCCCAAATTAAAAGTTTTTGAGGGTGTTATGTCCATATTGAGGGGTTTGGGACACTGTGTCCATGTCAAAATTAGTTCCAGGACACTATATCCCAATTATTCAGGTTGAAACTTTTGGAACACTATGTCCATGTCCAAATTAGTTTTAAGACTTTTAGGTACATATCTCGCCGTGCAAAACTTTATTTTGTCGTGAAAACATTATTTCGTCGTGGAATAAATTATTTTTATCTCTAAATTGTCGTTCATTCACATTAATTCGTCGTTCATAGTTCGTCGTGCAATTCTTATTTTTTGTGTCGTGAATTCGCATTATTTGGTCGTGATTCAGTTGCGCCAATCTCGTCGTGCAAACCCTTTTTTTTGTCGTGCAGTTTTATATTCCCCTTTTAAAATTAGGACATTTCTACCACCGCTCAAAATTTTTCATTTTTTGAGTTCAATTAAAACTTTTCTGGAGAGGATTTGGGAAGGGGAAAAGGGAGGTCAAATTCGAAAACTGATGTAATATTTGAAATCAACGTAGGTATCGAAAAACATGACTAACGATATGCCACACGTCATTTTCCTTTTCATGAATAATTTAGATCAACATTGTGCCCATTTCCTCATAATTTCACAGGATCTCGAGATCCCGGAATGATAATTCAACATCGTGAATGTACATGCGTATAAAGATAAAAATTGAATTTAAAAAAAAAACTGATTTTGAAACAAAATTTTAATGTTTTTTACCTGCATTTAAAAATTAAATTTTAAATTTGAGGTGAGGTATATCTTTTTTAATTTTTTTTTTGGGAGGAGCAATAAAATATGAGGAAATTTCTAAATTTTCAGCCCAGAAAAATCTGAATTTTCATTCGCTTGATTCGTAAGACACCCTGGCATAATTTGTTACATTTTTCAAAACTTTGTAATTTTGGCTTGAAATACTTATTTTTCCTTTTTATTTGAAATTTTTTCTGTAATAAATTCAAATTTTCAAAATTTTGTGGTGGGGGAGAGTTGGGCGGGTTTAAAATTTTTCAGAATTGAATTTGAATCTTTTTTTGGCCCGACGAAAAGTGTTTAAAAATCTCGTGAAAAGTAGTGATTTTGAAAAAAAAAAACGTTTGATCCCATCCATTTCATATTATTTTTCTACAAAATTTTGGGATGCTACCCCCTTCCATGGTTAATGAATATCATGTTTAAAAGGGTTGGAAAACTTCGAAAACGTGGCCTGGAAAACCTAGAATAATTAGGAAAAATTATCTCTGAAATATTGTGAACATCCTGCAAAACTTTCATTCGCCAAAAAGTTGATTTTTCACAAAATGAAACAAACATTAAACTCGTAACTTGATTCTATCTATAATCTGATTATCTTGGGTGGTTTCAAATGGAGGGTAGTCGGTAGATTCTGAAATCAATTTTACTTTCTTTTTTTTTTTTAGCAAATATGAGTCTTGATTTGAAATTTTGCACTTCGCTGGCAGATGAAAGTTTTGATTCCAGACCCTTCATATGTACCTAAAACTCCAGTGATGGATGGGATCGTGCAGAGAAAATCAGAGCCCAAGTCCCCAAGTGAAAGAAATGAACCATACGTTTCCAAACTGCCCAAAGTCCAAAATCTGTATATGAGAAAAGGGACCCAGGTGTAACTTTTTTTTTAGTACATACATATGTCCCTTTTCTCATATAGAGATTGTGGACTTAGGGCAGTTTGGAAACCTATGCTTCAAATGTAAGGACAAAAAGAAGTTTCAAATGTCGATACGACTTGGTTAACCCAAATTTTTTGTTTGAGGGCCCGCGGTAAAAACCGAATTTTTTAGCCCTCGCGACCTCTCTTGGACCCCTCCCTTTCCAAAAAAAAAATGTGCTCGAAAGGAAATCACCTCCTCCCTTCTGTACAGGCCTGATCACGGACACTTTCGATAAAAATTTAAAATGTGAAACAAAAAAGAATGCCCCTTTGTTAGCTCTGAAAGGGCTGAGAGAAAAATTTATGATGATTTTCTGGTACATAGTATAATGATAATGATATGAGCCAAGAAATTTTTTTACCAAAATGAAATCCAAAAAGTTGATCGAATCGACATAAACTGACCCTAAAAATGTATTCACTATTCATTTCGTAAATAATATTCAATTTTTGTTAGCAGATGGCGATAATATTCAACGAAAAAGGAGTAGCTGATTGCAAGCCACCTTGTGTAGCCCAATCTTTCGTCAACCATAATGCTTTATTATTTAAACTATTCGTAGTTGGTGAAGAATACCAAGTAGTTGAAAGACCATCGTTGAAAAATTTCTATCCTTCAGGTTCGCTATCTTTTCTTTTCAGTTCGATTATTGATTAATTATTTTCCAAACTCAATTTTCTAACATTTTATGTTTTCTTTTCACTTTGTAGACCATGCGACGATATTTTTTGACAGCCATAGCGTATCGAAATCCGACTCTAGCAGCCTACTAAGTGTATTAGATCCCGAAGATCAATGCTACGTACCGTGCAGCGATAGTAAAAAATTAGATATTATTGTAAAAACTTTAAGGGACGAATTAAACCTGACTTTATTCGGTATCGATATTGTTGTCGAGAATGACACCGGAAGACACGCGATTATTGATATTAACGTATATCCCGGTGAGTATTATCGTCTCGAAGACGCGCCTACCTAAAAAAAACTTCAACAGATACTTTTGCAATTGTGTAAAACGTCTACTACGCCCAAAGCTCTCGACTTGTAACATTAATCAAATACGAAATTTAATTAACTTTATAAATAAATTCGAACGAGCTTCGGGCGCGATTAATTAATCGTTATCAGCGTTTTATCGTTATCAGTTTGAATACCTCTGCGACAGTGCAGCTGTATAGTTTAACGAGGTAAAAATGTAAATTTGTAGCGATTAACTCGATTTCGTATTTTCTTACAGGATATGACGGATTTCCGAATTTTTTCGCCACCTTGATGAATTGCATTAAGAAGAAAATCGACGATAAGAGATGCGGCGACGCTGAGAACAAAAGTTTCAAAATGAAAGGAAAGGAGACGAAACCGGAACAGGACGATTCGGGATTCGATACGTGCGACTCGAGCGATGAACGTAAACATAGACAGCTATTTACATCGTCGTCAATTAACAATAAAACTAATGTCGCTTCCAAGAAAGGTATTATTAATCGCACATAATCTGTAAACGTTCGCAGATTGTTACCAAGATTTTAAAGACATAATTTACCGGCTTGTTTTTTCTATTGTATCGCGAGTAGGTATTTGATATTTTACGATATTCCTCTGTCTTTTTCGAATATTTTTATTTATTTTAACGTGCTATTTGGGGCTGGCGAGGAGGTGTAAAGGGGGGGGGGTCAAAGGACTCATCAACTAAACAAGAAAATTCGCAGACATTTAAAAAATTAGTAAATATTCGAAAAAATTGATAAATATTCGAAGAAATTAATAAATATTCGAAAAAATTGGTAAATATTCGAAAAAATGATCAATTTCTTAAATAATTGACAGATTTTAATATATCTTGACAAATTTTACAAAAAAAAAAAACAGATTTTTTTAAGAAAAAAATTGACCGGAATTAATGAAATTTTTGAAATTTAGGACTTATTTTCGAGTAAAAATTTCTTTCCCCTCCCCTTCCCCCACTCAACTCAATCTTTCCCCTGTCCAATTGCTCTTCAAATTGGACTACATGTTTAAAAATTAGAAATATTGACAGAAAGTTTGAACATTTTTTTCGAAAATTATATAGGTATATAAATATTTTTACCCAAAAATACCATTATTGGACTTCCCGTTTACCTTTACCCCATTTTTCAAGAGTATCTAAAAAAATATTTTTTACCATTTTAAAAATTTTTCATTTAAAAAATGGGAAAAACGTGAGAATTTTTTTCTTGAAATAGCCTTAATATTGATACTTTTGTTCGAAATAAATCAAATGGCGATTTTCCAAAGTTACGTTCTATCTTGACCATTTTAAAAAATAAAAAATCCAAGTAGGCAATTTTTTGCAAAAATGAAGAAATAAAGGAAGAGTACGACTGATGATTTTTAGTGTGAAAGTAGATATCCGTACCGAGACTACTTTAAAAACAATTTTTTCCAAAATAATTTTGTTTAAATTTTCTACAAAGAATTTCAAAAACACGAATTCTTAAAAAATGGGATAAAGGTAAAAAAAAATGAGTAGAGGTACTTTTAGGTAAAAACATGTATTTTTATTCAATTTTTGGCAATTTTTTTCTATACGTTCAAGTATAATCAAAGATTAGGAATGAAAATAAAGTCGGGGAAGGGAGTTGAAATGTTGAATTGGTTTTTTCGGGGCCTAAATTGCAATTTCCTGGGTTATCCTTCATCAACATTCAAAAAAAAGTTCAATACGATCCCCCTTATTGTAAACATCTAGAGAAATATTAATCGTTTTCTAATAGGAAATTTTACGAGAAATTCAAAAAAATTAGTTTGAAGGTCGTATCACCCCACCAACTGCCTTACAACAAAGTTCTAGATATCAAAAATTAAAAAATCTCTCGATTCTCTTTTTTTATATTTCAAATTTTTGGGACTGGAGTCCTTTGTGAGAAACTTGAGAGTATAATACTACCTTCCAACGAATTTTTTCATATTTTATCAGAATTTCAAATCAAAATCAAAAAAGAATCCAAATTTTTGAAATTTTAGGGTTGGGCTTTTTTTAGATTTCTTCTTCATTTTGATTTTCGTCTGAGGTTTTTCACATTTTCTGCAAAACTTCAGATGAAAATCAAAATTAAGAAGAAATTTAAATTTCCAAGATTGTCGGAATTAGGGCTCTTTTTGGAGCACTTGGAGGCATAATTCGGCCTTGACTACTTTCCAAGATTTCCTGCAAAATTGCATATCAAATAAAAATCAAAATTAAAAAAAAATTAATAGCGCAAAATTTTTGGACTTTAGGGTTCTTTTGGCGTAATTTAACTCAATTATTTTGAATATTGATGACATTTCTTATCTGAATTGCTTTAAAAAAAATTAATTATTTAGAGGAATTTTCGGAACACTCGTGGGGTGGGAAGATATTCGGCCTTCAAACCACTTTTTTTCAAATTTTTCAGTCAATTTTCCATCGGACTAAAAATCTGAGTTTGATTTTTTCTCCCCCCCCCCCCCTCCTTAAAACCATGTCATCTTTGATAAATATCTACCTAAGGACTTGATAATTTTAAATTTGTAATATTTTCAAAATTTTGATTTTTTTTTTTTTTTTTTCAATTTGACAAAGGCTCAAAAATTTGAAAAAAATGAGAATCCCATATCCAAATTTTCAAATACTTAGGCGCATTTCTCGAATTTTGACAAATTTTTAATCTTTTAAAATTACCTTATCACCCTGCAAAATATGAAAATTTAATTTAATCAATGAAAAAATCTGAAATTTGGTATAATACCCTGTTTTTGGGCTTCCGAATTTCGAATTTAATGGTAATGAATTAAAAAATATGTAGAAATTGGTAATAAATTGCTCAAATTCATTTTCTCATGATGTTTACTTCCAATAATTGGATGTAAATTTTATGTTTTGAATTGAAGGAGAAGAGAGGAAGTTTTGGAAACTCTATCGAAAGTTTTTCAAAAACTGAAAAAATGCCTGTAAACAACCCACCTCACCTTCCGCCGGCTCTGGTGCTATTAAATTTATCACATTAGATATTAATCCGATCACATTTGAATTGTATTTGGTATTTGCACGGCTGTTTCCACTACCTAATAATTTTTTTTTCGGCCGCGAGTGTTGTGATCATTTTTTAAATTGTGATTTTTGTACGTTTCAATTGTTAAATTACATAGACACCTTGAAGAAATTCAAATAGTAATTTCATCATTGTCAATTAACGAATAGAATAGAAAGGTGCTGGAATCGATACTAAGTTGTTTTTTGTTGTTCTTGTTGCATTTAAAAATTTTTTTTATTCATTTTTGTAGTTATTTGATTATAAGCTGTCGAGTGGTATTTATTTTGTTATTGTTTTCTCTTTTATTTTTTGGCTACCAAATGAAAAGCGTATGCGGAGTTTGTTTTCTAGTACGATTAATTTTACCTTTTACTTACGTGTAATTTCTATTCGTGCAATTTTTTTTTCCTCCTTTGGATAATTATATTTTAAATGTAAATCTATCTTTAATACGTATCTATAAACGACGACATCTTTGTGAGATTTAGGTACTTCAGCTCTCTGGGAATTAAAGAAAAAATTGAATTTCATAATTTTTATACCTTTCTAAACGGAAAAATTTTAATAACGCTTAAAATTAACATTTTTGTATGAAATTTTTTTGTATTTGTTAAATAAATCTTATATTTGTTTTTATTTTATAATTTATTCGTCTCGTCTAATGTAAAGATTTAATTTACCTAACCGTTTTCCGACGAAATTCAAATTGAAAGCGTTCTGTTTTGAAAAGAATCTTTCAAAACGTAATTTCGCTCTTTAATCAAACGAGAAAACGTTCAATTGATTTTTTTAATAATTCCACCGTTTGGAATTTAAACGATACATTATATTGCAATTTATCGTGAGCTTTTGAAGTACCAAAGCTACGATTTGTAATGGAATTTTCTTCGGGTGAAATTTTTTTCATAAATCATTTTCGCGTATTAAATTGAAAAGATTATTTTGAAAGGAGTCTGCTTTAATCATAATTTCAACGTGGAAATATTGTATGTTTATTCAGGTCCAGTTTTTGAACTAAAAATCCATCCAGAAAGGTTTGAATTGAAAAAAACTCTCAAATTCTGACAAAGTTGCCGAACGAGCCCACCAAGAGATTAAATTGACGAGTATTTAAACAGATATCTATTTAGCGAAATGATCGCCTCAGGATAGCGATTTCGATTCGAGTTAATTCACGCGGTATTCATTTTTGGCAAAGAGATGTTTTTATACTCTTTCCGCACCAATAAATACCAGACTGAGATTTTACATTGTGTTCTATTTATTTAAATATTATAACTGGACGAAGAAGTCGACAAATGTTTGATAAATTACTTTTTTTCACTGGCGTTTTTAATGGCGATACGAATACGTCGGTTGGCCATTATGCCGAATCACGAACAGCGTGAAAATTTTTTCAACCAAATAAACGATAATTACACACGTGAAATATTCTGGCATAATAATTATACCAACATTTCCAGCCCGAGTTGGTGTCCTTGTCGGTGAACATTAATGACCGATGGATTCTGAAATGGTATTTTTTGAGGCTCGTTTATAGGATCTAAAAAAATTTTAAGGTTTCATCGCGTTCGTTGGTAATACTTTGTTTTGATGTTACGAGCAAATCGCATGTAAGTTTAAATACCTTTGTAAATTTAACTTAGCGAGAGGTGGTGTCCCCCTTTGGTTTTTCGTTTGAGGTATACACCTATATATTTCTTAATTTTTAAATAAGATAATTTTTAAAAGGACAAACCCAATTAAAAGTTTTTTTCAGCGTATTAAAAGCTTTAATATTACTTACCTGGCGTCGTGGATAAGCTCTTTATAACTCGCTTATTTACATTTTAAGCTGCCTAGTAACTTTTAACTCGGCGGAAACTTTTAAACAGGTTTTCATGAAAGTATATTCTTTTGTCTGTGCAGCAATTTCTTCATTCTTTTGAATTTTCCATAATTAACAACGCAGCAGCCTACGTAAGTAAACCGCGGCAATCTGTCAAAATTTAAAATTATAATACAGATGCACAATATTCGAACTCGAATCGCGTAATTTATTCCCAGCCGAGGCTTAAATACGAGCAATATTGGAAACAATGAGATAAACCTTATTTTTCATTCCTATGAAAATGATCGCTTTGAAAGTGAACTTTCCAAGATATTACTTTTATTTGCTCATTTAAACTGAAAAGAAATTTAAATGAAGTTGTGCCACGAAAATGTAGGTATTTCGGAGCTCGAAATTTATCAAGGAAGGCGAGAACGAAACTTATTATCGAGGATTTTTTTTTGTTTACCAAAAAAAATTGAACTTTGGCGAGAATTTTCTAGATAACGACTGGGATGCATTAATGAATACCGAGATACTTACTCGTGTTGTTTGAAAGAACTTGAATTTTTTATTTTTAAAAGGATGCGATGATTTGTGCTTTGAATTGTGTGTAGTATTTAACTCGAACATGTTGCATTGGAACGTTTTGCGAATAAAATGAGACCGATGAACTTGCCTATATTATTCTTTGTGTCGGTGAAAAATATGTACCCAGTGTATTTACCAAGTACGTGTTTTTTCCATGGCCATCTACATTTGACAGGCCATAATCCTCGATTTGGCAATCATGCAGAAAGGCGAGATTCCTGTATTTTGATTGGTTTTTCATGTCAGTGACGTCATGTTATCACCAATCAAAATGCAGGAATCTCGCCTTTCTGCATGATTGCCAAATCGAGGATTATGGCCTGTCAAATGTAGATGGCCATGGTTTTTTCCCATCGATAATGATGAAAAAATTATTTTTAAAATTGGCGTAAGTAAATGTACATAGAAGCTCTTTGTTGTATATTTGTACATCATTAAATCGAACTATGGCTAGGTAGATTTACGTGTGCCCAGTGCACAGGTCGTAATTCTTTGTAAATCGTATCAAGTTCGCAAAAACAAAAAGTAAAAAAATCAAGGTCATAGAAGACGATTTGATACACAATGATCATCTAGATCTGAATTCTGGAAATGACCTTGTAGCGTGTCATAATTTTTTTCATGTTTAATTTTTCTTTCGACGGAAATTAAAATTGGTATAATTTTCTCGAAACTGACAAAACGAATTTATGCAGTTTGAATTATGACTCTGATTGAGTTTCTTTGTAAAATGGAATGAAATTTAATACCTACATTTAAAGCTTTCGTGCTGAAATGGTTTCTTTCTTTTCCCTCTCATTTAAAAAAAAATCTGAAATTATGTGATTCGGTTACTTTACAAAACGTTGGGTAATTATGTTTAATTGTTTACCTTTGGTTAAAGCTAACGAGAGCTAGCGCAGGCTCCACTGTGAAAAATTTGGGGACCATTTTTCCTCAAAAAAATTTGGAATGAACTTTTGAACGTTCGTATCCCTCCCCCCCCCCCCAATAAAACATTTAAAATTGTGCAGACCCAATTTTTATTCGGTAATGTGTAATAAAGAAATACTTTTTTTTAAATTTCAATTTCAGCAAAAAATTAATTCAAAGTAAAATCTTTAAATTTTACTTTAATCCAGTTTGACGATTTTTTCAAATTTTGAAAATTTTTATCGAATTAAGTACAGTTAAAATTTTTCAAAATTTTTCATTACAATATGCTTAAAATATTGTAAAATTCACGAAATTTCAAATTTTTTAAAAAGTTTTTTCATTTATCTAAAAAAAATTGAGAACTTTTTTTTAGATATCGATCTACATTTACTTGGTAGATTTAGATACCTAGTCATTCCTTCAACTTACTTTGTCGATTTTTAAAAAAATATTTGCCAAATTTGCTGAAATGAATCCTTTGACAAGGTTCAGAGTACTTTTAAAAAATTTCCAAGTTTTTACCTCTCCTGATTTTTTTCTTACAAGGTAGAAAATCTATCGCTTCTTTTTATTTTGTATGAAATACTAAATTGGAGTTTGGAGAAAATTTAAAGAGGGTTCAATGTTCTGAAGCCTCATACAGGTAACAGCCCCCAGATTGTTTTTCGAGAACATGCAAGCCCAATGCAAATTACAAATTCACTTTTTTTTGCACCTTCCTTTTGAAGTTTTGATGGTTTTACTTTTAGCTTGGCTTATTCCACATCACTTTAACTGGATTTCGACCCGTGGTATTTTGTTTTTACTCAAAGGTACAAATTTTTTCGCTCTATAATTTGCAAAGAGAAAAAAATTCACAATTTTTTTTCAAATTACGAACTTATAGGGCTAAAGAGGATATATCAAATAATGTTGACGGTATTTGAGGTAGTGAGCAGTGACCTTAGCAAATCCATCAGAATATTCAAATGTTATACTGTTACGCGTTTTTTTAAAATTTTTATACGAGTTCTTTTCTCAATTTTTTCAAAATTTGAGAACTAGATCAAAAAATTGACTCGAAATTTGAAATCACCATCTTTGAAAACCTAACAAACGATAAGTTACGCGAATTTTCTATTTTTTCAAAATGGTGGAGGGGTCTACAAAAAATGTTTGGAGAGAAATTTTTAGTAGGTATTTAATTAAAATTTAATTATTTTCTAACCACTTGAGTAAAAAAATCAAAGGTTCAAAATTGAAAACTTTCTCTCCAAGGCAAAACATCATGATTCATGAGATGTAACATGTACCATTGAAGTTTTAATAAATTTATAATTGGAAGCCCTTGAATTCGACATACCTTTAAAATTTTTGAAAATATGGTTGAAATGGAAGGCAATTATGGAGAGGGGGGAATTGTAGGAATCGTCAAACTCAGAGTCTCAAAAAATCTAACAAACGATGCCTACCATTATGATATTTTTATGTGGGTAGAAAAAATTCAAATGTAACAGGAAAGGGCATGTGAGGGGGGGAGAGGACTAGAAGCCGTAACCGAAAAATAATTCGATTTTCAAACTCAACGCCATCCATTGGAAACATTTGATTTTTTTGTGACCGAATTCGAACGCTTATCTGGGATGGAGGGGGGGGGGGGTCCAAAAATAAATCGATATTAAACTCAACGTTTCAAAAATCATAACCACCCATACTTTTCGTATTTCATTTTTGTTTTGAATTTTGACTAAAATTATGGAGCAGCTTGATCCTTTCTTTGGAATTCAGAAATTCTAGAAGAAAAATCAATGGAATTATTATTACATAAAACCTTGAGAAAATTTTTTCATTAAAATGGCCATTCTCGGCGAAGATATTTTCAGCCAGAAAGATCAATTAAATGAAAATTTTCTGACGTTCAGCCCCCTTCAATAATTTTGAAAAATAAAAATAGTAAGTACCTAAATATTCTGCATCTTTTTTCAAAATGAGATGAGGTTAAAAAATAAAATCACCATCCAATAGGGTACTAGACCAAAAAAAATATATATATATATTTCATCCCATCATTTTCAAATTTGACCCATTAAAAATGTTCTGGTCCGTACCTAATACTGCAATAAATCAAGATATCAAATTTTGAACTTGAAAATTATTTGAACCTCAAATTGGAATGACCTAATTTTGTTTATATTTTATTCCTTTTCTGAAAATCGATTGTTAATAACAATTTTGCCTTGGCTATATAATTTTTTGCAAAAAGAGAAAAAGAAAGAAAGAAAAGCATAAGGTTTCTATGAATTTTGCATAGATATGTTATGGGAAATTGTAAGAATAATATACCATTTGACATTATGACTAACAACGATCTTTTTCAAAAATTCTCATCAAGTACAATATATCTTCAGAAATAATCCAACATTTTCTAAAAGTCCATATGTGCAATCGATCAAAACAGAAAGACCTACGGGAGGCTGTGGACGAGATGGGGGACTCTCCTGTACTTTTGTTTGAATAACGTTATCTATCTAAAAAAGAAAACATCGTTACAAAACAAATTGTGTATTGCGAAAAAAAAACAATAAAAATTATCATTATAATTTTTGATAACGTTAGGCACCAACATAAACTTTTGTATATTATCAATTTTTTTGAAAAAATAAAATAAAAAATACATTTTATTAAGTTATAGGTACCTAGTAACAAACCTTCATTTTATAAAAATTTAAAGTATTGTGATATAATTCATACCTAGGTACAGTGACGTCGGAAGATTTTTTTAGGAGGGTGCAAAGCGATTACAAAGACTTGAAATAATATCAAGATTTTCAGGGGAGGGGGCAAAAAGGAGCATTTTTTGCAATATCGATTCAAATAATTCATAGAATTGTGATTTTGTCCATGTCCGAGCGAAGCGGGGGCAAAGCTTTGAAAAAATTGAGTTTTTAACCCTTTACTACGTGACTTTGTTTTGAATTTTTTTTTTTAGTAAATTTCAATCTTCGCAAAATTAATTTTTTTGAGCGATTATAAGTGAAAAAATTAGAATGAATTGTGAAATATGATGTATTGGGATGTTCATCACATGACTAAAGTGAAATTTTGTCAATATATTTATTTATTGCTGATTAATCACAATTTTTTCAACTATGGTCACATGTGTGGTCATATATGACCATTTATGTAGTGAAGCGTTAATGCCCAAAAAATACATTTTTCATGTTTTAATGCTTCAAAAACCCACTATGATGTAATTTGGGGGAAGGGGGTGCAAATGATACTCTGTATTCCTGTTAGAATGGGGGAGGGGGGTGCAATGCACCCCTTGTACCCCATCTTCCGGTACTACGGGAAAAAATATTGTAATGCTACTACTGAATAGTAGGTAGGCCTAGGTATCAGTTACAAAATAAAAGACTAAAAAAAGATAGGTACCTACCTACTTATCTTCACAGGGATCTAAGTACAAAAGTGAAAAAGAAACTTTCTTTCCACCCTCCCCTCTCATCAGCAGCAGTGGAAGAGATAACAGTGGTTCTTAAAACTGTAAAGTTATTAAATTCTTTTTACAAATTTGAGTAAAATCGAAAGAGGTCGAATTGATATGAATGAATTTATGTAAAATTACTGGTTTTTTTTATTTTTTTTTATCAAATATGGAGGTAGTAGGATATGAACTTTATATTCAATTATTCGAATGTGTTTTTTTTTGTTACGAGACTCTAAAAGTTACTCCCGTAAGTAAAATAATAAACTCTTCACAAAGTTTGTTCAAACCAAAAAAGCCCATCATTTTTGGCTCACTCAAAAGGAATTTCACGATTTTAATTATCTGATAAGAGCAATTTAAGAAATTTTCATTCGCATTAAAATCCACTTGTTGAAGATTTTAATTTTTAGGTACAAAATTTAGATAATTTTCAATTATTATTTCTCGTAAAATGGAAAACGAGAGACTCGCCTCGTGAGAAAAATAAACTTTTGTATAACATATTGCCTAGATAGGTACCTGCGAACATTTTTCTCTCAAGTGCGAAAACTACCACCGCAAAATGAACAAAAGTATAGCTTTTTATCTCTGTTGTTTCAATTAACCAGCAAAAAAAAGGGGGTACCAACGGCAGCATTAAAAGTCTCTTTACCAATGAACCTTCACAATAGAGAATATTGGTTTTTGAAAATACGTAGAACGTAAAAGGCAGGCGTAAGTATGAAATAACCGATTATGAATAATTCATATGAAAAAAAATTTTATCGCGTTGTTTGATCTATTACAGGGAGTTCATCATACCGCGTTTGGCGAATTTTGTCGGCGTTATTTATGGAAACTTTTCTTATATTTTTCAATTTTATACTTTTTATCGATAAAATTCAATAACGTAATACGATATATTCTTTTGTTTTCCAACTCGAAAGCTCGTGGAATTGTGTAGGTATTTTTTGTTATTAAACTAAACCGTACGACTAATTCGAGGAATGCGATAAACTTTACAAATACGTACATATTTTTTTCAAAATATCTTTCCAGGTTTCACTGTACATATTTTTTAAACTGCACATACTTTATTAACAATGTTTTTCTTTTGTTTTTCCTCAGCCAAGTTATGCGATTCGCGGAAAAAAAGAAACGCGCTTATATTTTCTTATTTATTTTTTCAGCCATGCTGGAAATTGAATTGCAGAGAACTGAAAGTGAATTCCAAGTTTATTGAATTTTTATGTAATGAAACAACTTAAAGTTGCTCGTACATAGGTACACAATTTTACGATACAAAATTAAAAACAAGAATAGGAGAAAGTTTTATAACAATAAGAAATAGTTATAAATAATTTCTTCGGGAGTGTTTTCGTCAAGGTCGACCATGCTGGTAAATTAAATATAAATTTATTACGAAAACAATTCCGTGTTATTTGTTATTTCGAAACGAGCGTTTATAAAATGAATTAAAATTTGCATTTGAAACATTTTTAATAAAAATAAATGCTGAAAGTTGGAAATTTCAAAAGTCGAAGAGAGCTTTCAAAAGAACAATATTAGATTTAATATTCATATTTAAATAAAAAAATTGGAAAAGTTATTCGCGCTCATTGTTAATACTTTACGATTTAGTTGAATTAATTTTAATTTATTATTCAGGTTGAATTATGCAGATAATTTATTTCTAGTTAATTAAAATTTACAAAATATTCTATAATTAAAGGTGAAAAGGCAAGTTTCGAGTTCATTAGGTACCCATTAGGAAATCAAATCAAAATGAATAAAAGTATAATGAATTCGGAATTGAAATCGAAAGCTTCGCTGATTTTCGCGGTATAATAATTTTTGACAAAATATTTTTTCGCAAAAAAATAATTTCCTGTTTTTTTTCGTCATTACACCTACCTACCTACCGTACACAAAATTCTAAAGAAACGAGATAACTAACGACTACAACGATAAAAAAATGACGTTATTTCCACATGGAAAAAAATTATTTGCAAATGTTTGTATTTGAGCAAGCTTTAGATATAAATTTTAAACGATAATTGCAATGTACCAACTACCTACATTTACAAATCGACCAGGTTGAGTTTTTTATATTTACAAACTTTCGAATATTATTTGCACAGCCCCACCGTAAAATGTGTAAAATTCTTATCTTTAAAATAAGAGTACACTTGGTTTATGTAGTATGGGTACCGTAAAACACTTCGAATTTTGTTTGAAAACATGGAAATTGTCGTAAACTGTTATCATTTCAATACTTAACTATATCGCAGCGCTCGTCTACGTTTACATTTCTAATTACTGTAAGGTAATTAATATTCATGTATTTTAGACAAGCTATGACAGTTCGCTCATTTTTCTTTTCCCTCGACGAAATTAAAAAAAAATTCTTCACTCGATGACAACTGGCAGGTGTAATTTGAACGGTGAAATTCATACTTATTATTTTTCAATTACTTAGGTACCTATACTATGTAAAGTAACCGTAAAATTTTCGGCTTCGACGAAGGTTTTGGAAGTACGAATATTATACCTATGAGATGAAATAAAATCCTATAATTAGCGGTAATTTAATTACTTATTTATCTACAGAAATTTCCCAACGGTTGACATTGCAGAGCAATGAAAGATTTATTTGTTTAAAAATATCTACTTAGGAAATTAAAAATTCGCATAAAATTTTTTTGTCGTTTCTTCGGTCACGACCTCAGTATGAACCTTGAAAAGAGCGAAGTCAATGTGCTAAAATTATTGTTAGTAGTGTTGCTAATTTTTTTTGTGTACCTGAATGTGACTTTGATCATGAATTTTTCATTCTCGTTCTTTGTTTGAAAGCAAACTGTTTGGTTTGGGAGTATCGTGAGCTGTTGTATTCTCTCGATCGGAAATTTACTGGGAAATGCAATTTTTAAACAAACATGAAATGAAATGAACAAAATGTTTGAAAAATACCAACCTCTCTTCTCCTCATATTGCTCTTATTGATGGTCAAAAATCAAAAAATTACCTTTTGAGCTAATCGCTCGGATGATCGAAATATGTTCAGAAGCTTGTAAATATTTTTCGTTGAAAGAAACCTCACTTCGAGTTCGACTTGGCAGCAAATCCAAATAAATATGGGAGAGGAGGTGAAATTTTATTGCCATTTTTTTATTTTTTCAAAGAAGGGTCAAAATATACCTATCAAAAAATGAAAATAATGAAGATTTGTTTGTGAGAGGCGAGGGAAAAAGGAGGTTGGTTGGGTGATAAAAATAGAAAATGAACTTGATTTTCGAAAGAATGATATTTTTCAATTTTTGGATATAAAAATATTTAACGAAAACAAAAATCCAGTTTTTTTTGAAAAATTACGTTTTAAAAGCATGGAAAATACTAATTTTTCAACATTTCACGAGCTGTTTTTGACCGTTCAAGAGAAAGGGCAAAGGGGGGGGATCTTATTTTATTTGGAATAATAATTTTTAGTATAATTGTTAAATTTGAGATTCAGGAATCTAGACGACGGTAGAGGAAATAAGTAGGAGAAACGAAGACAGAGGAGCTTGGAAGAAGAAAAAATAAAGATCTATTACTTTTTTCAAATGATTATCCAGTAATGAAAAATTATTTACACAAAAATTCAAAAAAAGGTGCACAATAATAATTGTGATTCAAAAGTCATAAAAAATGAAAATATTCTCGTCATGAATTACACAAGTTTTCAATATTAGGTAAGTAAGTACGTAAGTAGATGATTAAAACAATGTGATTAACAAAGTATTAAGTATTTAAGCGAGTAACAAATGAAAACTGATTTTTAAAATTTTGAAATGATTAGAAAAAACGTCAAGAATGTTAATAGAGACGATTCGAGCAATTCTGAAGGGTGGGGAGGGAGTAATCGGCCACAAACAGTTCTGAAAAATTTTCATGTGAGTAAAATTTTAAGAAGGCTAGCAGGATAAAAATTTTTGCAAAGGAGTAAAGGCGTGTAAAAATCAAAATTTCATCGTATTTTTGATGTTTTTTAACATTTTAGTCATTAAAAAAAGGAGTTGAGACCTTGTACCCCCTCCCTCAATGCATCTGCATAACAATAGGTACCTACATATAATTAATGAGTATGAAAATTACAGAAAAAATTTCTCAGATTACCTACTGTTGAATAAACTTGTCATTTTCTAAAAATTAAAACAAACCATTTCTGTTTGACTTTCCTTACCTATTCTATCACAAATTATGAACGTTGATATCTAATTGTACCATTACAGGTAAGTAGTTAAGTACCTACGCAAAGGATATTTTCATGAATTGATGGTATTTTGTTCATCCAATTCTGCTGTTTTGTAATTTGCAGAAAAGTTTATCGGTTGAAAAACTTTTCCTGAATTTCAAAATATTGTCAAAAACAACAGAAATGTGCTAAATTTTACCGAAATTTTACCAACTTTAGTTCAAATTTTCTAAATTTTTAAATGTAAAATCATCATTAACACCCTTCGCTCCGGCTCTGATTGTTAAAGTTGAGAGGACACGACATACTAAAAAATGGGTATTCCAATAAGTAAGTAATTCTTTAAAACATCATAAAAATCGTTTCAAAAATTGAATTGGTATTATTTCTTCTGCATAAAGTAGGTATACGTATAAAATATTGCAGAAGTCTGATGAAAATTTCGTTGTTCTATTTTTCTTATTGAAAATTTTACGTAGTAAGCACCTATAATTGAGTACCTACTTTTAGTTGTCAAAGGGTTGACGTTATAGAGTAATTTTTTTAATTATAGAGCGGAAGGCTGAAAAAGTGAAAATTGAAATTTTCAGCTTCACAAGTTTCAAAATTGTAACTCAGATTCAGAATTAAGCAACATACCTAGTAATAATTTACCAAAGTCTATCTGTAATTTTTCTTGACCTTAATAGCTTAATTCACAAATTTTGAACTCTATAAATGAGTAAATACGATTTTCTTGACTTGAGTTTGAACTTTGAAGAGAGAACGAAGACCTTTCTTCAGCCCCGTTCTTCGTCATATTGTGCTTTTGTGAAAAAGAAAACATAGAAAAAGAGATACTAAAAAAGTTGATCGAGGTAATTGAACATTTAGAGTCGTTGGGTTATAATATTATTAACTTTATCACATCACTAAATACTAAATAATAGATTTGAGCAGGTAGGTCTACGTGTACGTATATATTTTCTGAAGTTTGGAAACCATTTACGTAGCATTGTTGAAGTTGACGATTTGAAAATAACTCAAGAAAGACTCGACCACCTGTTGCGAATTCCACGTGAGATCCAATTTATGTTGACAATTTTCTATTCTAATTTCATTTTTAAAATTTCAATATTTCGTTTTTCGTTATTCATCATTCATCTTCCATCATTAATATTGAATTATTTAAAATTATTAAAAAATAAAAAAAATTATCAGCAGAATTGATAAATGACGAAATTAAAAATCTTTCCAATCAAAAATCGAATACATTTAAAACGAGAAAAAATTCTCTTATTAAAATATTTCTGATATAATTCGTAATAAAAATGAATAATAGAAGGCGGGTAAAAATAAAAATCATACAAAAAATACTTCAAAATTACGAAAAATATAACTCACGATATAAATTATCTTACTTTCATAAACTTTTGCAATTTTCATTTCCTCAAAAAAGATCGTGAGAATACGAATTTTTTGTTTTGCCGCCCGACCACCCTGTGATCAGATAAATTTGCAAAAAAACGTAGTACCAACCCCCTCAGTCTACGTCTCGTGTTCTTCCGCATTGTCTGTGTTTGTGTCTGTCTCGCGTCGCGTCTACCACATTGTTTCACATTTCAACGTGCAATTTCAGTAACGTAATTAGTTTTATTGCAAAATATCGTTTTCTCGAAGTGGTCAAGATTTAACAATCGAATTCAGCATCATCCAACGCCAACGTCCACCTGTATCAACATTTCAGCCACCAAATCGATTAAATTTCTCGCACGTACGGTACGTATATCTCACGTCAAAATTCATTCATCCTTAAGCCTTCGCCAATTGCCATAAGACCAACGAACTCGGCTTGCGGAACTTATTTGTTATCTAAACGTAAACAATGAAGTGTTGGATAATTTTTGGAGTAAATTACGTAAACCAACAATGCACAAACTAGTTCATCGGCTCCGGCTTCGACCAATTATTCGCGTCTTAAATACAATGTGGAAATTACCGGCGAATAATAAATCATTTTCTGGGAAGAGTGAAGGTAACAGAGGTGTAGTAAATAGTAATGCATACAGCTATCGCGGTAGCACGCTTAGATGTTATTCCTAACCGTTTCTTTTTTGAATTTTCAACAGGCCGTGGAAGATGCGACGTTGCCACGTTGTATTGGCGTGTTTTGCGGATACCTGTCTGGCTCAGTCACCTAGGTTTACTGCTAAGTAATTTACCTTATAGCCAGTCAAAGCCAGTCTCTATACCGGAGTGTAGCGGAGTTGGTAACGTGGCATTTGTTGTTCTCTCTGTTCTGTATTATATTTTTGCCTCGCTATGGATCTTCTACAATTGTGGTGCGTTTTTATCGTGTTTTCACCTTGAAATTTCATACCGTAATGTCCTTATTACCGATTTTTAATACTGCTGTGCGATTTATTAATAATTCGCGTTAAAATTGTGTTTCTCAAACAGTGATTTTTATAATGGTGTTGTGTAGTTCATCGAGATTTGGTTCGTCGAGAGTTATATAGAAAGTGGCGCGATTTTCGTACGAATGTGTTCGCCGTTTGTATCAACGCTATCATCTGTGTTGGATTTATAATGCGTTTTTCGTCTTCGTCCTCACCTCCTGCGATAAAATAATGGTGAGTTTTCGCAATTTCTATTCCCTGCGATGTGTACATCTCGCAAAAAACAAATACTTGGTATTTTTTATATCGTATATATAAATAGTATGCCCTACATTAAAGAGTTGTTCCTGTAAGTCGCTAACCTATATCTAGGACAAACTAGATGCAGGTGTAATATATTTGCTACATCAAATATTTCTCCACTCTTCGAATCTCCTCTCAAGATTTTAACGAAAATCTCTACCGAAATCTACAAAATTCCGTTCCAATTGGGGTCGCCATGTGTTCAAACTGTCCACCGAAAAATACACCCAGATAAACCTCGAATCGAACTATGTTTACTTATTGGCTCGGCCGATTGTGATTTTCATATTCAAACTTGCCTCGGAATGTTGTATTTTCCTCTGTATAGAGTTAATGCTACCATTTTTTTCAAACTTGCCATAGTATTTACGATGATAACACGATTTGTTTTTTTCATCTCGGTTACTCGAAAGAATTCAACGTTTGTTCATTACTAAACGAATAGCGCCTTTTATTGTAGTCTACTCTACGTTTCAAAGGAATTCCATTATACCTGCATCAGGTGATTATGGCGGTTAAATATTTCGCGTCTTGGGGTTCAACTCACAACTTTCCTTATGTTGCTGGAGTGTTTACCTGTATTTTATTAAATATTTTTTTTATACGTCTAACGTTGAAACTGTAACGTGGAGTTATATGGAAAATTTAATTACACGTTAAATTCTCTCGAATGTGTACTAATTCGCGAAAGAATTTCGTACTCGAGTCGAGAATTCGCTCAATTTTTATACGTTTCGAGTACCCGGTCTCGTTTCGAATACGATTTGTGGTTGTGTGCGAGTTATTCGAATGAGTTATTGTTTTGAAATGGATACAGAATGGTGAGGAATTTTTCTAGTGTTTTGGTGTGTTCGTGCTTGATCGTTGGTTTAAATAAGATTTTTAAAAAGTGGCTTGGAATTGGAATGAGGAAGTTTGAGTTTCAGGGATATTGTAGATGTGAGGAATTTCGTAATAAGTGTTGCGAATGTGGTAGAGAGAAGTCATGTTGGTGTATGTATTTTGTTCTAGATTAGATTTTAGATGGGCTTCTTGTTGATACGTTTAATCAAAGTTGGTATAAAGAAGGGAAAACGATTTATTGGGCGATTTTTCGTTATCATGAATTTCGAATTTGTATTACTTATATTTTATTTGAATGATGAAGGTTTGAGGACCAAAATTTGTTTAATTTTTTTCACCATTATGACCCAAAAGAGGGATAATTTATATTTTATTTGAATAATGAAGGTTTGAGGACCGCAATTTGCTCTTTTTTTTTACCAATACACGGTGTTCACTGACAGGAAAAACGAGAAAATCCAAAAAATTGCCAAAATTTTACATTGGTAGCCAGAAAACCAGGAAATAGCGAGAATTTTAATGATTTTGTTGCAAAAAGCAAGAATTTTCAACGTTTTCTTTTCTCTTTGAATTTTTTAATCAAAAGATGTAAAAGAGGTTCTTTTTTAGGAAAATTTTAAACAAGAAAAATGGCTAGAAAACTCAGAAAATAGCAAGAATTTTCATCCTTCAGATCCAGTGACACCATGCAATAAGTATGACCCAGAACTTGGGAAAAAAGATTATACACCTTTTCAAATATGCCATTGTCGTTTGGACTTCTTTTGTATTGTTTGGAAAACGTGAAGTAATACCCCAAAAAACACCAGTAGAAAAGCTGAAATGGTCTTCTGTGTCCAAAAAATAAATTTGATTTATCGATTGAAGCTATGTATCTTCTAAATTCTCACGTTACGAAGAATTTATAGAGAATTTTTAACCATTTCACAAGAATGTAAGATTACAAGCTAATGTTTTTTTAAAACTAGAATTTACTTTTATTTTATTTTTTGAAGTTGAAGTCTGTTTTTGTTATTATAAGGTCATTTTATGCCAATGTGTTCCCAGTTTTTTCCATATTTTACGTGGTTGTAGTCTTCCGTCTTCGAGAATGAAAACACTTCTGCAAATCAAAGCTCTATAAATCCGTTTTTAACTAAAATAGTGGGTATTCAAATTTCAAAGTTTTGTCTACTGGTTATGAAATTAATATGGAAAAATTCACCTTTTTGGAATTTGACGAATTTCAAACCTTAAAAGTTAGAGTTTTTGACATTCATCAAACCTTTGAGTGGTCTCTTGAGGAAAATTTTGTAATCCAGTATTGCCACCTTTTTGTCCCGGAAAATTCTCCGAGGATAGGGAGGGAATATTCTCAGAAAATCCAAAAATTGGGGCAAAATTTCATTGTTGGATTTTTTTTTACAAAAAATGATGTTTTTCAAAATTTTGTACTATTTTATTTTTCCTCGTGAAAAACCTCTTTGATTTTACTCATTGACTGACTGTTTTTAAAAATGACTCCGGTTATTTTTTGTTATCTACTATTTGCTCAAAAAGTTTTTTCAATTTTTTTTTTTTGGGGGGGGGGGGGATTGAATTGGGTAGTAAACAAGTAAAACCACCACAAAAGTTCGTATAATTATAAAAATATTTATTAATTTTTTTCTTTCCAAACTTGGTTTTTCATTCAAAAATATATTAAATTTGCACTTTTAACTCCTCTTTAAAAGTTTATGTATCATTCATAATTTTTTTTCATTTAAAATTTTTCTATTGTAAATTTGAGTTTTTATTTTTTTGGAGGGGCCAGGGGAAGGGAGGAGAAGTCTCCAATTTTTTTGTGTGTGATGAGCATTTTCAACATGAAAATTGGATCATTTTTGAAGAAAGAGCTAATAGGGGTTTTCAAAATTTTTTGTGAGAAGTAAACAGTCGACTAGCGATCTTTTTCTATTGATTTTTTTTTTAAATCAAGCGTATATTTGGAACTAAAGTCAGTTTTTTGTTGTAAAGTTTTCGCCTCTTCTTAGATATTATGGAAACCTCGAGAGAAAAAGAATATTTTGGAACTAAAATTGATTACTTTTGTAAGTTGGTCTCAGGGGCAAGTTCTTCTTCCTTTGTTTAATGTTTGGAATAAGTCCTTTAAAAGCTGTGTGAAAATTCTGTTGGAATCCTGCTTTTTGATTTTTGATTTCTGATTTTGTCGAACACAGTGTTGAAGGACTTGGAAATTCTGAAAAATTATTTTTGAGTAAAAATGAACGCACTATCTAGTAAATGAAAGTATCATTGAAAATTGAGAGATTATGTTCTCTTCAATTCCTGTAAAAATGTTCACAAAGGAATGTCTTGAACCTACGTAGATCTCTCCTTCCCCCCATCAAATTTTTTTCACGTATTTCAGACTGTATTTACTCCTACAATCGTAACAATAAGGAAATATGAACCAAAGTTCGTAATTCGTGAAAAATATACGAAAATTAAATCACATATTGCAGAAATGAAAAAAAAAAAAAAAAAAAAATAGGAAGAAAACAGTATTTACATTTAACGTGTCAACAATTCTAACAGTATTTTAAAATTTTTTATTCACTTTATATTTTTTGTAGTATTTTAAATAGATTTTACCATACTTAATTCGAATCTTCAAGTATAATTTCGAACTACATTTATTGTTGGTCTCGTATGCATAAATTATCCTTGAAAATGTTCAAAGTGGTATGGAAAGGGTCATAAAATGACCCAATGAATAAAGAAGGTGTTGAAATGCATCAGACAAATTGTTGAGGTCAGATTATATTCTCCGGATTTAAAATCGTTGAAAAATGAGGTATTTATCACATTTTTAACCTTACGTTGGCAGTATACTCAAGTAATGGTATTTTTAGTGTTGGTAACGTTTTCATGGAAGGAAATGAGTGACAAAAGTACATTTTCGAACCGGTTTTCTTGGCTTTTCGGAGGAGAGAAGTCGAATTATAATTTTTTGAACCCCCGTTTATTTTTACTTATTTTTTAATCCTACCATAACCTTCGTAAGAAAGTCTAATCAACGCATGATTTAAAAACCCCAATAGCTCTAAAAATTGAGAAAAAATGGTCTCACTTCAATTATCTCAGTATATTGGTCACTGTCAAATTCTTCAATCGGAAACCGAAGCTGAATCCGTTTACAAAATATTCGCAAAACTCCACTCCACCGGCCTCGTCACCTTTCTCAAAGAGAAAACACCCAACCTCTATGTCGCATACCTCAAATCCCAAAAAAATACCGCTTCAATTCGCACCTAATAATATTTCCTCACGTGAAAAAATGTGACAAGTATTTTGGCGGACAAACGTGTGTAAAAATACAACATAAAAACCAAACTCGTCCCATCAAAACAGTTACATTTTAAACGATAACGGTTATTTTATATTCATTCTTTAATTAATTGCTCAAATTAACCGAAGTCTCGGTTATTTCATGACATAACCATTATACCAACCAAACTTCTCTCGTCGCACCACCTTCGCCTCGTACCTTCGTATGCACCATACTTCACACGAATTTCATTCAGCCGACTCACGTACACGATATTCGATCATTTTCAAAGCTACATACATTGCTGCTGTCTGCTTGCTGGTTGAATTGAAATATTTTTGGTATGACTGGTCAACGTTCTACGACCAGACCCCTGTTCTCGTCGTATTCGCATCGTGTTGTCATGTGTAATTAACAGCTTCGTTTGGTTGTGTCGGTTAACATAGAAAAAAGGTACCCTTTCGCGAACCCACCCCAATGTTGGGGGTTCGACCGAGTCAAACAGATGCCCGATATACAGTACGTATTATGAAGAGTGGTTTGCTCAAAATTTTACCCTTGCTTGTTTCCAACACCGGTGTAGTTGAATTCTGGGTAGCTCTGTGGTATTATGACGTAATTTTTTTCCGGGAAACTTATTTATGTAGGTATGTCAAAAATTTCATGGTGTGAAAAAAAGCAAAATTTAATATATTGATAGAAATATGATAAAGTGAGTAATTGGTTGGACTGAGATCAGTTTTTTTTATCGATGATGAGGATCATGGGGGGGGGAGTGATGAATTGGTTGCAAAATGACTTCAAAGTAAGGTTGTCAACTGAAATTTCAAATAATCACTATTTTGGCAAAAAAAACACAAAAAAACGCATCACCAAACAGCACCGTAGCCAATTTGTCCTAAAATTACTAAAATCGCTGTTTTTTCTCCAGAAGTCGTTCAGAAATCATTCATCACTGAACTAATCCTTGAAAAATCACTTTTATCATTGTATTCATCCTCAAGAATCACTTTATAAAAGTAGGTAAAAAATGTCAAAATCGCCAGGAATGGCTGTTTTCCATTTTTTTTTCAAATATTTTTTATCTAAAATCACAAAAATCATTGAAAATTGAAAAGTAAACCTTGCTAACAGAGTGGAAAATCACCAAAATCACTGAAAAAAATCACTAAACTTGTTCAAAAGCTGAAAAATCACTGAGGTTGGCAACCTTGTTTCAAAGAAATGCGATGAAAATTCCAGTTCCTTTTATTTTTTTTACTTCCTCCTCTCAATTCATTCAGCGTTGGAAGCGATGACTTCATCGCACCACTACAAATGCAAATACCAGTTCATGTACCAATTTGTGCATTTTTTCAAATGGGAGATTGACGAAAAAATTAACATTTATGCTTATGGGAGTTCTGTCGTTTTTTCAATTTTTCTCAGTTTTGATTGCGTTGAATTTTTTAATTCTGATAATTTTGACGAGTTAAACTATCAAATTAGTCAAAATTGTCAAAACAAAAAGAATTAAACACATCAAAAATGAAAAAAATTAGAAAAACTAGACCTCCCATAAAAATCAATGTTAATTTTTTCGCGATCCCCCTTTTGAAAAAGTACACAAACTGATAAAGTGCATTTGTAGTAGTAAATGTGACGTCAGACTTTGAAATTCGTTTCGCAACACCTGAGGTATGGAAATTTCAGAACGATAAAATTAATTCTTGGAATTAAGAAACGAATACGATATGAAGAAATATCGTTAGTCTGTGTTTCTCTAGATAATACTATTCTTTTCTACGAATGCTTATCTCAGCGAATTGGAATTAGTCGCTTGTCTTGATAACGATAAAATTTGCAACCTCGTTGCAATTGTTGCAAGATATTGAATACTTGATGTAGGTATTGTCTGCGAAAACTGATTAGCTGAGTGAGTTCTTTTGATGGTTTCTGATGAGTTTGTAATTCTGGCGGTTGAAACGTAAACTCATATAATTTTATAGAAATTTCAATTTTTTGGATGTGATTTTACTACATTGTATGATCTTAAAAAATCGATTTTTTGTGTCTAAAAATGTCATTGAAAATATTGAATTTTACTACCCAAAAAAATAATTTATGATCTGAAAAATGGATCAGAATCACCTCACGGAATTGAAATAATTCAATTAGAAATCTAAAAGTAATGTTCGAAATGAAAAATGTGAATTAAGAATTCAGTAAATTGTGAAATAGTCGAGTTTTTTGTTACAAAATTCGATTTTATAGACAAACAGGCGTCGTACTGAGTGACTTTTTTTAGTTGTTGACATTTTTTTGAAAATTTTTTTGAAAAAAATTCAACTGCAGGTATAACTTTTTTGCTTTTATACTTTTTTCTCGATTTTTTTAGTGTTTGAAAAACAGATTTAACTATTTTATGTGTTGTCAGGATCTTGCTGTAATCAAATCTAATGTTCAATATTCCAAATTCAAAAGTAAAAATAGTAAAAAATTTTGTTGGCTTTTGGTAGTTCTACAGCGATCGAACCAGACACACTGAGAAAAATGGAGAATGAAAAATGAATGGAAAGTGTTGCAAAAAATTATAAATTTTATCCAAAAATAAATAAATTTTATCAAAAAAAAAAAAAGTTTATCCAAAAAAAATAATAACGTGGCACCATTCGCAAAATTAGCAATTTTTATCAAAAAAAATAATAAAATTTATCACGAAATTTGGTAAAGTTTATTGCATAGAAAATAAAGTTTGTCAATTTTGCGATAAAGTTTGTCAATTTTGCGATAAATATTATTATTTGGCGATAAATATTATTATTTTTTGAATAAATTTTACTAGTTTTGTGAATGGTGCCTTTTTATTATTACGTTTAATAAAATTTATTATTTATTTTTTTGAGTGCAGTTGAATTTGCTTGAATTTTGAATCTCAAATTTGGTTATGGCAGACCCTTAAATTTAATAACACTTTTACCTACTATGATTTTTCGTATTTCTTTGAAAACAAAAAATTTGTTTTGTTTGGTTTTCAGTTTTTTTAGGAGGAAGAAAAGAAGGATAGGGGCCGTTTATTTGTCATGTTTTTTTTGAATGGTCGAAAAACGACACAGATTGGAATATTTATTAAATTTGAAACTTTAAAATCACGTTATGAAAATAAAAAATTCTGCTCAAACGTTCAAAATTTATTGAGTCGCAGATTACGACATTAGAAAAAAAAAGGAATTTTTCAATTTTAAATTCCGTAAGTTTTATTCCAAATGAAGTAATTTAAATTTTTATGTGGTGAATGGGGTGTCAAAAGAGTCAAACCGATCCACAGTGGACTCAATTGACAATTTAAGGGGAAAAAAGTCCCATGAAGCTATTTCAAAATTTTTCGGACGGTACATACGTAATTTTTAACTCTGAATCCAAATTTAACATTATTTTTGCATCAGGACCCTCGGGAAGGGGGGGGGTGAAAAATGTAAAATGGGGTTTGAAGTTGATATGGGTATCCAAATCTACATTTTCAAGGGTGCTGAAAACAAATATGATATTATTTTTGCACTAAGACCTAATGGAGTGAGAGGGGTGAAAAATGTAAAATGGGATGTAAAGTTCTGTGCGATCCCTGAAAAAGTCCCTAAATTGAAGAGAAAAATGAATATTACGCAAGGAAAGGCCTGCATTTGGCTCATAAATCTACCAATTTTCATTTAAAATTCATTTTTTTAAATAAATTTTTTCTTTAGAATGATAAATTGAATTTTGAATTTTTTATCTCGTTAATTTTCTATGTATGGAAGGGGGGGGGGGGGGGGTCTTGTCGATTTTTTTCAACAGTTTTGAATTATTGCATATTTGTTTGCCAGAAAATTTTTTTAAATACCATGGCAATTTTTTCTGATAAAATAGGGATAAACGTGTTTAAATTAATGAATTAGAAGTCACCTTTTTGTACTGGGAATATTTTGTTTTTTTGGGGAGGGGAAGAGGATAAGGTAGTGATTTATTATACATCAGAATGAGTCATTATCGAAAAATTGATTTACTTAATAGAAAATTAATTGTTTGTGAAGTGGAAGAATAAAATTGATATCATTTTCAAAATTAGCGTTTCGAAAATTAGATCTAAAACTCTTTACAGAATCAAAATACCCCTACAAAAAGTTTCCAAACTTGGACCAGTGTTTCTTTTCACGTAAATTAATTTTTATCTCTCAAATAAGCAAGAGAAGGGTTCAATTTTACTTTCGTCCAGAACAGTTGATTCCTTTAACGAAAACTTTTTAATAACGGAAAAATAATACTTCATGGGTCGAAAATAACTCGAAAAGTATGACAAAAACTCTTCGAAAATGAATACCCAATTAGACAAAAATTAATAAAAAAATGATTAAAATAAATTTTCGAAAAAACTTCAAGTTTTTCCTCCTTTTCGCATTCCTCGTTTCTTCTTTTCATTATGTACGGGCCATTTCACGTTATTTTGATCGATTGACGACGGTTTTTCTCACCCTTTTCAAACCGCCACCTTGCACAGCTACCTGCTAAAAACAATAGACAAGAGTTGATAAACCTTAGATGGAATTCTTTCGTAAAAAAATATTTCACACCGAGCATTAACACGACCGGGTCGAACGAAATGTTTCACCGGGTACCTATTTTTAAATTTGGAGAATCGCCTCAGGTATCGAAACACTTGCTACCGTGTTGAATTCCAAATCACGACCGCTTATGTTCGGTGTAAATTCTGCTCGAAATGTACCGATATACCTTTTTACTTTCCGGACAGCGCGAAGCGTTGTAAGGAAAGTATTGTTTTCGGGTCGAAATTCGTTTTCGCCAATATTGAGTTTAGACAAAATCTGATTTTGTACAAGTTTGTTTTGACCATTTTCCAGGTGATGTTCCGTATGTATGTATGTATGTATGTATGTATGTATGTATGTATGTATGTATGTATGTATGTATGTATGTATGTATGTATGTATGTATGTGGGACAAAAAAGTGTCTGTGAACACGATTACGCCCGTCCTAATTGATAAATTTCGTTGAAATTAAAATGGGAGTTGAGGTTTGAACAGAGGAAGGCTACGCCAAAATTTCAGATCGATAGGTTCAGTAGAAAAAATTTTACAAGCAATTTAATGCAAAAATCTTTGAGTTTGGTCATTTGCCGCGTTACATTGCATGTAATCGTAATCTAAAACGCGATAATAATTCCTCTCCTTATCGATGGAGAAACGTATTTAGTGAGAAACATATGTATCCCGCGTCAGCATTTTTGTCTTTTTCTTTCAAGATAACTGATATTTTTTCCCGGCAAACATAATGATACACGAAATTGATTTAGTTAATTTTTTTTTTCATGGGCAAAATTCAGACAAGTAGGTACCTACGTTTTTCGCTCGTTGATTTTTTTTACACCTGTCCGGAAAGTTTGTGATGCTTGCATCACTGTTTATTTTTTGTTGATTTTTTTTCATCTTACACTCTCGTGTACTTATAAGGTATGAACTCAGTACTACGACGTTGGTTCGTATATTTTAGAAGCACTTATCCTTAACCTTGCTATCTTTACACTATTACCGGGATATTCGGCGTCGAAAAAAATACCACAAGAGAAAAATCAACGGAAAACCGTTTCCTTTTTCTGTTACCCGGCAGTATTTCTTCGTCGCGAAATAAATCATTCGTCGGTACGCTATTTAAGGAATTAAATCACCGAGACGCAATCTCACCCTAATATTAGCATGTTTTTCGCCAAAAATACCTTCGCGAGGAGAAAAAATGAAAATGATATTCAATTTCACGAACAACAACAATTTATTTAAACAGCTCACCTTTTCGCGAAATATTTCTACCTTTGAAATGACGCGATATAAGCCGAGAGAGTGAATTTAAAAGATATCGGGATAAAAAACTGTACGAGCTTCAACACATTTGCGCCGAAGGGGGGCAAAATGGGTAAAGAATTTAGCCATATTAAAGAGGAAACAAATCCTCGCCATGAAATACGACGACGAAAAACAGCGAATAGTTTTCGTACTGTGAAATATACGCACTTTAAATATCGTAAATATTATTTTTCGCCAAATTGCCTCCCTTTATTGAAATCTTATCGATGGGTTGGTTAAATATTTGTTATTTTACGCCGATATTTCGCCACTTTTGATACCAAAACAAAAACCGATCAACGAAATTGAAAGGGGGCTTTTCGCCCTGTAAGTTTCAAGTTGCTGGTTGACAAGAAGTGATTTTTTTTCAGGCTTCGTCGACCTTCAGTCATAATAAATCCGGTCATTATCGATAGACTTGTTTACATCGTAGTTCGTATATTCTGAGTGAATTTTTAGAAGTGTCGAGTCTTAGCCACGCCGCCATATATTTTCTAAGGATTCTAGAATTATGAAATATGAGGTAGAGGTAGAAAAAAAATGGTTCATAATACGAGGGCTCGTGTTTCATATTGATTCGATCGCGTATAGTCGTCGTCGCTAAGCAATTTACGTAATTAGTCGACTTCGCATCGGAGTAAGTGTAATTTCTTTTATTGCATACATCGTATGCTAACCCACGATGACGAAAAGATTAATCGATTTTTATGCTCGGTACGTGCCTTACATATATTTCTTAGCGGCCGGCTGCGGATTTTGCTTTTCTCACGCATTATGCCGAAAATTTCGCCAAGAAGGGAAATTTTCTCGCGTGTTCGCGTACCGTACATGTACAAATTGGTCTCGATGGGTCGAGGGGAATAATAAATGAAAACCTCAAACGGTTAAACTAGGTTAAAGTTGCTTAATAAATCAAGCCGAGTAAAACAATTATAACGACGCTATATGGACCCCCTGTCATGTACCGAAGATGATAATAATACATTATAATAGCGACACATACGCGTATATACCGAGCCAGACCTATGACGAGGATATTCACTCTGGCACTCATTAGCAGCGCCGCTACTTCCATAGACTATGGTGATGCTCGTTTATGCGTGTACATGTCCTACAACCTTACTTATATTATACTTATGTACCGTCGTAATACGACGAATGGGAATGAGTTTAAACGCCAACGTTTAAAGTGATTTGGAAATTTTAAATTCCGTCCTGGGAATAGTTATTATGGCCGGGTTTAAAAGGTGTGCTAGTGGTAAAGTAAACGAAACTCTTCCGCCTGCGTATACATTTTTAAATAAGCCCATCGTCGTGCACGGTGGTGTATTTTTAATAAAGTGTTTCAATTTTAAGGTACTTAAGTATTGCAACATGTTAGAGGTAGAGCTTTGCCGGTATGGGATACGATTAAGTATTTAAGTTGTTTTTAGGGGTGTGTTGTAATGGTGTCTTATTACAGCGGGAAAATTTGGAGTGCCAGGGTGGTGAGAGGTGGGGTGTCTCGAGATGGAGGTTTATTCAAAATTTGATTAAGGAAGTGAAAAATTATGGGCTTGATGCGAGTAATATGTTGAAGATGTTTTTAACTCCTCGAGTATTTTTTAGATTCAACCATTATTCAAGAAATTAGTTGGTTTCAAAATTTGGAAAAATCTATTTTTTTCTATCAACTTTGAAATATCGAACAAATTAATGCGAAGAATTACGAAAAATTTAATTTTATCGCAATCAGTCCATGGTTTTATGGTTTTGGATTTTGTGTCGAAAAAAGTTATTACTTTGCGGAGATCCTCATGAGCTGCTTGAGGAAGGGGGGAGATGTCAGAAGTGGTCTCGGTGACAGTTCGCGGGGTCCAAGAAAATCTGAGGAATTGAATGCCGCAAACCTAAAAGCTTCATCTCTTTTCAGATGCCTTTGATGCGACTTCAAAAGTTCAATGGTCCACCCTGTTTATTACATACTTTCACCGTTATAATTTACATATTATACCTCTAAAATTCTGGTTGTCAGTTTTGAATTTGAGCCTTTTAAAAATATGTAGTTTGATGTTGAAAATGTTTTATCAGCGAAGGAAGTGATGTCTCAGGTAGTTCTGGGTCGAAGCAAACGCCAAAAATGTTACGTACGTTTTGTCTATCATCATTTTCGGAGGAGCTGAAAGAGAAAATGACTTCAACTACATGATTTAGTTTCTGAAATCGTAATTGAGGCACATGGTGTCCATTCTCTGGAAAACCGGGAAAAGTCAGGGAATTTTGGTGGTCTGGAAAAGTCAGGGAATTTTGGAATTTTCTCTGGAATTTTTCGAAAATCCCAAAAAATGTAAATCATTTAGAAAAATGTTTTTTTGCTTACCTATTTTATTATAAATTTTTCAAAAAATTTCGCCCTCGCTCCGCTCGGGCCAAATTATTACATCTTTTGTCCAGTTATTGTCTTATTCATCATTTTTTGTCGGTCGAAATGTACAATAAAATTGATACATATTTAAAATACATGTCTTTGTCCATTGAATTATGAATTATCCAAAAAAAATTTCCCTCGCTACGCTCGGGGTAATTTACACTTTTTCTTTCTACAGAATTTATTTTTAATCTTAAATTTCTTGGAAACTTACTTTTTAATGAGCTGTAATGAGAAAGAAACGTCATGATGCCCTTGACCACGATGTTGAAAAAAAGGGAGGGAATGGAACAAAAATCGAAATTATTGGCCATGTTTTAGAAAACATGAATGAGGGAAAAGTGGTGAATTTTCATCTTTTGAAGAACTTTTTTCGCAAAAATTTTCGCCCTCGCTTCGCTCGGGCTCAACACATTTATATATTTTCATAAAATGATTTATATTTTACCTTCTCATTCACTTTTTCATTTATTGGTACAAACTAAAAAATTGCAAGGGATTGCGTGAATTTATAAATTTTGAGACAAGTGTTTTTCATTTTGAAGGGGAAGGGGGGGAATGAAATGTGAAGAAAATTTTGAATTTTTAGCCCGGAAAAATCCGAATTTTTATTCGCTCAATTTGGTAAACACCCTGGCATATTTTTTTCATGTTTCAAAACTTAATTTTGCGTGGGAATACTTGGTTTTTCCTTTTTATTTAAATTTTTTCTGTAGGTAATAAATTCAAATTTTCAAATTTTTGTGGCGAGGGGGAGTTGGATGGGTGGAAAAATTTTCAGAATTGAATTTGAATATTTTTTTTGACCCGAAGAAGGGCATCTAAAGATCTCGTAAAAAGTATCTAGTGATTTTGAAAAAAAAAATCGAGTGGACACCATGCAAGGTTGAAGTTATCATCACCTTTAATCCGTTCAGTGTTTCAGTCTTGATGGTGTACGAAAACTGCGTTATTTTTTTGTTCATTTTGATTCAAGGAAGTCAGAAACACAGTCAACTTATTTGTTGAAAATTTGCAGAATTGTAAAATTTGAAGTTTTATTGAAGAACAATTTGTGGAGGATTTTTAGTCGGTTTTGAAGATGAAAATCTTTTAATAATTTCCTAAAAATTTATCTAAAACGTCACGATGAATCTCACGTGATTTTTGTTATTTTATTATTTTTCAGCATTTTAACTCGTGATTTTCTTACTTGAATTATCTTGCAATTTGAGCGAGACTCAAAAATTCTGCTCAAACGTTCAAAATCAAGTCACAGATTCCAACACGAGAACAAAAAAATAATTTTTCAATTTTAAATTCCATAAGGTTTATTCCAAATGAAATAATTTTAGTTTTTATGCGGTAGTGGGGAAGGGTGTCAAAGGAGTCGAGCAGATCCCTGAAAAAGTACTTCAATTGAAGAAAAAAATGAGATCGTTTGAGTTACGACAGATTGTAATAAACGAGATGTACAACGAGAAGTTGAGGAAAAATCGATATTTTTAATACGAAGAAATTAAGTATAATTTTTTTCCGTGTATTATATATTTTTTTTAATTTAAAATAAAATAATTGGGTATTATTTGAAAAATTAAAATGTTTTGGAACAAAAATTATCAAAGAATGGTATAATCTTCTGCTCTCTCTCCCTCTAGAAGATTGAATGTTTTGATGGTGTGGAAATTATGAAAAAGTCGAAGAAAATCATTTTTGAAAGAGTGGCAATATTTTTTTCGATCAATTTTTTTTCTGATGATTTTTTCTACTGATTTTTGTTATTTTTTTTAAAAATTGATTATATTTTTCGAATTTTTAAATTTACGAGATTTTTTCTCAATTTGAATTTATCTTACATTTGCCAATTTTTTTCATCATGTTATCGAAATTTCCATAAAAATGTGTTTACTGCGGTATTTTGGAATTTTATCAATCTTTTGTGTTTGAAATTTTTAAAAATGGGTTTTTGAAAGCTATATTTTTTATGTTTTTATATTATTTCAACAAAATATGAATTTAACGTCACTTCAACTCAGTTTTCGTGAAATTTTATCGATTTTTTGGAATTTTTTTAATATTTGAAAAACTTTTGGTGTGGTAATTTTAATGATATTATCCCGCAAGGTATTTCTGTAAAATTTGTAATAATTTGTTTTTATAGGTGATTTTTGTTGAATGTGAACGCTTAATACTTTTTGTAGCATTTTTAGGAACGTTTACCATACTTGGGTATGTAGTTGTTCCAATTGTTGTTTTTTGGAAACAATTTTCATCGCTTCACTTATTTCGAATGATTTTCGTGATATTTCGAATTGCTTGTGGAGTAATAATTCAACAAGTTGATCGTTAATACCAGGAAGTTGACCATTTCGATAATTCTGTCCGTCGTTTTGACTACTTCAGTTATACTTTTTCAAATTTCAATCACTTTTTTTGTAATTATTTTTTGTTAAGGATGCTTTTGTTTACGTCAACGATATTTTCATCTGGTGTACTTTTCATAGCCAGCAGAAGTCAAAATTTCTTCTTTTATTTTTTTTCACTAATTCAAGGAGGAATTTATTGGGAAATAAGTTTTGAAATTTCATTTGAGATACCCATCGATCTTAATTCAGAATCTTATATTTTTTTGAGAAATTCGTTCAGTTATGCATTAAGTTTATCTATTGAATTGATCATTTATCAATAATTAGGAGTATATAAGGGGGGAGGGCAGGAATAATAAAAAATTATACAATGTCCGACGAAGAAATATGCTGATTAAATACTTAGTACCTATTTTTTGATAAATTTCAATTGAAAAGAATCAATGATTTCACGAAAAACTTGTTTTTGCGACGAAATAATGTGCTTACAAGTATCAAAAAATTGTTGATTCAGGAAATTACCTGAAAGAGAGTTCTTTCTATTTTTAGAACTCAGCTTTTATCTTCAATTCTCCTTCTCTCATGCCAGTTTTTGGTTCAATCGTGAATCTAAACTTGTGTAAACGTGTATGTACTATATGTATTTACGTACCTACGGTTATGAAAAACTCAGATAATGATGATCCTTTTTCGACAAACCAGCACAGGAAAATCATTCGTAGTTGGATACGATAAAGATCAACAAAAATCATCTGTAACAACGAGGCAAATTATTTATAGAATCGTACAGAACTGGAAAATACGTACGCTGCGTGCGAAATGCTTATCTTTCTTTCGATAAAAGTTTGAAAAGTTGATTACGGATTTTAGGGGTTAAAATGGAATAATCCAAGCGTAACGCATACAATTGCCGAAGAGATAATTGCTTACGTACAAAGACGTATTTACAGTACATTATGTGTACGTATTTATCACGATTCGAGTAAAATTTTGCTTTCGAGTTGAAAATGGTCACAAATGTGAAAATTCCCAGTCGTTTTGTCGAAACAAGCTACAACCGAGTGCAATACTTTTCAAATCAAGAAATAACAAAAATAGTACTGTCTGCGAGATAATTCTGTAATAATAGGTACGATTATCTGTATAAATGCAGCACTCAACATTTCGAAAATAACTATGCACATTTTAACTGGTTTGACCTTCGACGTGTTTGAATTTGAGCACGATAAGTATAGTATACCTACTTACGATGATTTTGAATATGCAACACGTTCGAGAATCGAATTATTTTTTGATTAGATTAATTTTAGGTAATGCAAGTACTCGATTTGAAAGCTAAATTTGTAGAATACCTCGAGTGTAATTTTTAGCTACGTAAATTGTTTTGTTATGATCTCGGTCTTGCAATTTCATTTAGCATGTCGTTCAATTATTTGTAAGGAAACAATGGGAAATGGAGGGAGATCTGCCCTCCCACTCAAGATGGAAAATTTTTTGGTTGATATAAATTAGCAATTTTTGTTTAAATCTGACAAATTTTCTCTAAAAAAAATTGGCAAAGGGTTTAGCCAGAAATCGGTCCCAGCTCCGATTTTAGTGTAGTTACTTTGATGTAAAAAAATGCTGTAATTTTATTATTTTAGTGTCAACAATTTTTAATGCAGTGGAAGTGAAGGAAATTTACTGTTTTTTTTTTTTACATTTTGTAGAGGTGTATTTACGATAATTTTTTCATCAATTGTGGTGCACGCCTTCACGTTTATTCAGCCATTCGAAGTTTTCAAACGTGAAAAACACCATAGAAGCGAAGACTCAACTCTTAAACATGATAACAGATGGATTTTGAAATGTAATATGTAAATGGGAGTAAAATAGTATGTGTGGGGGCCAGGAGGAAGGGGAGGAAGAGGTAAGTGCATGTGAAGTTATGACCGAATGAAAAATTCAATCTCATATTCGTATGTTTTGGTCAAAATACCTCGATAAAAACCCTTTTCGCAATCGTTTTACTTAAAGTCTCGAAATTCACTTTTTTTGTCATAAAATTTAGTGAAAAAAGTGAATTTTGAGAATTTGAGTAAAACGATCTCGAAAAAAGGTTGTTTATTGGGGTATTTTAACCCGCTGAACACGAATCCGATGTTGATTTCTTCATTTGGTCATTTATTTACGAATAAAACGCTCAAAATTTGAAAAATCTGCTAAAATAATAACATTTCTGTACGGTTTTACGTGATTTTCGATTCTTAGTTCTGAGAAATGGCCAAAATCAGATACACAAGGAAATTCTACATAAAAAATGAATTCTTTAGTAATTTTTCCAGGTGGTTGTTCTTCGCTTATGTGGGCTTTTTAACATCAAAAACCTTAAAATGGTCGAAAAAACACGAAGGGATACACCAAAATTGATGAAAGAATTATTTCAAGTACACCTCTACGAGATGTAATTTTGTGCCAAAGAACAGAAAATTTCTTTCGTTTCCGTTGTAATTAGAAATTTTTGAAAATGATGCAAATTGCCATAATTCCAAAAGAGAGAAGGTGGGAGGCTCAAAAAAATTTCAGAATATTTTTAAATCAAGGGACGTCATCTGAGGGGATGAGATTTGAATGAAAATCAGACCTGGGGCTGGTTTTCACTCAGTGGCGTAGCCAGAAATTTCTCATGGAGGGGGGGGGGGGGTCCGAACTTTCATAATTTTTGAAAAATTTTGAGTTCACCCTCTCCCCTTTCTCCACTAAATTTCCTTTTACTATAAAAACACTAAATTCAAAATTTGAATTATTTCCGTAAATATTACACTGAAAAAACAAATAAATACATTTTGTTCAAAAAAAAAAATAACGGAACACCATTCACAAAATTGGCAAAATTTATTCTAAAAAATGATAATATTTATTTTTATGCAATAAATTTTAATATTATTATTTTTTTAGACTAAATTTTGCCAATTTTGTAAAAGGTGTTCTGTTATTATTTTTTTGGATAAAATTTATTTTTTTGGGGGTAAAATTTATCATTTTTTAAACACTTTTTATTTATTTCTCATTTCTAATTTTTTTCAGTGTAAGGATTGGCACAGGTGTTATGAAGTTCTGAAGCGATTTGCATTGAATATTTATGAAAAATACTTCAATGAAAATGTAATTTTGGAACAAATAACTTACATACTAATTATTTTGACCTTAAAACCAAATATATGTACAAATCCAAGTAGTGGGGTCGGAAGCTTTTTTGGGAGGGTACAAAGTGGGTATGGAGACTTGGAATACCAAACAGGGTAGGGAGAAAAGGGGAGCCTTTTTTTGCACTGTGACCTTAAATAGTCCATATGTATGTAATTGTGATTTTGTCCATACTCGAGCGAAGCTTTGAGAAAATTTGATTTTTAATGCCCCAAAAAGGAATTTTTTTCATGTGAATTCTTGACCTTATGGCAGTGGCGTAGCTAGGATTTTGTCAAGGGGGGGGGGGCAAGAACGAGTTTTTATGTCAAATTTTCTGTGGGCTTTTTGAAACATAGCAAGTATTTTTTTCATGGCGTATTTTGTAGTGTACGTATAACTGAGTCTGAGTTGAGGTAGCGGGTGTGTAATAAAAAGACTGTAACACAATGATTTATAGGATTTTTGGAACAAACACTTTATACTGTCTAAATCTGAATTAGCCAATTTTTGTAATATTCCAACTTTTTGATTCTGCGAAATAAATTTATTTGAAAATCAGTGATTTTTCACTGATATTTTATTTAGTTAAAATTACTGAATTTTTTGACAAATTGGAAATTGATTAAGAAATCAGTAAGTTTTAACTAAAATACCAGTGAAAATTACCAAATTTCGATGAAAATTATTTCACTAATCTGAAAAAGGAAAATCTTATCAAATTTGATTGATTCAAATCGAAAGGATGATACTGTGTTCAAAAAATAAAGACATGACAGTAAAATACTGCCGAAGCGAAGCGAGAGCGAATTTTTTTTTTGGAAAAATCATGTTTGAAAAAAAAGGTCATGAGGCCATGAGGGGGCGATCGCCCCAGTCGCCCCCCCTTGGCTACGCCACTGCCTTATGGAGGTGTCCGTACCCTCTGGACCCCCTTGGCCACGTCACTGTTTCCATGCACTCACCTTATTTGGCCCGACCCTTTTGAGGTCGATTGGCAAATTATTTCTAAAAAGTGACAAAATTTTGTTTTTCTTCAAATTTTTAATAAAAATCCTTCCTTCGTATATAGTTACGAGAGCTCGTGCACAAAGATACATTATACTTGCGTATCTTGATACGATATGAATAATCGTCTCGGAAGTAAATTGGCTCGAGCCGCGAAGACATAGCGAATATACCCACCATAATGGCTCAGGTAACATTTAACAAGATCTTGTTACCGCGAAGGAAGCCTAATTAATACGACATCGAAGAAGTGGCATCGTGCTCTTTTAATGATTCTCGTGCTATTTGCCCTAGCCCAAGACTATATGAATACGAGAGGGTTACACAGTTTCGTTTATGGTATTTATACCGGTCTTAGTCGCGAAACGGCTGCTACAATGGTGGTCGTTCATCGTCACATCGTCATCGAGTATTACGAAAATATTATCGACACCTGCTTCGCATTACACCTACGTCGACGAATGGGTTTTAATAATAGGTTGAGTTTTTTTCAACTTTTTTCCCCCAGCCCCAGTACGTAATGTAAAAACGGAAACGTTTGACGTGGCATTTTGCGAATACTAAAGAAAGGAGCATCGTCGACGTAAATTTCACATAATCAATCAAGATTACAATCGCGGTCGGACAATTAGCACGCGAATTATCTGATGAAACGTTTCGCCAGGCCTGTTTTGTAAATCAGCGGCGGGGTGTTAATTATATGTACAGTACAAGAAACGATGTAATTTCAAAGCGAAGAGGATACATTGTGTATATACCTTTCCGCGGCGACGAATTGGTTCGCATGAATGAACGACAGCGATGAAGATGTCGCGCAATGAATGCGGTAAAAAAGGACGAGGCGATTTGTAATGAATTAATTGCTCGTAACAATCGATTAATCGCACTTCGGCGTATTTATGTTCATGACCTAGTTATCGTAGTGTATTAAGATTTTAGTTTAGGTGCGTTTTTCCCCTCCTCCTCGTCCTCCCAGCACCTTGTTTTGTTTTATTATATACTCGTTATAACGATGCCACCGCCGCGTCATGTAATGAAGAATTTTTTTCATATTGCGACGCCGCCGTGGTACGGAGGAGACTAAACATGAGGATGACATTGCCGAAGGGAAATTTGAATATTTATCAGTAATGTTAACTATTTTATGCCAAAGGTGATGGTTGCTTTGATGTTAACGAGACGCTTTATTCGGGCGAAAATTATACGCGAAAGTATGCTAAGACGACGTTGACACGTTCCCCGGCTCGTGCATCAGCATTAGAGAAAATTCCAAGCTCGTCGGCGAAATTATATTACTGATTATTTCAGCCTTTAGATATCATATCGATTCTTCCTCGTCGCGTATCATTTGCTCACTTCGCTTACCGCACGGTGGGGTTGGCGTCCGCTCTCGAATGTTATTGCGTGGTTAAATATGCTCTGCGGAATCTCGGTGTAAGAAAATTGTAATCAGAGATCGCGTATAGCAAGGTTAGTACGTGTGTTTGTTCGTATCCATGTACATATGTGTCGAGTCAGCGTGAGTTATCAGAGTTATTAATGAATTTACAGGGTGTTGTGGTCGTATACGCTGATATGGGTTTTATTATCGGATTAGCCACAGGTGGCGAGCTGAGTTGCGAAGGAGGTATCGAAGGTTTTTGTAATTGCTCGAGGGTGTTTGGGTTTCGAATCGAGGAATTTTTATGATGGTTTTTGAAAATATCCGTGGTTGGGAGTGAATTGCGTTGGGTTTTGGCCGGATGATGAGGGTAGGATATATTGAGATTTAGGCGAGTTGTACTTGGAAAGTTTATATTTTGTTTCGATATTTTGAGTAAATTACGGATTAGATTCAAAAATTGTCAAAATTTGAGAAATGTTATTATCAAGGGGTGATTTTGATAAATCATGTTTTTCAAAATCGTCATGGTAAATTATTTAGATAAAAATATTAAAAGTCGTCGAAATGTTTTTGACAAAAAAACAACGATGAAAGTGTTGAATAACTAAGTAGAATGTGAAGAAGTGATTATTTTGACCAGAATGTTGTGCATTTATGTTCTTGATGAGTTTTTGAAAGGTTGCCAACCAAGATTTCGAAAAATCACTATTTTGGTCAAAAAACCGCATCACTAAAAATTACTGTAGTCAATTTGTTCAAAAATCACTTTATCTTTGCATTCGTCCTCAAAAACCACATTATGAAAGTAAAAAAAATTTCAAAATCTTCGAAAATGACCGTTTTTTAAATATTTTTCATCAAAAGTCACAAAAATCACTGAAAATTGATTGAAAAGTAGACCTGGCAAACGGGGTGAAAAATTATCATAATCAGTGAAATCTTCAAAAATCACTTAACTTTTTCAAAAGCTGAAAAATAACTGATTTCAGTGAGAAATCTTGAAGTTGGCAACGCGCAAGACTGTGACTTGTAAATGTTAACAATCTTCCTTTCTCACCAGTAGGTTCTGTTATCAACAAGCGATAATTTATTATGATAAAAAAACATGGATATGTTATGGCTCCGAAGATTGGAGGAGGGAGGGCTGGAGCAGCGGGTATAGAAAATTCGTAAATTCGAAAAAAGTGCGGAATTTTTGTAAATGAGTTTGAAAGTACAAAAAAAAATACACCTGGCTAAAATTTAGAAAGTCAGACAATTTTTCATTTTGTTTCCTTGGCATAATGAAATTTTAACATTTTATAATTGTATTTTTTTGCAAAAAATTTCGTTCTCGTTTCGTCGTACTTGATAAATTGACATATCTCAGCGCGATTGAGCAGGCCAGAAAATTTGTACACCGACTTGCGTGAAATTTATCGTTTCGCACACGTTATTTCATTGGGGAAGGGTGAGGGTGGGGAGGAGAGAATTGATTGTGAGAAATATTTAGAATTTTCTGTTCAACGAAGTCCAAAAACAGTACGATTTTTCATTCTTAATGAATTTTTCGTGGTATTTTAATTTTTTTGTTTTCATGATTTTTTGGCTCAGGGTGTCTACCGGTCGCGAAAGTCGCGAAAGTCGCGAAAAAGTCGCGAATTTTGATTTAGGTCGCTGAAGTCGCGAAAAAGTCGCGAAATTGACCCAAAATTCATCAAAAGTCACGAATTTTTCCGAAATTACTTGAATTTTTTTCACCTTGTACAAAACGGAAAAAGTAAAGAAATTATACCTTTTTGAACATTTTTTCTAAAAATTTTCGCTCTCGCTTCGCTCGAACTCATTAATTTTTAAAACCCATTCTTCCTTCTTCCCTTCTATTTCAGACAATTGAATATTTTGAAGCGGAAAAAATAAGTTCTTGTGGGAGATTTAGTAGCGGTCACGATTGGGATTTTCAAATGGAGTATCTCGTGTCCATTCTCGGGAAAATCTCAAAAAATCGGCGAATTTTGGAATTTTCAGTGGGATTTTTAAAAATTTAAAAGGAGAAAACATTCGAAAATATGACACTTTTTTGCTGTTTTTTAAATAAATTCTTCAAAAAAATTTCGCCCTCGCATCGCTCGGGCAGTAACCATTTATCTTCTCTATCATAAAATAATTTACTGTTAGAAAATTTTTGTGAAAAATTTCATTTTTTTAAAATTAAAGACGTATTTTTTTCTGTAGGTATATGAAATTTTTTCTGTAATAAATTCGATCTTGTTGATTTTTTTTTTTTTGGGGGGGGGGGGGGTAAATTGAGAGGTAGATATTAGATACCTTAAAAAAAGGTCGCGAAAAAGTCGCGAAATTTGATTTTGAAAAATCGGTAGACACCCTAAGGCTGAATTTGATGCAGTTTTAATGATTTTTACACCGAATTGAAAAAATTTTCCAACGTGTTGCGAAATTTTTGAGATTTATCTTAAGAATTTTTATAACTTTTTAGACAAATTTTATGGCATTTGAACAACGTTTATGCCAATTTTAAACATTTTTTTCACAGCATTAATTTTAAAATGATTTTCATCTGCGATTTTTGCAATGTTTTTCCAATTTTAACGATTTTTCAATAATTTGAACAATTTTTTTTGCAATTTCAAGCAAATTTGATGATTTTATGGCATCTTTTGTTAATTTTAAAACAGTTTCGCAAAAGGATTTTTGAATAATTGTAAAAAGTTTGATACTGGAAATGGTCAAAATTATTATCAGAAAAATTGAAAAAAATGTTGAAATTGTTTTACGATGTTTATGGGTAATCAATCATGGGCGAAAATGGGATAGAATTTTTTTTGATAATATTGCGAGTACAACAGGGTACAGGACTTATAAATATCATTAAAATTACCTAAGGTATCTCATGAACTCTAAAAATATGTAAGTCTAAGTACGATTCAAATGTTACCAACAATTTATTTAAATTTTTGTACATTTTTTTTACGTTCGTAAATATGTAGTATGTTTTTTCGACAGTTTTTTTCATCGTATCGAATAATTTTTACGAACACTTGCCTATTTTTTTTTTTTGGTAAACTTTTGATGATAAAGTCAAACATTAATTTTTGGTAGGTCTTTTTAATTTATTAATTGAGTAAAAATTGGTCATAAATTCATAAATTTCGATTTTTGGGAAGTAAGTATATTGTTGAAGTTTCTGTTTGCAAAAGCGTTCAAAGCAAAGGATATTTTTATGAAATGGACAGTTCTGACATCGATGAGTAGTTCTGATTGATGGACAATTCTGAGTAATGAAATGAAGGCTAGCAAGAGGTATCAAAATTGAAATGAGGCTTTTAATCGTTTCTCCCTTCGTTCCTGGTCTTCAATTTACAGACGTTTGAGTAATGATTTTTCTGCAGATTTTGATTTTCTTTTCATAACTTCCTTCCGGGGTTTTCCAGAATGAATACTTTTATTATTTAAATACAGGGTGCATATTTGATTCGGGCACACGAAGTGAAAAATCCTTTCCTTTTGTTTCCCTTTTTCGTTATTTAATCAATATGATGGCGTAAACTCAACTTAATTAGTGTTAAAAAGTTGGTTTGAACTCACCAACTTTTTTTTGATTATAACTCATGTTATTTTCGTATTCATTTTTTCCATTATTATTTTTATGCTATCGAGAGAATTTTTTCGCTAGTGTGCCCGAATCAAAAATACACCGACACCCTGTATTTTTTTTTTTTTTTGACAAGAATCTTCAACTTGTTAACTTGAGTTTTTCTCCCTGTTACCTCCATCTACCTCTCAACCACCATCATCTATGTAATTATTATCGATGAATTTATACCGCTTTTGCCTTCGAATTTCTTCTATCTTTTTCATCGATTGTTGCTCTACCAATAAAGATCTAATTTTCAACAGTTTTACCTTCGGTAAAGAAAAAAACAACGCACGAGGACGTTCAAATTTGAAATTTTTTAATCGTTAAATCTTCATTTAAAATACTGTGAAAAAATTCACTTTGAGAAAATTTATATTTTTCGATAAAATCTGCCAATTATTCGTACCTATCTACTTCGAAAATCTGAGAAATTAAACTCGAATAATTTACGTAATCGACGAGATTTTCCTCGGGCGGTCTAAGAAAAGGGATATTTTCCAAGTTTTGCATTAATTTAGCGAACTGCGAAAAAAAATGTTTACGAAATTTTCAATTTTAAAGATATTGCGAGCATACTCGAAAAGGTTATTTGAATTTTAGAATTTTCCACCTGGAAGAAAATCGAGCAAAAGGCAGAGCTGGCTTTACGATGGAAACTTGGTAAAAAAAATATCTACGATGATTATCGACGTTTTAATTTCAAGGTCAGATTGTATTTCGATATTATAATGAAGCAATAAAATGAAATTTTCTTTGTACGTTGAAATAACAAAGAAGCTGTAATAAAATTGAATTTTTTAAAAGGCACTAAAAAATTTAGGAATTTAATAATAGAAAATGAAGGGGAAAGATTATGATTGTATTTTTTTTCTTGAAAATAATCAGTTGGATGGGTTTTAAAAAAGGGAACGAGTATTTTTTTTTAAAGTTGACAATCGTGGGGTTGGAGTTTTTTTATTATGAGTATTTTCTGAAGTTCTTATTTTTGAAATTCTCTTATGTGTTGAAAATTTCTCAAGCAGTTTTCGTCTGTATCATTGAGTTCAATTTTGATCTTGAGTTTTTTTTAAAGTTATAATGATTCTGGTTGACCCACCCTTCTAGGTCATTGCCACTGAAAGAAAGAGGAAAATGTCTCGAAGGAATTATAACTTTAGATATAGCTCGAATAATGGAATATTTAATGAAAGGTGTACGCAGCGAAATAAAACTATCTTCACGATCTCGTAATTTTTCTAAACTGATTTATGGGATCGATCGATTTAATTTTAGCATCACTTTTTTTTCGTCTCGTCTCGTTTCCGAGCCACAGATCGAACGAATTGAGATCTTCGAGAACGGTACACATAATCGTGAACGACTGGAAAGAAAATGATTATTTTTCGTTTAAAGTAATCCTCGGATCGTGTCTAATGACAAGTACACGATAACGTGTCGAATAAATTTAAATATCCTGTAAGTGTATAAGAAGAAAATGTAAATAAAATTAAATTACCGATTAAACGCGTAACAGGGTATATTTTTTTCACCGCGTTAAAATTCAAATATTGTTAAGTTCAGGTTACCGAGGAGCCTATAAAAATGAGAAAAATAAGGAAGAAAAAAAAGCGAAATAAAATTATGAAAAAAAGGCAGCTTTTCTCGCCCGAAACAAATACCTCGGTATAAATATTCATAGAAAGGAAAAATCTCTATTGTGAAAAAGGAAAAGAAAAAATCTGCGCCGTTTTTATGGTGAAAAAAAAGAAGTATAAAACAAAGCGGTAATTTCAATTAATCGCGAAACGAATTTTTTTTTTCGCAAAAGAGTTCATCCGGAGTAAGCTGGCGTACTATAGTGTGGCGAAAAAGAAATAGAGAATCGTTGGGATAAGTTATTTACATAATAATACCTACGTAGTATAATATCTGTGCTGGTGCAGTATTAAAAAAAACGTGAGATTTGTGATGGTATTGGTCCTGGTTAGAGTTCGTCTCTTTTCCTCTCCTTCTACATTGAAGATTCGAATGAGTCGGTAGAATGAGCAGAGTTGGAATGTCGACGAAGATGCGAGCTCGTTTTCGATGATTGAAAGATCGAGCTGTGTCAGATTTTTAAAAATATCGCGTTACATCGGTGAATCGGTTATTAATGATGGATTCGTGGAGATGGTGACCGGGCCGGGATTCACTATTTGGATGACGAGATGCACGCTTTGTTTATTTATATTTTACTCTATCGTATACGTGTAGTATGTGTATAGGTAGACTTAAATACATGTATCTGATTTGTGCACGGCTAAGGTAGTCTCACCTTCGAATATTTTCTCTCGGTTGGATGGTATTTGGGTTCTCGTAGGTCGAGCGTTCAGCCTCATATACGTTACGTGCACGTTGCTTTGCTGTACAGGTACCATACCTTAGCTATACACACGTTATGATGAAGATACTAATGGTGATAGTACATGATACCGGATCGTTGGGGGTTCCGATGAATAAGGTTGAAATTTCCATTCAGCTTGACCGGTTTCATCATCGCGTTGTCTGATAAGAAGGGGCTTTGTTTTGAATTTCAAGCTATCTCAGGGTCTCTGCGGTATTAAAGTTGTATTGAAGCTGGAATTAATTTGAAATGTGATCTGGCTAAGTCGATTTGAAAATCTTTTGAGAAATATTGCGTCATTTTTTTCCTTTTTATTTTTAGTTTTTTCTTCTCGTAGATTTGGGGTACTTTTTTTACCTGAGAAAGGAGTTGAATAGGGAGCGAAATGATCTTGAAGCATCGACTTATGATTAAATCCCTTGATCAAATTTTTTGATGCTGAAAAGTGATGGAAATATCTTGATGTAATTTCGAGGGTTTGAATGTGCTAGAAAATTTCGATAAACTGGTTACGAATTTTCGAAAGTTCAACATTGTTCAGGTTTTTTGATTTATTTAAAAATCAAATTTTGGAGAGTGAATTTTGGGGAAAAAATGAAAAATCCAAAATGAAGAATTTCGAATACTAGGTCAATAGATTTCATCAATAAATATTTGTCATGTTTCATTGAATAATACGAAGCTAATTACATACTTAATAATTTTTTTGTTCACTTTGAGTAAAGAGAGAGAAAAAAATAGTGAAAATGGTGCCCCCTACGCACCAACACTTTGAACTCTCTGTTGATTTTTTCTCACATTTTTGTTCTTCTAATAGTCGATTTGAAAAAAAGAGGAAATTAGATTGAAATTTTCCTTCAAAATCTTTATCTGGAAATCGACTTTGGTGATGAAAATATCAATCGATGGTTCTATTTTTCATTTGTTTTATTTTGAGATTTTTTTTAGAAAATATACATACGTACTTGTTTTGAGGAAATACTTATTTTTAGTCTAAAAAAATGAAAGGAACTTTGAAAAATAGGTTGCAAATTGATTATTTCGCACCAAAATGTTTAAAAAACCTATATTTTTTATTTTTGTTATTTTTCAAAAAAAATTCCCTCATTTATTCTGACGAAATAGGTACCTATCAATCTCTGCATTTAAATTTTATTTCAAAAATCATACAATTTTCCAATTTTTTTTGTTTCATGTCCCCTTTTATTTCTTCCTTGGAGAAATTTTGATCTCCGGAATCGGTCAAATTTGGCGGAACTTCTGCTATCTTGAATTAGTGAAATCGATTTTACTAAAAATCAGTAATTTTTCAACAATTTCGAAATTTGAAAAAAGTAGTTAGTTATGACCAAAAATTCTGAGACAGGGTGTCCATTCTCTGGAAAACCGGGAAAAGTCCGAGAATTTCGGTAGTCTGGAAAAGTCAGGGAATTTTGGAATTTTCTCTGGAATTTTTCGAAAATCCAGCCTCTTCATTGACTTTCTTATTTATTGGTACGAACTAGAAAATTGCAAGGTATTGCGTGAATTTATAAATTTTAGGCTAGTGTTTTTCATTGGGGGGGGGGGGTGAATTTTTTTTTAATTTTCAGCCCGGAAAAATGCGAATTTTCATTCGCTTAATTTGTTAGACACCCTGGCCCTGGCATAATTTGTTTCATTTTTCAAAACTTAATTTTTCGTTAGTTTTCCTTTTTATTTTAAATTTTTTCTGTAAGTAAAAAATTTCAAATATTTGTGATGAAGGGAGTTAGGTGGGTTCAAACATTAGTATCCAATGATTTTGAAAAAAAAATCGTAAGACCTCATGCATTTGATATCATTCTTATGCAAAATTTCGGGATGTAAGTCATCACGTGAAAAAATCCTCCCCCCCCCCCCCGTTTACGAATATCATATATAAAAGGTCTGAAAAACTTCGAAAATTAGTCTGGAAAACCTGGAAAAGTCAGGGAAAATCATTTCTGAAATATAGTGGACATTCTGTGAAATTTTTAGTAAAATTTACTTCACCGATTCAAAAAGGTAAAATTTCACAAAATTTGACTAGGGTGGCTTCGCCACTGTTTAGAAAGTCCTGAAAATGTTTTCTGCTTATTGTTTGAAGGTTACAATTTTTAAAAAATCTTTAAAATCTTTTGCTTTTTTCAGAAAACCGATTGTCAATTTCTTTTTTTGATTTGATTCATTTTTAGAACGATCTCTTGTTGATACTTCGAACTTTTTCATGTTGCATTCCTTATAATCTTTCAAAAATAAATTGATTAATTTCTTAAAAATGATAAGACGTAATACGAGTTTTATAGGGTTGTTAATAAAAATAACGTGATGACTAAAGCTACTTTGTTTCATCAGCTCATTTTTTTAACCTTTCCGATCGATGGATGGATGGATGGATGCTGAGATGGGGGGGGGGGGGGTAATTGTCATATTGAAACAGTCCTGCAAAAATTCTTTGAAAATTCCTACTTGTTGGTTTTGAAATTTTTCTTGGTATTTTAACAATTTTTTAATATATTTTGTGCCTGAGGGTGGAAGGGTTTATGAAAATCGAAAAAAAAAACTGTCGAAAGTTGAATCCACTGATGTACAATTTACGTTTTTTCGATCTATTAGCACCCTTTAATATTGAAAAGCATTTTCATTTTCATTTTTTGTAGAATTTTCAAAATTTCACGAGATTAGTTGAAATGTTTTTTCTTTTAAATTTTTGGATGAATTTCAAGAGATAATTGAAAAAAAAAACTTATTGTATTCTATTAATTTTACTTCACTGATAATAAATTTTGTAAAAACCTGAAATTTTGTGTTGAAAACTAACAAAATCTGGAGCCGAGGTGTCAACGTCAAATTGAAAAATATACCCAAATCGGATGTTGAATAAGATCCAATCTGAAGAACACATTTGCATAACAGAAAAGACTTGTATGGATCAATATAATTTTGATTTACATAATGCTTGTTTATAAGACTGAGATATAGCTCTACGAATTACAATGATACATGAACCAAAAAGCCCCCTTCTAGTCCTTGAATACAGATATACTTGGTAGGTACACACAGGATAAGGGTCATTTAATCAGCACACGTGATCCGTTTATATGCTCACGAGGCGATCACTTGGCACGGAACATTTCCTTCGTCGGAAGGTTTCCTCCCAACTCTCCTCGTATCCGCGGTGCTCCTGCAGTGCTGTTATTAGGTCACGACAGAATCGACGATACGGACAGTAAATATTTTTTTTCTGCTTAATTTCGGGATGGTCATATAGCGATAGTATTGTTCCATCCGATGAATGGAAGTGGTGCTGCTGGAGTGTTGAAAAAAAAAGGAGTCTAACCACAATAAAACGCAACGTATACGTAGTTACGTACAACCACGCTGCTGGACCGACATATGGCGTGAACCAAGAGACAGAAAAAGAGAGATGCAGACAAAGATGGACAGAGAGAGAATTCAACGAAGCGCAGCTCCGGCTATACATTGGATGGTTGCTGGTAACAACTTTGGCGTGCCTTTTTCCAATCAACGCGCAACAACAATCTGCTATATGGGTACGGCGATTGCTATGGCGTGAAAGCGCATAGATCATTGGAATGACGCTGCTGCATCGTACGCCGGTGAAAATGTCAAAATTACTCATACCATCTATAGAGATGCTAGTTCACCTGTGGGTGTCACGTTTGATATGATTTTTTTAATACTGCGGGCTGGGTTAATCTATATACGTACTGTGGATGTAGATGTACGAGTAATACCTTGCGCGAAAGTTTTTTTTTCTCCGTTTTATTGCGAGAAAAGCTACCGCTAGCGTAGAATATGATGGTCGTGCATGTTCGTAAAAGTTTTACGACTCGTCGATTCCTATTGAAATCCAGAACCTGTTACTAGAAGGGAAAGTGTGGTAGGAGAGGGTAGAATGTGAAGCAAAAATGGACTGAGGTGGGTTGAGCAGGCGTAAAAGAACGTATCATTTTCAATAGTCGAGATGTCAAATACTCTGTCGTTCCTCGGTCGTCCTAGTAGATGGAGGAGAGGAATGGCGAGGTGTATTTGTCCTAAGTGTCATTTGAATGGTTGAAAAATATACGTAGAATATTTCAAAAGTTCTTGGAATGGTCCTCGATTTTCGATTTAGTGCTGAAAATAAAGAGAGAAGTTATGCTTGATTCTTAATGAGAAATATATTTATTCCAATAGGTTTCTCAGTCGATGAACAGAATGCTTTAGAAATTGTAAAATATGTTTTTTTTGATCTTTTTTTCAAAAAATTCAAATAAAAATGTTATTTTGAAAAGATTTTAGAAAATATCATGAACTTTTTTTGAATACCGTTGAAAATAACTGGAAAATCGAGTCAACATTATCAAAATTGTATGAAATCAAAGTGTCTGACTGTCTAGCGTCTACATACAAGCAAGAAAAAGGAAAAAATAGCAACAAAAACTTAAACATTTTTATTTTCGAATTTTTTGATGAGCAAAACTATCGAAAAAACATTAAATTTCCTATAAAACGAGGTAACGAGAGGGGGGTACCTTTCTGGTCAATTAATATGAAGAATTGCATTAGAATGAAAAAGCAAGAAAATTGCAAGATTTTTCTTTTTATAAATTCAGTTCTTGAAAATAACCTAAAATTGTTTTTTTTTCGTATTTCTGTGAAAATTTCAAGAGTACTCTCTCTCATTTTTGAATTGGTGAAATTTATTAAAAAACACTGAAAAACAGTCAGAATTGCAGCACAGTAACATATCAGTGAAAATTTTTTCACTGAAAGCAAGTCAGTGAAAAAAAATTACTGAAGATCAGTGAAAATTCACTAAAAACTCAGCGATATTTATGAAATTTACCAAAAAATCTGTGAAATTCCTTTGAATAATCAGTGAAAAATCAGTGAAAATCGGTGAATTTCACTGATTTTTCCTGTGCTGCAATTCTGACTGTTTATCAGTGACTTTTCACTGATTCGGAATGAGAGAGTAGATGACTGTGAAAAATCAACGATTGAAATATTTTAATCACAAAAAATGATCGAGTTTTGGTGAAAATTTTCACTTGATTTGTCTGTAGAGTTTGTGTTCATATTGGGTGAAATATTGCAAAAAATCATTTTTTGAATATTTTACCAGCTTTGTTCAAAGTGAAAATGAATCTAATTGCGTGTTTTTTCATCTTGGATCTTTGGAAAGGCGAGGGTAAAAGCAAAAATTGACCAAATATATCTTTTGCGGGGGGGGGGGGGGGTCATTCTATTCATAAAGATCAGACAAAATGTCAAAAAAAATTGAGTGGTCAAACTTTTTGAAAGTTTTTTCATACATATTTTTCGACATTTTATAAAATTTTCGAAGATTACTCTTGATGTCATTTCACTGATTTCTGCGATATTTGAAACCATTTTTCGATCATTTAAATGTTGATTATATTTTCAAACTACTGCTGTATTAATTTTAACCACGTTATTTTATAATTTTGGGAATGACAGATGGTAAAACTAGTTGCAGTTGAGCAATGAATTCGAAAAATCGTTCCGGTAAATTCATTTTTATGGCTAACTAGTGAACCGGTTTCAAAAATATGCTTCTCGTTGAAATCACCTTCAAGCGTATTATTGAAAATCGTTTTGAAATGGGCTCGTTTCGTTTGATTTTTTTGAGAGAAAATCACAACCCAAACAGAATCTTTTCTTTTGTCTTGGATTTTCTGCTTTTTCAATACGTCCTGCCGTGTCGCCATTGGGCTTCCCCTAAAAATACGTTACTCGAAAATTTGAATTTTCTCTGCTTAAATTTATGTTTTTTGCAGGATGATTTCTCACGATTATCACGAGAATTCTTCAAAAATATTACAGACGTTTTTGAAATTATAAAAATTGAAAAATGCATGTAAAAATTGTTGAAAAATGTACTTTTTTCGAATTTAAAAATCGCACCTGGCAACACTCCAGAGGAGGAGTCAATTTTTTTTAAAAAAAAGAGAAGGCGGTTCAAAAATTGGGGACTAACATTTTGCAAGGAAATGAAAAATTTCACCTGTTTGGTATGCTTTTTGTTTGAAAATGTTGTTCGACAACCTCGATTAACTACGTTTTACCTATCACGATTCCATTTTAAATTAGGTTGAATTGGTCCAGAAATTGAAGAAAAATCCTATTGATCAACTGAAACATTAAGGAAATTAAAGTCGCCATGGAAGAGGAGAGTTGGGGAGGGAGTGGAAAACCTTCCAGTTATCAAGTCGTTTAGAAATTTAAGAAAATTTTGGAAACCTGTGTTATATGTGACGGCGCACAGTAAAAGGGACCTTACGTCCAAAAACCACTTTTCGAGAAAAACGCGTTTAAAGTTTACCATTTTTGAAACAATTGCTGTATTTTTTTTCCAGAACGGAAATAAAATTGCGAAATTTTCAGCCAACAACCGTAAGGTCCCTTTTATTAAAATGAACTTGAACTTTGAGCTTTTGAAATTTTTCGAGGTACAAATTGCTGAAGACTGTTATTTTGACCATTTTTGAAACAATTTTGGTAATTTTTTTCCAGAACATAAATAAAATTGCGAAATTTTTACCAAAAAACCCTAACGTTCCTTTTATTTCCAAATTTTTTTTTCGACTTTACTCAGGAAAAATTGGCGTAAATCGCTTAAAAATCACTTTTGAGGTCTGGGACCACTTCCATTCAAATTTCAAGGAAATTTCCTATCAGAATCAAAAAAAAATTGATTTTCCTACCCTAAGGTCCCTTTTACTATGCGCCGTCACATATTTGGAAGAATTTGGCAATATTTGCCATTTTGAGTGAAAACTTATTCAATTTTTTTATACTTGTGTGTCAAATAGTTGAAAGTAGGTAATATTTGACATTTTAAAATTTTCATTCGGAATTTTTAACCTTGAATCTTTTCTGCGAAGAAATTGTACTGCCTGTTTTCTTTGTTAGTGGCCATTTTGAATTTTTTTTGGAAATATGGGAAAGAAAGGAATCGAATTCGAATACATCTGCAACTTTCATTTGGAATGTATTTTCCTATCGTCAATTTTTTTTAAAAACAAGCCTCCGGAAACTGGTTGCAACCATTTCAATTCGGTTTCGAAAAAATTCCTGTAGCTTTCTCGTTCGAACCGAATCAAATTATGAGGGTATTGTACAGAATTTGTGGGACACACTGTATGCATATTCGTATATGCATATCAAAGAAATAAATATAGTATAAGTACGAGTCATCGATGCGAGAAAACTCGTGTTACGCCTTTTTTATATTTTTTTATTGTTCTCGCACACTGTTCTATTTGAAATATGAAACTTTCACTCGGACGTAATGAAAAGGAAAAAAAAAGGGGAAAAATAGTAGTAAAAAAAACCTTCCATTAAACAATACTACACTATACGTATAATACTACTCGAAATTAAATAGTTAAAAGTGGAATTTACGGACAACGACAATGGAGAGGCGCGTTGTACGATGCTGGCTCGCTCGCGCGCCCGCCATAATCAAGTTTATATGACTTATACGAGTACGAGAAAGAATAAGAACAAAGCCACAACCACGACTCATCTTTCTGCAACCATCTACAACGTATACGCTTACGTATAGGTTATCCATTGAATTGTGAATCGGAATCTGGCTGCTGGAATGGAAGGGTGGAGAAGAGCGAAAACTAGCCTCGAAATCTTACCACGCATACACGCCGCTGCGCCGCTTAGACGGTGGTCTTCCGGCATCGCGAACGCGCGGCTTCCATGAATCATACCCGAAGCTGAACGTGGCGTGCTTTGAGAACCGGGCTCTCCGCGTACTATGGTATTCCGCGGCTTCGCACACGTTTAACATATGTACGCGCAGGTTTTTTCCCAGATTTACATAGTATACCGAAGCCAGATTCAAAGAGCAGATTTTTATCGGTCCGGAGACGTGAACACTTGCAGGTATCGATGGTGGACAAATGGAAATCGATTCGCGGACTTACTTTCGTGCAAGTTTATACAATTTATTGGTAATTCGCGACGTAATTACCATTATTTTGCATGCCCCACTCGCCACAGAACGTATTGCACGCGATGCTGAAATTAGTATGAAGTCGCCAGTCAAAATTCACACGCGTCCGGGGAATTGAATTTGATAAGATCGATATTGACTCGCGGTTCGTCTTATAAACCTAGCTCGACCTCCTCCCCTCGTAGCCCTCCTTGATATGGTATTCCATCCATAAGCTACGACTCTGCGTACAATGGATCGCAGAAAGTTATTACTCGGGTACGTACCGGTATCGTATGTACCTAAACCTATGTACACGATGGCGATGGTGCTCGATATGGTGACCGGCTTTCAATCATGTCCATGTTCGGTTACGATGACGTCGTCGACATTTCCTGCTTTTTTATGGTATACATATCAACTCAGCTTTCGTTCTATTTGTTATCTTACGGTATAATTACATTGTTTTCCATGATTATAGTACATCGTATTATATCAGGACGTGCGTATTTTTCGTAATTATTTACAAATCACGCTGCCGATGTTCAGTTGCTCTAGATGGTTTGAATGGGAGAAGGGGCTTGTGGTAGGTAGTCGTACCAAAGCAGGAAATACGACAACGATGGTGACGATTGAATTGTCAAAATACGTACAAGCAGCCCTGAAGGGTGGAAATAACTAAACAGGAAATTAATTTTTTAGCTAAGGGTTGATTCCGATGTTCTGCGATGCGACTCGAGTATGTTTTGATAATTTTTTCACACTGAGGATACGTAGGGGAAGGTGTCGTGGTTAGTTGTGTGCCAGGATGTCAGTTTGAGATATGAAGTGGGTTATTTGATGAGCGAGTTTCCCAGTGTTTGGTAATTTTTGATGTTTTCTCGTAATTGTGTGTGAGATAGTGGCTCGAGTTGTGGGGTTACGTGTTGCATTGATTTTTAACAATAATACCACGTAAATGTGTTACGAGCGGAGTCGATTGAATGAAAGTAGTTTTTTTGGTTGCGAATTGTGAATATAATATTCTCAAGGTTCGTTCTGAGCGCAGAAATTTACAAAATTTTAAAAATGAATAATTAGAAAAAAAAATTGGAAAAGCGAAATTTTAATAACAAATTACCAAAATTACATATTTAGTAATGGATTCATAAAGGAGGTTTGGTATTCAATTTTTGAAAGATTCTTCGTTTTTTACTTACATCAAGATTTAAATTGCTTAATTATTTTTTGAGGTGGAGGTGAACTGAAGGAGGGAGTTGTGAACAAATTAATCGAGAGATTAGTCTGAAAAAAGTACGATTTTTTCCAAAATTGGTAATTTTCAACTTTTTCAATATCTCATTAGAAAAAATAACTGAAGGAGGGAGTCGTGAACAAATTAATCGAGAGATTAGTCTGAAAAAAGTACGATTTTTTCCAAAATTGGTAATTTTCAACTTTTTCAATACCTCATTAGAAAAAAATATTGCAAGTAACGTTAAAAAAATACTTTTGAATTGAAAATGTCTCTGGTGATTTTTTTTAAAAACATGATTGAAAAAATGAATGTAAAATAATTAATTATGTTTGAAAACTTGAAAAGACTGTTATTGTGGATGGAAAAATTCAACAATATTTTGTTTTGAGCAAAAAAAGCATAAAATTTCTGAAATATCGTAATTGTTTTTAGTCATCTCATAATATTGTTGTAAAGAAGAAGAGGGAATGCAAATTTTAGCAGACCTGATATTTCCAAAATTTCAACTTCCCTCCGCAAAATTTTTTTTATTAGAGTTACTAATTATTTGAGGGATTTATAGGAGCTTTAGAGAAAATTTGTTCGAGATCGTCAGGAATTTAATCATAAGATGGATAATTCAGGAGACTCAGTTTTCTAAAGGTATTGACCTCCCCACCCTCTTCATTTATTAAGTATTAAACAGGCATCGGACCGTGGTTACTTTAAAGTAACTTGGTTACTTTTTTCAAGCTCGGTTACTTTTAGTTACTTTTTTGACTAAAAGTTACTTTTAGTTACTTTTTTGACCAAAAGTTACTTTTTTCGTCGCCAAAAAAAAAAGCAAAACGAAATTACCGTAACCGAAACGTCAAAATTCGAAATTGATGTATTAGGTACTTTGGTTTTGCCATTTTTTTGAATCTTGGCCAGATTTGAAAACCCCTATCCCCCCTTGGGGTGTTGAGTGTTCTTTTACATGTAAAATAATTATTTTGCATAAAGTGTAAAATAATGTAAAATAACGATGTAAAAAAATGAAAATGTAAAATAACATGTAAAATAACAATTTCTTGTAAAATAATGTAAAATAACACTGATAAGAGTTGATAATAGGCTAAATGTATTTTATTTGAGCATTTTCAACGTGGTTTTGAAGTTTTGATGTAGTTGAGGTGATTTTGATTTACAATTTAATAAAATTAAAATGGCTCGCTCTAAAGGGTCAAGTACAGAAATTTCCGGCTTCCAAAAATTCTAGGATGGTAATAAATACCGTGCCATGTGTAATAATTGCCACCAAATTATACATTGTGTTGTGATGATAACGAACTTAATAATTCCGATATTTCCGATACTAAATGAAATGTAAAACGTAAGGTATATTGATATTACTGATACTGAATTGATATTTGAACTGTGTTAAGTTAAAAGCGACCAAGCACCATCAAAAATTTCATCAAAAAACAGACTTGAAAGTAGGATAAGTAACTTTTAAACAGTTGAAGAAGGGATAAAAACTTGAAAAGTATGAAAAATGTGAACTCTGGAAACATTAATCTATCAATAATTTACTTGCTCAGAAGCTTATTCTGTATTGCCAGTGAAAAATATGTTAAAATCTTAGCACTTCCAAATTTGTCGCTTGGTCTCTTTTGGCTTAACACGATTCATTTGATATAAAAATTAATGTTACTTTTTTTCTACTCGTCAGGGTATTGTTTTAATTACTTTATTTGCCTCTTTTCAGCATAATTTACTAAATTTCATTTCCAAACTGTTGAAAAAATAGAATTCGAGTTATTTTACGTGATAAGAGTTATTTTACATGATAAGAATTATTTTACATTATTTTACTGTAAAAAAACTGGTGTAAATTTACAGCACAACCCTGGTTGAGATCCCATCTTGAAAAGTAATTACCTATTTGAAAACATGAAAATTTCTCCTTGCTGTAATTTTTTCAGATTTTTAAATGGTGGCCTACATCTTTTTCTTTTATATTCATCATGAAAGTTGTACTTTAATTATAGAGGTTAAACTTTGAACTTTACAAAATGTGATCATCAATTTTCAATAATCTCCTTTCAATTCTTTACGAAACTGCAAACAGATTCTTCTTGGACTTAACCAATATTGAGATATGAACATTCAAAGTTGAGTCATTTCACAAAAAATCTTAATTGTATGAAAATTACGTGGGCTCTCGGCTCCCCCCCCCCATCCGGAAGGATTTTGATCGAGATGACAATGATTCAATTGCACCATCAAGGGGAACCTGTAAATAAATTTTGAGAAAAATAGGAAGACCTAAGATCGAAACCTGCTCGATTTGACATTGAACACTCCGAAAGAAACAAAAGAAAGCAAAAAAGTAATTAAAGTACTGACTAGATCGCGATCGGTTAAATTGAATTCAAAATACTAAATTACGAGAATATGAAATGAATATTACATTCCGTCATCCCCCACCAAATTGAAATACACTACATACTTCATATAAATATTAAAGAAAGGTGCCTACTTAATTGATTAAAATTTTTTTATAACCAATTGGAACCGATTCACAGATTGGTGGTGGTTGTTCTTGTACTGATTAGAAATTTAATCAAATGGTTCCTGTTGGTGGTGGTTTTTATCTAAAAATATGTATGCCTGTGCTGGTGGTTCTGTTAATTTACAAGCTTCAAAATTTCTTTTGGTTCTCCCAATTGTGAATTTCTCTTTTTCCCTGCTGAATTGGTTCATTTTGGTCTTTTTTGGGAATATTTCAACGCGTCTTGGAACCGGTTCCAATTGGTTCTGGTTCCCATTTGAAGAATCGAAAATTAAGTGGTTCTGGTGGTTTTGAACACTGTGTTTTACAAAGAAATTAATTGATTTTTGTTCATTTAATAAAGTTCATTCTTAGATTAAATTTTTTTCTCTTCGGTACCGTAGTGAAATTACAGAGAAAAATGCAAGTTTGAAAAAAAATGGGCAGGAGGGGGTATTAATAATTTTTTAAAGGCGAAAAATTGAAAAATCGTCTAATTTTTCACGAAAAATTGGTTACTTTTTTACAAAAAATTGGTTACTTTTTTCAGAAAAAAAAGTTACTAAAGTTACTATTTTTTTTTCGAAATTTCGGTCCGATGCCTGATTAAATTCGATTTCTAAAGATTTCAGAATTTTTTTTTACAGATTTATTAAAGTTTTTGTTGAAATCGTTGAATACTTCTTCAATATTTTCAAAAATTTCTGATAAGTTTCGAGAACTGGTGGTTTTAGTAGGTACTTTGTAATTGAAAAGTTTGAGTATTTCCCAAAAATTATCGAAAAAAGACATATCCACGTCAATAAAGCGTTAGGAAAAATTTGTGAAATCTCATCAAGAATTATATTTTTCACTCATTATTGAAACGGGGGGAGGGGGGGATGATAACCTAGATTTGAAGCTGACATATTTAAGATATCACCTCCTGACAAACTAACCAATTAGACCTCTTGACAATTCATCAATTATTGCTTCCATCTTTTTGTAGAAATTATTGATTGGTTTCAATTTTTGTCGCACGTTTCAAATGACACCTTAAATTATTATAACCAGTTTATATTTCAGATCTATGCTCTCTCATTTTTGAATCAGTGAAATTTATCAAAAAACACTGAAAAACAGTCAGAATTGCAGCACAGTAATAAATCAGTGAAAAAATTTTCAGTGAAAGAAAATCACTGAACATCAGTGAAAATTCACGAAAAACTCAGTGATATTTATGAAATTCACTGAAAAATTTGTGAAATTCTTTGAATAATCAGTGAGAAATCACTGAAAATCAGCTAATTTCACTGGTTTTTCCTGTGCTGCAATTCTGACTGTTTATCAGTGACTTTTCACTGATTTGAATGAGAGAGTGGTTTTTGGAAATTCAATATTTCCGAAGTTTTGACCCTCCCCCTCCCTCCCTTTCATTTTATTATTTCATTCGATTTCTAATGATTTCAGAAAAAGTCAAGTTTTTATTGAAGTCTTGAAATTTTTCTCCAAAATTTCAAAGAATATCTGACGATTTTTGAGATATTCACAGGGACTTTGGTAAATATTTGTATGAGTAGATTAAGAATTACTTATGCTTTCTGTGCGGAGGATAATAAAATGATGTGATGAATACACTGGGAGTGGGGGGGGAGGGGAGGGGAGGGGAAGGGAAGGGAAGGGAAGGGAAGGGAAGGGAAGGGAAGGGAATGGAAGGGAAGGAAGGGTGCTTGGTTTCATCAAAAGTGACAAAAATCATTTTTTAGTTGGAAAAATTCAGTTGGAGTTTGAAAATTAACGTTTTGGCTCGAAAAATTCGAAAAAATATGTAGGTATAAATTCCAATTTCTATTTTTACTTTCTCCTCCTCTCCCACGACGTCACCTTCAGTTCGCTTCTGTGATGAGAAAAATTTGAATTTTCCTTTCAAATTTGCCTACTCCAAAGTAATTTTTCAAAGTTGTCCAGAAACTTTCAAACATATTGCGAAAGTTTTTAAAATCTCTCGGGATTTGAAAAATTGCATTCTATGTAGCAATTATTGAAAAATCCTAAAAAAAAATACCTTCGTTTGGTAATAATAATATCGTTCGAATAAGTTATTGAAATGATTGAAAAATATTTCTAAAAACTGTTCAAGCATGACAAAAATTATTTTGATTTTTGAAAAATTACCTACAACGAAACTGATATTATTCCAACCAATGTAGAAATAATAAATGAAAATCAAGGAAATTGTTATTGACTGATGTAAAATTCGATCCAATTTTTATGAAAAATTAAAAATTGAAACGCAAATTTTTTCTTAGGAAATAATTTCATCAATTTTTCCCATAATTTCTATATATTTTTTGCTCTTCTCATTGTACATTTGAACTCCTTTATAAAAATTTGGCAATTTTTTTTGCATTTCGAACAATATTCGTGATGCTTTAAGAGGAGTTTTTGAAATACATATTTGACAAATTTTTAATAAAATTTTCTCGATTTTTTTTAAATAAGGTAATTTTTTTTTAGCACATGTAATACATATGTAGTTGAAAGGAGTTTTATTGACGTATCTATTTGAATTCATACTAAAAATGTCAAATCCAAAAAATTCGCGTAACAATGGCAAAATTTCGACACGTTTCGAGGAAGAAAGCGAAAATTGATACAAAATGGCATTCTTATTTCCCTTTTCTATCGACGAAAAAATACCTGCCCAAGGTTCCCGATTTTCGTCTTGTCTATGAAATACAACTCGAATGAACTAGACGTTTTACGTACGATATGTGGTGAAATATTTCGCTATGGAAACGAAACTGTACATATGAAACGGACTGATGATGTAATCTATGTGTACACTTTAAAAGATCGATTATCAACGCTCATTTAGCAAGAATTTACCATTTAGCTTTTTCTGTTGCTACCGGAACGAGCACGCAGCTCAGGTAAAAAGAAAAACTATGTCATTTGAGAAAAAGCGTATACTTACAATAATATAAATAGATCGCTCGCGATCAGCGTGGCGGCGGCAACTTGCTGTATAAAATATATGTAATAGTTACGACGAGTATATTACCATTCGAAGAAAACCCTACGTATACAGACGATAATTACACGTTCACAATGGCATATTCGGTATCGGAATGCCATGACATGTTTGTGAAAAATGCTCCGAAACGATATACTTAATAGGGCACTTCTTTTCCCAATAAATGTACTCGCGAATACGTGTTATTTAAACGTCGATTCGACATTTTCTCTTCTTTTTTTCTTTCGCCAGCCGAGAAAGGACGCGGACGACGCGAATTCGTAATAAATTACAAATAAAATGATTCCACCCGAAGAAGCCAACCGGCGTATTTTTATATTGGAATCGGTAGATTTAATTTGGAACGAAGAAAAAAAAAATCAATTTTCACCATTTCAAAGGTCACACTGGCCCAAGTTGACGATTCATTTTGAGAATTGTTGCGTGTTTGAGTGTCGTACATTCGCGTTCTGTACTGAAATACATTTAATACGAGTGGAAAATTATATTAACCCTGGAAAATTTTCGCCCCCTTGTGAAAAATAGTGAAACGTTACGATAGAAATCGTGGCGAGAAGGGTGGGTGGAAATAACGGCGTAGGCAACAATTGATGGGAATTTTTTTGTACGAAGAATTTCGATTAGTCGGCTCGACTTGTACTTTTCGAGTTGATATTATCAGGTAATTTAGAAGGCGCTGCAAGACGAAAGTGACATCGTTAACTGGAAAGTGAATAAAAAAATACTAACTACTTTATACGTATAAACTTCATTACTTTGTGAAAAGTGCTTAAAAACTTTTTTAACAGACATTTCACGGGTTAATGGTTCTCTCTTTCTATTTTTTTTATACGAGCCTGATACCCCGGCGCGCCGTACCAACTTCAGTTTCCGAAAGGTTTTTAAAACATTACACGTAATAAAACAAGGGTAAGTGTGCCGCATCCTAAATGAGAATCGATTTCAAAAACAAAAAAAAAGTAACCCTTGTCTATACCCACAGTAGAAAAAAACGCCAAATAAAAGGTAATTGTATAAATGTATACGATTTAACGAATGTGAAACTATAGAATAGTAAAGGAGCCCAAAAAAAAAGGGAGAATCTAAATCAAAGGTACATATACCACCAAAAATGTTATCTGTGAATTGCTGGCGCCGGCTTTAACGTGTCAATTTTCAACCATTAAGTGCCTAAGAAGCACTCAACGTTGGGAATTTGGAATCTGTGTTGTAAAGAGAGGCACACCTATATACCTATTGTGATGGGTTTCGTTTTTCGACGTGGTATTTCATTTTTAAACGCGCCACGGGGATAATACGTAAGCAGAGGTTTTTTTCCCTTATATCTTTGGAATCGACTCACTCTTTGTAATGGCTTATACATATGTAGTGCACTCAGGTGTACATGGCGTATGTTGTGTTGAAATCGGACGTATTCAAGAGGGGCTACTTCCGTCTAGATAATTTCACCAACGTGACCGCGTGATTGGTATGTGGAGTGGTGTGTTTTCATTCGGAATTTCGAGTGTACGAAAGTGAAATACCGAAAGGGTTGTGGAATTGGAATAGGCATGTGTTTCGAAATGTTGCTATCGTAATAAGATAGCGTGTGATTTTATTTGTTTCTACGGATTTGACGATGTTATTTTGAAGTAATTTAACGTGTTTTTTTCTCTTGGTTTGTTGCAGGTAAGCTTTCCAGCGATTATACTTGTTGAATTTGATTGGAATTGCTTGGATTTTTTCTAAAAGTATGATTGTTTTATTTTTTTTCATCTTAGCTTTCTCATGTTGGTTACGTGTGCCTGTGATTTTCAAAAATCCTTGCTATTCCACATTAGAGTGGAGTGAGAAAAAAAACATATCTTGGATTTTGACCAAATTTGGTGGGATGGTTTACATTGAGTGGGAGACCTCTCAAAATTTTTTTGAGCCCCCGAAGAGCAAGGGGACAGGAGCAGGGTGTGCTCAAAGTGCGCCTCCTTTTGAAAAAAACACTGTTTTTTGTGTTTTTTAGTCAATCCAAATTCTGTGAAAAGTCTTCTTAGCATTTAAATGATGCAATTTGAGTTTCTACATTTTCCTAAAGCATCGCCATCCTTCTCCAATCGAAACTCAGACTACTACCAGGTGGTTGAAAAGTTGCAGATTGCAAAATTCTAACAATATGATGTTTTCACCAAGCTGGAATAATTTTTTTTTCATCGAAAAACATTTTTTTCATCCACTAAAAGAAAATTTTGAAAAAAAATTCCAAATTTTCAAAGAAAAATTTTTAATTTTTAATTTTTGATGATTGAAAACAAAATTATTTCAAATTTTTCAAACGATAAAAAAATTGATTCGGAGCCAACTCAAATTCCATAGTGTAGCATGTTACGATTTGTAACTGGCTGCCACTGACATACAAAATTTTTCAAAAAAAATTCGATTCAAAGTCGATATAAATTCCGTATTTTGAAATTTTATGATTTGTTGCTGGGTGTACTGATATAAAATTTTTTTATTTTTTTTCAAAATTCACTTTTAGTGGTTGAAAAAAATGTTTTGTTCAACTTACTCAATGAAAAAAAAAATCATTCCAGCTTAGTGAAAATTTCTTATTGTTGGATGTTGGAATATTGCAATCTGTAACTTTTCAAACCCAGTCTGAGTTCTGATCTGAGAAGGGTGGCGATGGTGTTTAGGGAGATGTAGAAACTCAAATTGCATCTTTCAAGTATTAAGAAAACTTCTCATACAATTTTCATTGACTAAAAAACCCAAAGAACAGTGTTTTTTTCAAAAGGATGTGCGCTTTGAGCACATTCTACTCCCCTCACCATGCCCCTAGGGGGCTTAAATTTTTTGGGAGGTCTCCCACTCAAAGTAAACGACCCCACCAAATTTGGTCAAAATTCAAGATATGTTTTTTTTTTCACTCCATCCCATTGCACATGTGTATAGGTACTAGATACGTGATAGGAAATTGCACTGTTTAGACATATTTTTCAAACTACGTATTTTAACAATTTGTTGAAAATGTAAACTTTTTTAAAATATCAGAAAAATAGATGTCAATAAATCATTAAATTGTGGCATAATTTGCTGATAAAATCCTCAAAAATTCACTAAAATTCAAGTTTCATTCAAATTTTTAGTAGTTTAATCATAATTTTCCAACCATTTTGATTTATATTTTTACATTTTCAACAATTTTTGTGGGATTTTGTTGAAAATCTGATGCGAATTATGTTGAGAAAAAGCCTGAGAATTGTTGAAAGAATACTGAAATTATGAAAAATACGTCAAAGATGGTCTGAAGGTCTTAGAAATAGTTGAAAAAAATTCCATTAATACTTTAAAAACTCAAAAAAATTTGAAAATTTTTGAGAATTAATGGGAAAATTTCAATAATTCATGAAAACTTCTCGTTTTATCTTTTCAATGATTTTAGAAACTTCGTGGCTTTTGAAATTATTTTTGCAATATTTTCAACGGATTTCGTGAGGTTTCACAGACTTGGATTTCTTTTTCCGAAAGTTTCATTTTAAAACATATTTTCATATTTGTTTCTGGTTGTTTGTTCAGAAACAATGAAAAGTGGACCAGTTTGAAATGTTTTAAATTAGAAAATTATTACTTCTGGTCGTTTATTCAGAAAACTTCGAAAAACATCCATTTTTAATTTTGTAAACTCGTCGTTTGTTGTCGTTTCCCAAAAAACGACAGAAAACGACTAATTTCAAATATTCTAAATCCATCGTTTCTAAAAACCACACTTTCTATTTGAAACCGTTGTTTTTGGTGGGTTTTCAAAAAATGACAGTACCGGTACTCCGTTTCTCGAAAAAAGTTATTTCTGATCGTTTCTTCAAAAACGATGAAAAAGTGCCATTTTTCAATTTTGTAAATTTGTCGTTTCTTGTTGTTTCTCAAAAAACAACGAAAAACGACATATTTTCAATTATTTAATTCAACGAGTTTTATGTAAGTACTTTTCGTTCAATTTGGTAAATTTTCAATACTTGACTTTTGTGAAACTTTCATTTCTTTTTAAATATTCAGTAATTTGCTTATTTTTTTCCAACAATTTTCACCATATTTTCAATTTTTTAGAAATTTATACGAATTTGGGTTTGAAAATTTTTGCAATATTTCAGTAGGTACATGATAAATTTTCTATTTTTAACAAATTTTTTCACTTTTAACCAAATGACAGATATTTGTGGGAAAGGAGATCTTGAAAAATAATTTCTTGACCCATGCTCTACGTATTCGTGATCATTTCACGCGGCCATGGAGCTGATTCATAGTGAATTAGATTGATAAAAATAATTTTTAATTGCATTCAACTCAATTTTGAAAAAGCTTCAAATTTATCCAAAATCGGTCATTTAAACTTCGTAAAAAATTTGTTAAATTTACAAATTAATTAGAAGCTTTTTACCAATAATTTCTGTTTTTTTCTAATGTCAGTATATTACTATTATAAAATTACTTACCCCAATTTCTCATATTTTATTTGAAATTAGAATTTATTACATATTTATCAAAATTTTATTCAAATCGTAAATTAGGGGAGGGGGAGTTGATTCCCACTTCACCATGTCGATTCATTTCTTATAAATTATAATTAAAAAAAAGATGATTCAGGTGTGTAACTGACAATAATATTTGAATTAATTTCGGTTGATCAATCTGCGATCAGTTGGATCAAGTTCACATCGAAATTTCAGTACATCGAGACATTTAGTTTTGATCATTTTCATTACTATTTCATGTTTTTTGATAAATCAAGTAGAATTCAGACTATATTGACCAAAATGAATGTAATTTTATTCGACAAAATATAACAATTTTTATCCAACTTTTCCCATTATACTTGAAGGAGAAGAAGAGAAAAAATTTTATCCGAATTTCTGATCCATAAATAACCAATTTTTTTCGTTACTTCGCCCTCTATTCAATTGTATTCGCAGAAATCTCCGTAATAAAATTATTTTTCCACTGGTAAAAATAAAGGTGGCGAGGAGAACGGAAAACGAGATGAAAAATTCAGTTCACGCGTATCGAGAATTTTATATTTGTACGATTTACCGAGTTAAAAAAAGGCATCTACGTGGACATCGTATTTCACGAAATTCCGTTCGAAATCTACCAGAACGAAAATAATACCCAAAAATCCTCCTCCCGCTGCTGCTCTCATTCCACATTGTAACACAATACGAAATCATCTGCTCGGGCGTTAAATTCAATAACCAGCGTCGAATGAACACGATGTTGTGATTTTGGACGATGCCAAGCTGGAAAGAAATCGCGAAAATTAATTTCCGGCTACGCGATTCCGATTCCAGCAATGCCGTCGTCAAATGCCCGATCACGTTTAATTGATACGACTACGGGACGATTTGTTGACGCTTTTAGTGGCGATTATTTCGATATGGTAAAATAAACACTCGGACGTGGAACTGGTAGATGGATATCGAAAAACAGCATATTGTTTTTGTATTATTAAAAACCCTTATCGATTGTTTGGGCGTTTACGTAGATTCGTCGTAATCACGTGTAGCTCTTCGGTCGCGTGATGCGTTTATTTATATTGTACATGGACACCCACTTTCGAAAATAGTGCCACTGTGTGGTACGTACGAAGATGAATCACGGGGTCTTCAAGTCGCGAAACGCTGTGCCGAAAAGTTGACAATTAATTAAGGAATCGACTTCGGCCCGGGAGGTAAGACCGTACCAATGACCACTTGAAAAGGATATGTTGAAAAGTATACGACGAGCTGGATTAGGTCGTCGGGAGAAACTCGACGGAGCACTTGTGAAATACTCATCGCGAAATCGCCCGTTGGTGTATACAAAGGAGACGAGAACATCTTGTTTTTTATTTTATTCGACGTTATTTTTTGCCAGCGAGAGCGAACTAACGGGTTCATCCCGCGAGTAAATTTCACGTTGGCGTTGTTTTTGTATATTTTAGGGTTGAATGAAATGAATGCGAAAAAAGTATCACCGAAGGTACCTATGCCATTGTTATGCGATATTGTTCCGGACGTGAATATTTTATACAGAATCGCGTTAAAGTAAACTTTGATTTTTTAGATTGTCTCTGGTTTAATTAAAACATAGGTGCAGCGATGGCGTTGGTATTGTTAATTCGACGAACCGTGGTCTGGGTGTGTTTCAAAAAGCAAAGAAATCGATACAGACGAAGTTTCCTGGAAAAGAAAAAATCGTACGCGATGAAAAATTAGGTTTGGGTACCTCTCTGGTTCTTTCGTTTTGGTCTTGTCCATAACAAGGCATCGATTTCCTCTCACATTCTTCTCGTCGTGTATTAGAGAAACTACCAGATTTCACTACTGCCGCTATGTACGCTCAAACACAATAGTATGACTATCGATTAACATTATACTGTGAAAAATTATCGATATGGCGCAATTACTTAGTATATTTGTTGTGTCGGTGTAGTTGTGAGTATTCATAGAAGATAGAAGGAAAAAAATTACATAGGTTTTAAGAGTTGACCAAGTTATTTCGTAATTGCACGTATACGAAAATAGTCTCGTAATTAACTGAGAGTTGTATGCGTGAAATTTATAATTTCGTGTTGGTTTTTTCTTTTTTGACAGGAGGATTTTCAGTTTGGTATTTTGTAAATAGGTAGCTGAGGAATTTGTTTTTTTTTTTCGTTTATTTTGAAAACTAGTTTCCTCTTTCGGCTCTTTCACTCAATTTTTCTATTTTTCTTAGAACCTGAATCAGTTAAATTTTGCAAAATTCTGCCTTTTTGTATCATTGAAATAAATTTTACTGCGAATCAGTGATTCTCCATGGTTCAGGGTGTCCACTTCCTGGAAACCCAGGAGAAGTCAAGGAATTTTGAAAATGCGGAGAAGTCAGAGGATGTCAGGGAATTTTGGAATTTTTTCTGGAATTTTTTCAAAATCCACTCTCTCATTTCTGAATTAGTGAAATTTATCAAAAATCACTGAAAAACAGTCAGAATTGCAGCACAGGAATAATAAATCAGTGAAAAATTTTTCACTGAAACCAACTCTGAAAGAAAATTACTGGAAATCAGTGAAAATTCACTAAAAACTCAGTAATATTTTTATGAAATTCACTGAAAAATCTGTGAAATTCTTTGAATAATCAGTGGAAAATCGCTGAAAATCAGTGAATTTCACTTTTTCCTGTGCTGCAATTCTGGCTGTCTATCAGTGATTTTTCACTGCTTCGGAATGAGAGAGCAGAAGAAGGATAAATCATTGTTTATTTTGTTATAAATTTTTCAAAAAATGTAATTTACCTCCTTTCTTTTTACAGAATTCATTTAAAATCTTTTTTTTTTTGGAAACGTACTTTTTAATTAGCTGTGATGGCTGATGAGAAAGGAATACCATGATGCCCTTGACCACGATGTTGAAGAAAAAGGGGAGGGAATGAAAGAGAATTCGAAATTATTAGGAAAATTTAAAGAAAAAGTGATGAGTTTTCTACTTTTGAAGGTCTTTTTTCACGTATTGATATATCTCAATAAAATGATTTATCTATATTTTACCCCTTCATCTCTTTTTTATATTTGTACTGGGGCAAGCCGAAAAGATTGCAGAGGATTGCAGGGAATTTATAGATTTAAGGCACTTGGTTTATTATTTTTCTGGAGGGAGGTGGGGAAGAGCCATGAATTTTTAAAAAGTTTTTAAATTTTCAGCTCAAAAAAATCTGGATTTTTATTCACATGATTTGGTAAACACCTTGTCATGAAAATTCACAATTCAGCTTTAAAATAAAAATTTTTATATAAATTTCTTTCCGTATTAAATTCAAGTTTTCACGTGTTTTTTTTTTGGGGGGGGGGGAGAGGATCAAAATTTTTATAATTGAGTTCGAGTCCTTTTCAGGTCTGCGTGAACGATGAAATTTTGGTTCCCGTTCTCGTTCTCCTTTACCAAAAGTTGTTCTCGTTCTCGTTCTTCAAATTTTTTTCTATTGTTCTCAATCTCGTTCTCGTTCGCGTTCTTTCTATTTTTTTTGTTCTTTTTGGTTCTTGATTCTTTGTTTTTATCATACAACATTACAATTACAAGTTCGAAAAATTGAACTAATGCAAAAATTAATTTTGGGGGAATCAAATTTAATTGGATTACTGCATACGACATATTTGTCATTATCATTCATCAATTTCCATTTTCCATGGGTCACAGATGATTTGTTTCAGAATAATAAAAATGTAAGTGAAGTACAAAAAAAGAACGAGGAAATCATTGTTTTTGTTTTTGTTCTCGTTCTCTTTCTTTAACGCTTTCAAAGTTCTTCTTGTTCTCGTTTTCAAAATTTTTGGTTCTTTGTTCTCGTTTGTTCTCGCAGCCCTGATCCTTTTTGTGTCCGGAAAACGGGTACCTAAAAATCTGGTGAAAAGTAGTGATTTTTGAAAAAAAAAATTCGTTGGACACCATGTATTTCAAATCATTTTTTTGCACAATTTCAGGTTTTTTAAGTACATTACGTGAAAAATTACTCCCTTCTCCATACTTCTTGAGACTGTCATACGTAAAAGGTAGGAAAACTTCGATTGATCTGGAAAACCTGGAAAAGTTGGGGAAAATCATTTCTGAAATATTGTGGACACCCTGTTGTTTTTTCAGTCAAAAATTACTGGTTATTTCTGGCAAATGGTAAATTTTGTGAAAAATCTACAATTTTTGATTACAAAATCAGTGATTTTTGACTGAAAAAGTAGTGATTTTTGATTGAAAATTAGTAGTTTGAATTGAAAAATTGGTAATTTTGATTGAAAAATCCACGAAAAATCACTGATTTTCCACAAAATTAATTTTACTGATTAAAAATGGCAGAATTTCTCCGAACTTGATTGATTCAAATTTAGAGAGTAGAGAAGTGGAAAACTTCGTGTGAAATAATATGAATGGAATTTAATACCTGTTTCATAAACCCAAGAACTTACAACTATTAAAATTAATCATTTCGTTTGATTTTTCTCTTCAACTGTGCCTATGATGTAATTGCTTCGATGCTTATGGTGGTAGAAATAGAAAATACCGAAGTATTACCAGCTCGTCTTCTCTCAACTTCATAGCGCATGATGTTCCATCTCTCATGCCCGCTAACGATTTACATCCTTGAATGGTTCACGCTGCATTATCACTTACTCGTCATATTCTTATGACATGGCCTACTTTGGTACATCTTTGGTGTGCTTGCACGATGCAGGCTTGTGTAGGTCTAGGTATCTACCAAATTCCACGTCCACGTTAACGAAATTCTCGACAATTAATTGTCTTCTCGTATATGGCAGAATACAACGCGGATAACAAAACTGACTCTGAGAGACTAGAAAGCGAAATTTTTTCCATTCGGAAGTCACCGTACCGCACGCTGACTGGTCTCTCCGGACAATCGGTGTGAATTTGTCGCGTAAATATTTGAAAAATTAACCTTAACGAATGTAATAAATTTTAATTATTTTGTACGAACCGGGCAGCATCTGGAATTAACGCAGTCGAATCCGGATTTTACGTATGTGGATTGCTGCGGAATTGTAGATTGGATGCTGAAATGAACACCGCCGACCGGTAATCGTTCGTTTACTCTCGTTTCGTATTCGTGGTAATTAAATTAGTCTCGAGGTATGCGTTCGGTCGGCATTTCAAATGCCACTGAAAAATTTTCTAGTACGAGGTTTTCTTGTAAAATGCAGCTTTGACGAGAGGTATGGGGAAGAGTTGTGTTGAATTTACGGTCAATGCTCGCGTCTTGCTGCGTTTTGAAATGTTATTGTATTATTTTCGGCGAGTTTTTGGAAGAATTCAAGGAAATTTGGGAATAACTGGAGGTTTTATTTGTATTTTACTCATTTGATTAGAAATTGCAGAAATATCGAAGTACGAAACTTCATGTATGTTATTTTCTTTCTTTTAACTTATGAAGTTGATGGAAGGCCAAATGAACGGCTGGGGAGAGAAGAGAGAGAAAGGAAGCGGATAGGTTGTGTTCCAGGTTCCTTGATGAAATCACATTTTGATTTGAAAAAATTAGAAGTCAAGTTGAATTAATTTACATGCATAAGTAATGAACTGATGTTTTTTTAAAGGAGGAATTTGGAAGAATTTACATTTTAGCGACAAGAAAATCTGAGAAAATTTCAGTCGAGTCGAAAATTTTCAGTTTTTAATTTCATCCATTGTGGCCAGTTTTGGTTAGCTCCTGAACTGACATCAGCAAGGCTGAATTAAACAAGGAGAGGGAGGTAGTTCACCCCACTCACAATATGATAATAGAATAACTTTTTTTGTCAGGGAAGTTGAGTGCTAGGCAAACAATTTGTAAAAATTATGGCGAGTAATAAAAATGGGGAAAAATTGAATTTTGAGTTGAAAAAATTGGAAAAAATTTCAACGCAGATGAACATTTTTGAAGTTAGGTTTCTTCATGTAGTCAACTTTGGTTCGTTCTTGAGTAAACCTTATTTCTTCTCAAAAAACATTATAAAGTGGACCCTACGATCAGAAGCTTAAATCGTGCAATGCTGAAAAAAATCGAGAAGAAATTGTGAGATGGTGAAAATTGGAAAGTGAGTTGAAAAACTATTATTTAATTAAATCTTCTGAAAATGTTCAAAAAAATCGTTCATTTTTTGAATATTATTTGTTTTTTTAATCATTATAAAAATTTATTCATGTGAAATTTGATGAGAATGGTTAAAAATTTCATATGAAAAAAAGTCGATAAAAGTTTGATAAAAGAAACATGGTAAAAAACATGTAAATAGGTTTCCTTGAAATGAAAAGCTTTTAAATTTTGATCTTCATTTTTAAATGACAAAATTCTTTTGGTTTTCGAGTTTAAGGCCTTTTTTTGAATCTTAGATCTTCATTTTATTTTATTTTTTTTAGATTGACGCCCCCTCCCTTTATCACCACCTTTAACATCCATATTGAAATTGATAATTTGGTAAAAAATTATGAAAACTCGGCAACATTTTTTTAAAAATTGCTAAAAACTTCATAATATGTTACAAATTTCAAAAATTGTCACAAATGTTTTGAAACCGTTGCAGTATTACGAAATTTCACTGAAACAGTGAATTTGTATGACCTGCGTTTTGAAAATTTTATGGCAGTTTGAATTTTTTTTTGGAAAATTTGTACGTAACAATCTTTGGGACATTTTAAAAAATGTTCATAATATTTTCAACATTTTGAATCATTTTCATGATATTTATAATGGAAAATTTTCAAAAATTCCAAAAAATCTTCGGTGACTAAAAAATTTGGAAACTCTCTCAACATTTTTACTTTTTTAAAATGTTTTTTGTAATATTTACATCAATTTTTACAATATTTAAAATAAAATGGTCAATTTTTACGTCATTTTCGTTGGTTTGTAAAAACTAAAACAAAGTTTTAGCAATTTTTATCAATTGTTCACAATTTTTGTGGCAGTTCCAATCTCTCAATTATAAATCAGAGAAAATAAAATTATTGAAAATCACTGAGAAACAGTCAGAATTGCAGCACGGGAGAAAAGTAGTGAAATTTTTTTAATGAGAAAAAATCCGTGAGAAAAATAGCAGGAAAATCAGTGAAAAAAATCACAGTAAAATCAGTGAGAAAAATCACAGGAAAATCAGTGAAAATTTACTGAAAAGTCAGCGAAAGTTATGAGATTTGCTGAAAAATCAATGAAAATCTTTGAAAAATCAGCGAAAATTCGCAGAAAATCAAAGAATTTTGCTGCTTTTTCCTGTGCTGCACCTTTTATTTATCAGTGACTTTTCACTGATTCACAATGAGAGAGCACCTTTTTTTGAAATTGAAATTACATTTTAAATGATTTTTATGATTCGTTGAAGAATTTTCGTAAGATTTGAAATAAGTTTTAGATTTTTTAAGAATCTATTGAAAGTGTGCGATTTTTAATGATTTTTGAAACAAAGCTGTAAATTTTTTTACTCGTTTCGAAATTTTTTTCATATTCACGACAGAAGAAAAAAACCTGTTACAAAAATTTGTCGTTTTATCCTCGCGTATAGATTTCGAAAAAAGGTCTCCGGGTAAAAAGATTCCTTTTATTCTACATTTTGGCGAACGTATTAACAAATAAAAATGCAAATTTCCATCGTCGTAAACGTCTCTCTCGTACCATAAAGTTTCAGATTACCAGCGTTTTTTTTCGTCTTCTTCACCAGAGTAGCAGGAGAAGACCGTGAAAAACAATCGGATACGGAGGAGGGTAAGGGAGTAAACCGAGTTGTTTTATTGACTTTGACCGATTTTATTTTGAAGAAATGAGCTCCTTTTATGGATGGAATTTGGAAAGTGCTTGGAAATAATTTAGTCGTTTCGAATGCTTTGAAATTGGTATATCGACGCGATGAGCGTCGAGTCTCTCGCGAGAAGAAAAAGCGAGAAAGCGATACGCGGGCGAGAATGGCCTCGAGTGTAAAGAGTACGCGGAGAAAGAAAAAGAGAAAAAAAACCACGATGAAAAATATTGGGTACCTGCGTTATAGCCTTTGAATGCAGCGTTCATGACAAAGTACGTGAGAGGTGAGATGCGGTTCGTAGTATATACCTAGGTAAGAAGGGTATAAATACGTACGATTCATTGAACGTGTATAAAAACTAATTGGCCACTCGTAAATTTTACGTATATACTCGTACGTGCGATGCGGATAGGACGAGCGTAGGTGAAGAAAAAAACACATGCTATGGGAGAAATTGTCGCGTTAATGTAGCGTAGAGAAGATTTCTTTTTTTTTCTGAGATGGTTAAAAATATTCAAATGAGATGCCTGCTCTAGGGTTATTTCGCACCATATACCTCGTTTTCGAGCACTTTTCTTGTGCTTTGGTTATCGCGTAAGGTACCAGAAGAGCATCGAAAGAGGTGCTGCACAGCGTTTATAGAGCAAATTCATTTTTACGACGTTTTTCCAATCCGGACTGATTAAAATGGTACGAACGTTGCTTTAATCGAGCCAAAGATCGCAGCTTATCGTCACGTCTGGAAATTTTATTCGTATAACGAGGTGTCGCTGCAGATTACACGAGATCCGCTGAGCTTGGCGGAAAAGCTCTCGAAGAGTCGTTTACGTACCTAGATTCTGATAAGAGCGGTCATAAGTGTTCCGACGATGTAAAATGATGACGAATTATGTCGTATGTGATAATCAAGAAGGTTTGAAAAAGTTTAGCACGCTAAACGGCGATTAAAAGTTTAATATTTTTTTTTCACCGGCCATTTTTTCGCTATACGTGAACGTATTAGGTACCTGCGATAATAAAATCGAATGGAGCGGTGTTATTTGGTAATAAAAGAAAAAGGTATACAACGTACGTTTATATCTATGTTTTGTAGTACACGTTTTAATGACCCGATTTCTAATTAACGATTTACGTTTATAGAATTATTAAATAAATGTCGCAATTAAGTCGACGCGATTAACCGTTTCCGAAGTCGTAGCGGTTCGTCCAGGCTTCATACTTGGATGCCTTTTTCCTCCTCTCGATGCTACCTTGTTGAGTTGTTGTATCGCTACATATGTCCAGAGAGAGAGGCTATTTCTCAAGCTGGAAAATGCCGCTGCTGTTCGCGAAGATGTGATAATAAAACTGGCCGACCGGGGAAAAAGCATATCAGGTCAAATGGTACATGCAACAGAAAAATGTCAACTATTTTATACGCGCGAGTGTGTAACTACAAGAAATAATTAGGTTTCTGGTAGGTCGGAGGGTTGTGGAAAAAAGGTACTGGAACTTTAACGTAGTAGCTTGCTAGCTTCGTCAATAAACATACGTGACTGTTTATAAAACTCTAAGTACCTACCTAGGTATATGTGTATGTGGGTATATTATTGTTGGCAATTATATAGTTGCACATATCAGCACGCTTGTTCGCGGTCAACGACACTGTACGAGGAAGATACGTACGATGAGGCTGGCAATCACATTGCGGTACCTTGCCCGAAGAGGTTGTGTAGAAAAGAGAAAAAGTATCACCGGAGACGTATAGTATCAGAAGCTACGGTGTGAGATCGCCGCACGCCATAACTGTGTGTATGATGGTGGAAATAATTTGTTAAATAAAAGCATCACGGTGTATGGATGTGATGAGGAGGAGGACGCGACGACATGCGTTATTTCTATATTACCTATGTGTATGTTTGGTTGGTCTTGGTCACAACCTGTGAATGAATGTCGAAGAACAATGTGTGCGTAACAAGAAGCCAACTCGGTGTTCGCGGCTAGATCAAGTGTATGGTATCGGTTTTCTGTGTACAACAAGGCGAAGATGCCGATTGTGACTGCGATGCTGTGGTGTTGATGAGTGTCCTAATAATACAACGTTCAGATACACCTAGCTTGAGATGTGTGGAAAATACTAACTAAGCAGGTTGCTCTTTGTGTTTCTCAGCGGTCTTCTAGAACCAATGTGTATTATTCTGGATTTGTATTGTTTTGTGGCTAAAGAAGAGTGAGTTGAGTATGATGAACGAGGTTCACGTGTGGATTTGGATGCTGAAAGAGAACGACGAATAGGAGATCTGTTATGGGTCTTGTATAACATGTGGGTATGCAGAAGATGAGAGTGGACGAGGAAATGAGGGTTTTAGGAGTGAAATGTATCCCTGTCCGGTGTCTAGGATACTGTATATTGTGTTCTTGTGCAATTACGAACATACATTTTTGTACCCTTAGAAGAGGTTACCGCACGAGTTGAGGGTTTTTTGAAACCGGTTCAATTTACTCCCCACTCTGAAAAAATAATGATGTGAAAAGAGTTGGAAATCTGAGCTATATGCAATGCTGAAGCTTTAAAATTCTTCGTTTTTCGTATATTCGTGTATTTTTGAAACCGGTTGTAATGGCTTGAACCAGTTGACGATCAATTTGAAAAATTTGATTGTGAAAAGGTTTCAAACGAGAATATTGAACTGAAAATTTATAATTTTTGTTCGTAAATTTTTGGAACCAGTTCTGTTCATGAATTTCTGAAACCGGTTTTAGTAATTTTCAGCTGTTTATCAGTATACTATGTGCTATAGAAATACGAAATTGTAAAAAAAGTTGAAAATCTGACTTGTAAGAAATTTAGAGACCTCAAAATTACTCGTTTGTTTCTTTTACTTGTATTTTTGAAACCGGTTTGTACATATATAATCTTGAACCAGTCAACTATTAATAATTTGAAACGTTTAGTTACAAAAAAATTTCATACAAAAATTATAGAGGACTTGAAATTAATATTTTTTTGTTGACAAATTTTTAAAACCGGTTTGGTCTATGCTTTTTTTGAACCGGTTCAGTGGCTGTTGACCAATTAAAAATTGAATGTACAGAAAATTGATACATGTGACATTTTTTGAACCATTTAAAGTTTCTGTAGAATTGAAAATTCATCTTCGATTATTCATGTGGATATATATTTTGAAACCGGTTGGCAATTCAATTACTTGACTTTTTACAAACCAATATTCTAAATAGGTAACTGAAGTTCAAAGCTCTAACCTCAAATCTAAGTAGGAGTTGCGATGGACTGTGAAATATGAAATTCATCTTTGAATTTTATGAATTCTTCGAAAATACCCGAAAAATACTTATGTATTTTTGAAACCGGTTTCGTTGTTTTCAACCGGTTTTTAATCATTGTATTTTAAGTCATTGGAATACGAAAAAATTGAATTTTTCGATGTACGGATATGAAAAATCAATTCATTTTGTTTATCCAGTGTAAAAAACTTCTTGAAAACCGGTTTGGTGATTCTTATCCAGTGAAAAATATATGTATTCTAGAAAATTCTAACCCAGAAAGTACATATTTTCTGACAGTCAAAATACCAAAAACTGATTTGCTCTGTTTTTGAATTTTTGGAACCGGTTTCCAAAAATAGATTTGTTCTGGTTCTGAATTTCTGGAACCGGTTGAGAATGAGCTCCAAACAGTTGGAAAACGAAAAAATTGAACTCAGTGCGTAAGCGAATGGCAAATTAAATGTTATTTGCTCGTGTATTTCAGAACCCATTTGAAAACCGGTTCAGTAGTTATCAACCAGTTAAAAGTAAATTCTGAAGAATCGCTACTCGAAAAATGATATTTTCAAAAGTATGTTGTTAAAAGCCAAATTTGGATAACTTTTTAATGAGTAATTTTTTTGAACCCAGTTTAGAGTCTTGTTGGTTGTGAATAAATATAAATGCGTTGGAACATGCATGGGAAAATTTTGAATTTTATATGCTCTAGAATCAACGGAGTATTTTTTATTCATGTATTTTGGTATCTCCTGAAAAATCAATTTGGTGGCTCTTAATTAGTTGTGAATAAATTCTCAAAAAATAGCTTCAATCAGCAGTTATAAAAGGTTCATAATATAATTGTGCAATTACTTTTTGTTCATTAAAATGTTGAAATCGTTTTATTGGTTTTCTGCTGATTTCGATGAGTTCTAAGGAACTGAAAACATTTTCGAGTGAAATAGGTTTTAGAATGAGAATTGTTTATTTCTCGGGTCATGTATTTCAGGAACCGGTTCAGCGATTCCCAACAATCAATTATCCATTATTCTTGGAAAAAAGTTTTTATGAAAAAAAATGTCGAAAAAAAGTTGGAAAGAAACGTATTGAATAGTTTTTTACGCATGAAAAAACAATTTAATCTAGAAATAATTTTATAATTTTCAAAAGCTTCATGCAATGGAAGAAAAAAAATGATTCACAGAAAAATAATGAATTTTTCAACCCTCTACATTTTGTATTCTCAGCTTTTCTTGAATATTTTTTTTTGTCAATTTTTTATTGAATTTTGATTAATTTTGGTTCTCATTCATCAAACTGGTTTTAAAACAGCATTATTGAAAAATTATATTTGTTCATATAATGTAGTTCTTTTGTTTTCATTATTATCTTCATTCATTTTTTAAACGATTTTTCTTACTTGAAGACCATCTAACCAAACCGGTTTCAAAATTGTTGAACTTATTGGAATTACCTCATTGTGCAAAAACTAGGTACTTGTACGTTGAATAAAAATTTACTCTTGATTCGAATTTTTTTGTTCCAAATAAAAAATTAATTTCTTGAATTTTTGAACACCCTGTAAAAGCAGTACAATCGAAATTCCACTAATCAAATTACTAAATGTTGCCCAATTCTTGAAAATGAAATCACTGCAGTTTTCATTCAAGGCCAGCACTAGTAACATTTCTTTTCTACAGATCCACAAACTCGTATCTCAATCGTAAACAAAATGAAATTCGTTAAAAAAATTTCCAACTCGAAAATGCGATTTACAAACGTTCCCATCCAAAAGATTTCATCACATACTCGGCTAATTTCGTACGAGCCTACGTAGATCTGATTTTCTATTCCGTACCGACCCATCGTACCGAAAAAATTCATCCCTTTGGGTTTGTTCAAGGCGCGAACATCCGAATCCGATATACGCGAGTTTTTAAGCGCGAACGAAAACCTTACGGATTGTTTTTCTTCAACGAAATGTTACTTAATGAGGATGTAGAAAGAATTTTGAAAAAGTTTATCCGGATTAACCGTCTACCTCTCCGGCTCCGTAGCCCTCTTCATCATCGGCGTATATGGTAAAAGTTTTATCGTGTCGGACGTGAGGTTTTACGTCGAGAAAGAAACTTCCCGGTGTCGTAGACTGATCCGTGAAATCGCCTCAGTTTCGTAGTTGGAATTTTTAAGCTGGCTTTTGCAAGGTGGTTTGTAGAGGAATTGGATGAAATGACGCGAGAAAATTTATTTTCCTTTGAAAGGTGCGGTTTTGACGACGAGGTAAAAGATTGATTTGAGATTTCGAGTCATCGTGTACGAGTAAATTGTGTAGCAAGTTTGAATCCAGCAGGTGGCGTGTATTTGGGAGAAAAAATTTCTGAAATTCGGTTTAAGTAGATTGAATTTTTTACATGGGTTAGCTACGTAATGCACGTATTGTACATATATTTTCCATTTTTCGTCATGCTGTGGTCTGTTCTCGTATCAACAAAGTGTTCATTTTCAATTTCAAAGCGTGTTCAAACTTTATCCAAGTACTTTCTGTGCTACGTTGAATATCCAACGTTGAAAATTTTTCATGTTAGAACGTTGTCGTTTATTCCATTATTTAGAATTGCTAAACTTGACTTGCAATATGGTTTTACCCACTTCATTGTTCGTCAATGAGATAAGGCGATCGGCCAGGCTCGCCTGATTTTTCGAGCTCGTTTTCATTTTATTTCTGCAATTCTTTCAGTCGAGTTCGTTTCGTGTGTCTTCAGTCGTAATCGAAATGCAAGTTTTTTCGAGATCTCGATCGAAATTTCTGTTTTACGTGTAATTATTTCAAACCAAGTTGACTTTATTTTTAATTTGTAAGATCTCGCGACGTTGCGTTTTGTATTTTCACGAATTTTTGAATTCTAATTGATCGTTTCAATTCGTGTTATTTTATCGAGATCGGAGCTCGTAAGTTAATTTTACGTTGAACATGAAGATACGATAGTTTGGTGAGTTGACTTCATTTTTATTCTTATAATTTTTCAATTTTATAATATTGCTCGTATTATCGTATCATTTTTTCGATGATGTAACCTTCACGTGCGAGTGTGCTTGTGTCAAGATTTTTTTCGTGCTACTCCCGTACAGTTTAGACTTTGCATTATACTAATTATGTACCTCGTTAGTTCTTGGTCATTTACGTGCAAGTCTTATCATAGATCGTAGTTGTATTACATTCGCTTTGAAAGGTGCACGTAATATTGGTGTTTTCTCGTATTTTTTCGGTGTTGTTTTTTGATTAATTTGAATAAAATTTTGGTAAGTTTTTTTTTACAAAATAAATTTGTGGTAATTCTGTGTAAAAAAATTAGGTAATCGAATTTTTGAAAACTTTTCGCCTTCCTTTGATTCGTAAAATTGCTCAATTTTTCTTACCAATTTTAAAATAAAATTATCTCGTAGACAGAATTTTTTGCTTCGGTTAAAATTTTAACTCGTATTTATTCATAAGACAAAACCTTGTCACGAAAAGAAGCGAATTCGTGGTAAAATATTTGTTTTCTCGAATTGTGGTGTGGGTAACTTTAACTAAATCAACCTCGACGTTGGTATTATTTACCCATCGAAACGTCGCGTCTCGACAGTGCCTCGCGATACAAAAGCTTTCGCTAATTTTACCTTGATTCAACATCAATGGTGACAAATTCGAAGATCAGCTCGGAATAAATTATGGTTCGTCTTATTAACGAAATTCAAAAACGATTATTCGACGTACCTTATCGTGGTACGGTTAAGTTGTCTGATCAAATTTTACACAATGTCGAGCTTAATACGTATTCGTACGTGTGTTTTCTACGTACATTGATGTTAATTCGTGCGGCGATGGTGGAGGCGCGCGAAGGCATTATAAAGTTTACGAGTTCGCGCGCACAGATTTAGACGTGGGTAGGGAACGAAGCGGAGTGTTGAGAAAGAAAAAAGTGGCGAGATGAATAGCATACGATGTACATTACTGGAGTTGGTATACGCGGTTTATTGTGTATGTGCGGAGTGAACAATACCGCGTCAAGTACGTGGATTAAAAGAGAGGCGAATTTACGAGATTGCTCGTTGCAGAAAAAAAATTATCGTATTTAGGATTGCGATTTTTACGAAGCAACAGAGAGAAAAAAGGTATTGCTTATGGAAAGATGATGGGTAATAATAACGATAAGTCGGGCAAGTTTATTGTTATGGTGTTGGGGAGGGGTAGAGTTGGATTAGAATAGGGAAAAATTTACATTGAAGCTTTTGCTGCCCCTCGCCCGAATAGGTTTGCCATAGTGTGTGCCAAAAGTCTTTACTGTACCGGTGAAGATTTTTCGTATTCGAAAATTCTGACTGTTTTAGATTCTCTATTTTGATAATTTCGTATAGACAATGCAGGAATTTTCTCATTTTTGGCGAATACAGGTAGTTTAAAAAATCATCTATCTGTAACTTTAAAAAAAAAATAAAATGAAAGAATTTTTATTTATTTAAATAATCGATCACAGAATAATGAATTTTGATACTTATTACATATGTAAAATGGATCGTTATGAAATCAGCCTGAACGGTATTACTGAAAGAATGCCAATTCCAAGACGAGTCTGGTCGAGTACTAGGAATAAAATTCAATTTTTACACAAAATTAAAGGTTATTTGAGGCTGAATTTTTTGAAATAGGCTCCGGAAACCGGTTGCTAAGCCTCAATTTGATTCTGAAAATATAAATATCAATAAATTAATCGTTGGAATAATTTGAAAAATCAATTCATTTTTTAATCGTTCAATTGAAAAGAAGATGGAATGAAATCTCAAAAGAATTTTGTTTAATTTTTTCACCATTCACTCTGTCGTGGAGGAAGAGGAAAGGAGGATGAGAGGGAGGGGAGGGAGTAGATAGCAATTTCGTATGCCAAATTTAAGACTGCAATTTCTTTAAAGAATTGAAATGAAAAAGAAATATTACTTTCACATTGAATCGGGTTTATAAATATTTAGTACTGATTGATGTGAAACCAGTTAATTATTGAAACAACCAGTTTTCAAAAATTTGTGAGAAAATGGCCATTTTTAGAAGAGTTTGGTGAAGTGAACAAGTAAAAGGGTATAATCAAAGTTGTAGAAAAATTTAATTTTTTGCTGTTTTTTGCATCTGAAATTTTTAGAATTGGTTTCAGAAACCAGTTGTGATTTCCTTGACTTGGTTCCGAAATTATTCGCATGATTAGTTCGTTGGGAACATTTTGAATAATTTTACCATTTTTTGATCAATAAGAAAATAAATTTAAATTTTGTTGATATTTTCGGTAGTGCACTTCGATTTGGAACCAGTTGCATGATCCACAACCGATTTCCATAGATTATTAACGAAATAACAATTTTTGGAAGTGTTTGGTTTTTTGATGAGGGGGAAGATCCGATTTCGTATGCCAATTTTAAAGGCTTTTCCATCTGAATATTTTTAAAAATAGATTTCAGAAATCGCTTGTCAATTTATTGAAACCATTTTGAATTACCTTACGGAATCTTCTGAGACACAACCATGAGATGGGTCGGAGATGGGTGCAGCTGACTTCCCTGTAATTTTAGGTGAATAAATTAGGTTTAGGTGGGGATATTTTCAAAAATGATGTCTTTTTTTAGAAAGAAGAATCAGAAAAAAATGGAAAATCGGAAAAATTGATCGAATAATTTCCCTCCCTCTTGCGACTTCGCTTCGTTTCTGAGAATCTTTCGATCAAGTAGAAAATAGAATGAAGTTTTCGAAGAATATTTACTATAGAAAATTGAGGAGAAGGAAGGGGAGGGAGACACTACTCTCTCATTCTGAATCAGTGAAAAGTCACTAATAAACAGCTAGAATTGCAGCACAGGAAAAAATCAGCTAAAATTTACTAATTTTCAGCAAATTTTCGCAGATGTTTCAAAGATTTTCACTGATTTTTCTGCTAATTTCATAAATTTCACAGGCTTTTCAGCGAATTTTCACTGATTTTCCCATCATTTTTCTCACTGAGTTATTTTCATTGAAAATTTTTTCACTGATTTTCTCCTGTGCTGCAATCCTGAGTGTTTCTCAGTGATTTTCGATAATTTTCACTGATTTATAAAGGAGAGAGTAGACAACTTAATTCGAAATTATGGGATTCAAAAAACATTTAAGATACCTATATGAAGGAATATTGTCACATTGAAAGGGTTTTGATGAACACACATGCATTTTTTGAAACCAGCTTAATGATCCATAATCGAGTTTGTAAAGCACGAAAAATTAAGATATCTATTGAAAAATTTTCGAATAAAAATTGAAGGCCATTGAAAATTTGAGATTTTACATTTTGAACACAATTTTTTGTAAGGATTGTTGCAGGAAATGTACGAGCATATATAAAGGTATGAGAAAATAATTGATCTTTTGAAAATTCGTTTTTTTCCATATTGAGCGATTGCGGAGACAGGGGAGGGTAAATTTATAAAATCAAGTTGTCCACCAGCCGGAAAAAGAAGGAAACCAAAAATTAGCAAGAATTTTACCTTGATGGCGAGAAAATCAGAAAATGCAAGAATTTTAATAATTTCACTGTATTGTAAAAAAAATAGAAAATTTCAACATTTCTATTTTTCTCAAATTTTTGAATCGAAGGATGAGAAAGGGGTATTTTTTGGGAAAATTTGAAGCAAGAAAAATGGTATGAAAATGGCAAAAAATCCAGAAAATTGCTAGAATTTCTATTTTTCCAATTTCGTAGATACCTTGAAAATGAAAAATGATACGTTACTTACAATTTTGAAGTAAGCGAATTGGTATGAAAATGACAAAAAAATCCAGAAAATAGCCAGAATTTTTATTTTTCTGATTTTGTAGACACCTTGAAAATTGAAAAATGATCTATGTTACAATTGCAATTGAAATTTCGTGCAAAAAATTTTTTGTTCCTTAATTTTCTGAGAATCTTTTGGTACCTGTCGAATCTTCAGTTTAGCAGCTTAATTTTCAGTTCATATATATTTATCTCCTCTTCTACATACTTCTTCTTCCTTTTTTTTGAGATTTTTTTTGATTTTCGTGGACACTCTGAATGTATTGCACTTTAATTTGAATTTTGCAACTTCAACATGCAGAAGATGTAACAGTTCGTCATCATTCGTGTAATCAAAATCGAATGCATTGAAATTGTGATAAGGAGGTCGGAACTTTCGAATCATACTATATAAGCCAGCACCACCATCGCGAGGGCAAATTTACTCTTCAATACGTGTAATAAACTAAATTAAAATCCGTTATCTATGAGCTAATGAGAAATTTACATAACGAATGGCCGGTATATCGCACAGCTAAGCTTACCTATACGTATGCAGAATAAAAATGGCGATGCAAAGCGGACAGTTTTTTTCCTACAGCTTGGTCTCCGTACGTTCGCTGGGGTACGATGTAAATACGTATATAAAATGTATGCATTACGAGGGCTTTATATTCCACCCGTAGATGGTGATGCGAAGTATATAAGTCGAGTATAGTGTACGGCGAATAAAACGAAACGTACTGTACCTATACCTACCTACGTATAAAATAAGGTAAATTAACGGATTATTAATGGGGGATTTATAGGTATTTTTTTACCCGATGAACGACGACGATTGCGAATTATAAACTTGGAAAGTTTGCTGTACACTTCAATTAAACTTAGCTCATTGTAAATCTTGGCGAGTTGGTATACCTAACGTGAGCTTTATAAGGGCAAAGAGTTATGGACTGAGATTACAGTTGTGAAGTTTTCAATTAAACCGACCTGCTCGGTGCTCGCCAAAGACACTGCGGTGCATTCCGTCGGTCGGCTTGTGTAAAATGCTAAATCAATTAATTGGCGGAGCCATGTGACTCTGTAGCTTTTTTACCTGCTGCCTAAATTACCTCCACGTCGAAGATGGGTATACTTTTAATAATTTTTCGTGATATTGACGCGGCACGCGGTGATTATCGGTTCTTGCCGACGTTTTAAAACGAAACCAGTTTTATCCGATGTGCGAATGACAACTTAATAACTAATAACCGTAATTACGAGATTAATTTCTTAATATGGTACAAAATCGAACGACACGCTGAATGGGTCGTATTAGCCCATTACGTTTGATTTTTATTCTACCTTTGAACCCCTCTTCCTCGATCCACCAACGCGAAGACGTCTCTGTTGGAAACATTGCGTACGATGGTGTTTTATGTGTGGTATGTAAAGTACTCCTGTGTGCGGGGCTATAAAAATAATTCTATTTTATATTACCTACGATTTTACTGTACATGGGCTTCTTTTTTTTTGTCGACTTCGTTACGCTGCGCTGACGCTGATGTAATAACCGATATATTTTAGAATTTACTCGCGGCCTGGAAAAGTATCCGGAAGATGTTGAAAATGACGAGAATCTCGGGGTAAAAGATTACTCCGCTGGTACAAATCTGGCTAGGTACGATCGCGATGCTGGCCGCAAGAAAGACATTAAAAGTTGATATGTTTTCGTATCGTTAGTCGGGCTGTGCGGTGGACGAGATGTCAGATTTATTACATCAGCTATCCGCTATATAAGATGCATTTTAAAATCGCATTTATTAGCACAACTTACCCGTAAACGGAAATGGAACAGCTCGTTGTATGCCAGAGGCTGCCATAAAGTACCGTGTAATGTTCAGCTGCCGCCTTTTGTTATGCCGGAGAAATTCTATTATATTAAAGTATTTATTTAATTGAAAAATATTTATACCGCAGGTATAGCTGCAGCTATGAGATGAGGTACTGGTACGTGTGTCGTTTATGGCGGTAGGTTTACGATGTAGATGTCTATATCGCGCGATGTAGTTTTCTTGTCGGTAGCGCTAATGGTTGGATTTCGTTCCGGCCTCAGCGAGACGGTCGACGAGTGTGACTGTGTCAGGCTTTTCGATGGTATTGTTTTATGTGTCGAGTTATGCATAATTTTTTCATTGTTTGTTGACAGAGTTTTGCGTGATTAGTTGTTTTCAGTATGTGTGTTAGTTGGTTTCATTCGGTGTGAAAATTGAAAATTTAGAAAAAAATTGGTTTCTGTAAATCATTTAATTTGACATTTTTTTAGAAAATATACTTTAGATGAAAATTTTAGAAAATATTGAAAAAAATGAGCAAAGAATTTGGAACAGTAATTGAAATTAGTCAGGGTGTTAGAGATTACAGAGAACTAAATAGATTATTTCTGTCATTTTGAGAATTAAAGAACCAACGTGATATTTGAACCTAAAATTTATTTGGTACGTAAGTGTACTTCATGAAAAAATTGACAATTTTATTGCAAAATTTGTGGAAATATGCGAAGAAATGAGTTACGTTGAGAGAGTGAAATACTAAACTTGAAATATGTAATTTTCACAAATTGAAGTAAAGTGTTGAATTTAATACTTAGGGATTGCAAAAATGGATTTAAGTAGAGATCAAATGTGGTTCAGTGGAGCAACTTGCCCTCGCTGCTTCTCTGAGAACTGACTAAATGACATTTTAGTTTGAAAAATCTCTCAAAGTGACGAGCTGATGATTTTTTTCAGCATGAGAAAACTGTGAGCCACAAAGGAGAACAAAAAAATGAATCGAATTGATGTTTTCAAATAGAAAGTGCTTTGTGTGTGTGTGGGGGGGGGGATTTGGGTTCTATTTCAAAATTTCTTATGTAAGTTAATTTTAGACTCGAAAAAATTTATTGAAAAAATTTTTACATGTTGCAAGAATATTTTTATTTTTACTACTGCCCCTCGCAGATGATGCCAACTTCGGTTCTTTCTTGGTAATGAGAGGATGAAGAAAAAAAAACTTGAAAATGGATTACATTGAGTTCTTTACACAGAAATGCATGATGGGAAGGTAAGGTGGGGGAGACGAAATGGCTTAAAATGTAGGTATAGGTACTGAATTTTGTTTGAAATTCATGAAAAAATGAAAACAATTACTGAGTTTTCTTTACTCACTGTTGAAACATTTTTTAAATTCGGTTTGAAAATTTTTCTGTGGGGTCTGATCCCTCTGGCTTCAGCTCCGAGATGTTTGATTAAAGTCTCTCCAACTCCGGCTCCGAGACTTTTAAACAAGTGCCTCCGGCTCAAAGATTTTTTTAGAAGTGCCCCCGGCTCTGAGATTTTTATAAAAAGTGCCCCCAGCTCCAAAAAAAAACGTCCGGAGGGGGATCTGGTCCCTTCGGCTCCGGCTCCGCCTCCAGCTCCGAGAGTTTTAGTTAAAGTAGATACCTCCGGCTCTAGGACGTTTAAAAAAGTGCCTCCAGCTACAACTCCGGCTCCAAGATTTTTTTAAAAGTGACTCCGGCTCTGGAATTTTCATAATAGTGCCTTCGGCTCCGAAAAAATTGCCCGGAGGGGCCCTTCCTCCCTTCTACCTCCTTGGATGGTAGAAAATTTTCATCCTGTCTCATCCTATAATGTATCAGAATTGAATTGGAGTTGGGGAGGATGATTGTCTTCTGAATTTTTTCAAAAATTAGTGAAGAAGTGGTGATTTTTGAAAAATTGTTGCTCAAGTTTTCTAAAGTACAAAATCATGGAGGTGATGACAAATTGTAACCGAAAATTGTGGAATTTATCGATGTATTATAAATTTACTAATTATAAATCTTTTAAAAAAATAAAAATTGGAAAAATTGGAAAAAATCTATTAATAAAGTTTGAAATGGATACAGAATTCGTATTTTTCTTAGCAAACGAAGTTTAAAAATGAAAAAGATGCTAATTTTTCAAAAGAAATTGTCTAAAAATTCAAAAATTTCTCACACTGCACGAAAATTTAAATTTAAAATTCGTGGTTTCAGGAAAAAAATTGGTTATCATGAGACCTGAAAGATTATTTCACAATAATTCATTTCGAATCTCATTTGAAAAAGTTCTTTGAAGTGGTCCTGAATCATGAAATTGAAAATTTTAAACTTTGAAGTTTGAAGTTCCAAGTTGCAAATTTTAAACAGGCAATTGACATTGAAATTTCAATTTGAATTCTTGAATTTCCAATTGTCATCTTTGAAATTTCAATTTTTATCTCTGATTTTTAAATTATCAATTTCAATTTTCTGCTAAATTTGAAATTTCAACTTTGAACTTTCAAATTTTGAATTTCAGATTTTATATTACCAACTTCGATATTTAAAACTTAACGTTAAAAATGTTCAGTTAAAAATTTATAATAAAGAGGCTGTAAAAAATTGAAAAATTTTCTTGGGTGGTTCTTACACAAAAGCAGAAAAAATTGCATAGAAAATTGAAATGTTCGATTTGCAGTTTATCGAAACAATTATCTACTTATAAAAATTATGTAAACAGCATAATTCTTGTTGAATTTCAAATGAAAAAGTCCTCTAACAAGATCTAAATTGTTTGAGGAAGTGTGATGAAGAAAGAAATACCATTGAAGAGGGAAGAAGAGAGGGGACGAAATTTTCAAATTTGCTATTTATTATTAATTTTTCTCAATTTAAAATCATACAATTTTTTCTTTGATTTTTCTCTGGGGGTTTGAAAATTTTATTCTGTTTCTAATATGCAATAAAAAGCTAATTTTCCTCCCCGGGGAAGGCCTTCCTTCTTCAATACACTTTTATTTTAAAAAATTTCCATTTCTGTTATTTATAGGCAGTTGAGCACCTATCTAATCAGCCTTCCTTGTACATACATGTGAAAACGAATCTGTTTTTCCTCTCTTGCAAAGGTATGCAATACACTTTTGAGCCATATTACACGTCTAAAACACATCCAAAGCAATTCCAAGCAATACAAATGACCTCGAAGTCGGCCCATCTCGCAAATAAGACATCTTCGGTGTACGTAGCGCTCTGAGAGACGTACCTGTACAGATAAGATGTACGTATAGAAGAAATATATGCTACGCACGAGACCATACATAGGACGTGAATTACTGAAATGCTACACGTAGTTCGCGTACCGAAGTAAACGGCGGGCATCGCGCGTAAAATTATGGGGTTTTAAGAGTCTCGGCTCCACGTGAACCGTGACGAACGCATAACGCTATGTTGGGATGAGACGGAGCACCAGCGAAAGTCAGACTAAGCAATAAGGATATAATTTTTGCAAAATTGCTGCAAGGAAGCGGCTCTATTCGTAACGATGCTGGTCGGTCTTACTTGCTGGATTCTAAATGCAAATTTATGTTTAGCTCGTACTGAGAACGCAGGACGTGTAATGTACTAAATCGTGAATTACTTGTCGGGGTCTTTGGCCGGCTTTTGCCCGTGTCCAGTATTTACCCAAGGAGATATAAAAAGGGACCAAAATTGACTCCGTAGCGTTCGCATGGTACACAAATTCTCACTACGATTGCGTGCTTATTGTATGATTTCGTGTTGTAGGTACGTATTTATGCAACGAGTGTATAAGTATATGGTTTGTATACTCTGGGGAATTGTCGAGTCGAGGTGTCTGTATTTCTCGTATGTATGTATGGCCTGTTCAAAAGTCACGCCTACGAACGCATCGTTCGAGTATCATGTGGTAGATTAATTTTAAAACTTTCACGAGTTCCGATGGAGAGACGATATGGAAGTTGAAGTTGAGTTTTTTTTATATATGGTCGTCGTAGGTAGTTTTTATATTGAGTAAATTTGCATATTGTATCGTATCGATTTTCGAAGTTTTTTTTTGAAAAAGAAATGTTAATTTGATGGTTTATGTTTCAGGAACTCGATCGGATTGTACAATAGTATGGCATGAAGGAACCAGGATTTTTTGGTGATTCGGTGAGTTGATTTTTTAATTTATTCAACTTTGGGAAAAATTGGATCAATTTTTGAAATATTTTCAACGGAGTATTGACATTTTTTGATATCGATGTTTGTATCGAGAAAAGTTGATAATGATTGATTTTTTTGATTTTTTTGGAATTGCATAATTTTTCGAAATGTATTCTTTGAGGAACATGGTTTTTGACCAATTTTCGTAGTTCGATTTTCATAGCTTCAATCCTTCGGAATATTGAGTACCTAGCTTATTGCTACCAAAATACTCTAGGCATATTTTGTGAAAATTACTCGCTTCTGACCAGAAAAATAACTTATCTGAACCGACCAAATTTTAAATATATTTGAAGGGAATCATCAAAATGGTGAAAAAATACTCTACCAAAAGAAGTGAAAAAAATCTTCAATTTTTTGTTCTTCACTTCGCAAGTTTGCAATGGAATTTAACAATTTTTCCATCTTACTCTAAATCACTCTTTTTTTCATTCATTCAAGCTTTACCTTCTTTGAGGAATACCATTTTTCCAAATTTTCGTGTCATTTCGACAATGATTTGAGCATAACAAAAAATCTAATCTATTTTTACTTGTTTTACACCTGAGCTAGATTGCTGGTTCGTTAGCAACCCATCTGGGTGAGAAATGAAAATAATGACTTACGAAACCTCGTTCAGTCGAGAATATTATCGAAATGATACAAAAACTTTGAAAAATACTTATTCCTCGGAGAAGGCGAAGCTGAGATGGGGTGAAAGGTGTGACTTGGCATATGATGGAAAATCGTTAAATTTAATTTCAAACTTACGAAACGTAGAAAAAAATTAATCAAATTTTTATTCAATTTTTTTCTCCTCCAGTCGAGTAATTTTTTTGTCATTTTCTTGTTTTCATCTCGTCTAAATATATTTAAAACTTGGTCGGTTCATAGGTTATTTTTTTGGTCGGGAGGGAGTAATTTTGACGAAATCGAATTTCATCGCGACAAAAGTTCTGGCTCGCGATTGGGTGCGTCACATTGCGAACGTATTACAGCCGGATAAAGTATACACCTAAATAAATTATTCAAATTATTATCCGAGAGACGAGGAAAACACGCGTAGGCTAATGAAAAAAGCTGCGGTCGAGTTCAGCTCGATAACCAACGTCGCGAAGAAAGGGCCAAGGGACAGGGGGTTGTTTCAATTAAGGTAACCCACAAGAAGTCGACGAGATTTCGGTGAATTTTCCAAAGGTGGGAAACTTATATTGACACTTTTTCGTACAAATGGCGCTCTTTTTGTGTGACCAGATTCGAGAGAATTATACGTGATTGAATTTTTAGGTTATGCCAATGTTGGCGTTTCCCCTCGTTGTTGGGTATATTTTTCTTTATAGGGCATGACGGGATTCGCGGGTTGTATACACACGCCTACCGCGTTGGTGGATGAATTATCATTCACCAATGTAATATAATTATTACGTTGCATTTCTTTAAACCTTAATAACTTTTTTTCAATTAACACTACCACTTTCAAACTTACATAATATTGTAGATAATTTAACATAGATTATTTTCCTTACTTCAAACTTGTATGTGTTCACTAAAATTTTTGAGATATTTTAATGTGAAGTGAAAAAAACGTGAAAAAATCATTGCATTTTGCAAGTAGTATGTAATTCTGCACAACTTTGGACTTTTATAACTTTTGTTCGGTTGGCGGGATAAGTTTCAAACCTACCCCATTTTGTAGAGAATTTTACATAGATTAATTTCCTTATCTTAAACACCTATATGCTCACTCAAAATTTTGAGGTATTTTAATGTGAAGCGAAAAAAATACGTTCTCATTGCAAATTGTATCTATATTCTTTTCCGCGTCACATTAAAATAACTCAAAATTTTGAGTGAGCACATAGGTGTTTAAGATAAGGAAATTAATCTACGTGAAATTCTCTACAAGATGGGATAGATTTGAAAGTTGTGACGGCAACCAAACGAAAGTTATGAAAGTTTGAAGTTGCAAAAATACGTTTTTATTGTAAATGATTATGTATTTTTTTTGCACTTCACATTAAGATAACTCGAAATTTTGAGTGAGCACAAAGGTGTTTAAAGTAGGGAAAATAATCTACGTCAAATTCTCTACAAGTTGGGATACATTTGAAAGTTGTGACGGCAACCAAACGAAAGTTATGAAAGTTTGAAGTTGCAAAAATACGTTTTCATTGTAAATGATATATGTATTTTTTACAACTTTGAACTTTTATAACATTCGTTTGATTGCCGGCACAACTTTCGAACTTATCCCATCTTGTAGAGAATTTTACGTAGATTAATTTCCTTATCTTAAACACCTATGTGCTCACTCAAAATTTTGAGTTATTTTAATGTGAAGCGGAAAAGAATATAGATACAATTTGCAATGAGAACGTATTTTTTTCGCTTCACATTAAAATATCTCAAAATTTTGAGTGAGCACATAGATGTTAAAGATAAGGAAATTAATCTACGTAAAATTCTCTACAAGATGGGATAGGCTTGAAATTTGTGCCGCCAACCAAACGAAAGTTATAGAAGTTCAAAGTTGTAAAAATACGTTTTCGTTGCAAATGATTATGTATTTTTTTTGCACTTCACATTAAGATAACGCGAAATTTTGAGTGAGCACAAAGGTGTTTAAAGTAAGGAAAATAATCTATGTGAAATTCTCTACAAGTTGGGATACATTTGAAAGTTGTGACGGCAACCAAACGAAAGTTATGAAAGTTTGAAGTTGCAAAAATACGTTTTCATTGTAAATGATATATGTATTTTTTACAACTTTGAACTTTTATAACTTTCGTTTGGTTGCCGGCACAACTTTCAAACTTATCCCATCTTGTAGAGAATTTCACGTAGATTATTTTCCTTACCTGAAACACCTTTGTGCTCACTCAAAATTTTGAGTTATTTTAATGAGTAATAAAGACTAGTATCTATCTCATCGCAAGTTATTAGTTATCTTATCACAATTTTACCCTGGTATCCGCCAAGGCAGTCGGGGAATCAACTTATACAACCACTTGTACACCGTGTGACGTCAACCCATCATGCCCTATATTCTTTTCAAAGCTATAGACCTATGATAGGGTTTCTTTGTTATTGGCCGGCAAATAAGACCACTGTTGTTCTTGGAAGACAACCACAACAGCGTCACCGACACATTCTGTTAATAGAATACGAATTACGTTTAATTAAAACAGGCGTTACTATGCGTATAAGCTTCGCAGATGTAATAAAATCAGCGCTACGGGTCTTTGGCCAGGTTTATAATGCGATCAGCTTCAACTCTTGGGTTCAGATAGGAATTAGAATAAGAGCGTGTGTATGTAAAAGCCCATTGCGGTTGTACAGGTGGCGAAAAATTTTAATTGAAGTTTGTACGTCAGCCTTGTTTTATTACTCGAGAGGGAGGAAAAACACGACGAGCGTAGAATTTTGTTTGGCAAGTTGAACAGGATAACCGGGCATAGACTCGCAGTTCAAAATGTCACCAACTCGCAGCAATTTTACTGACGCGTTCTTAATTAAAGATTGGCCTTTTTACTCGCACAGACACGATGACACCGATGTTTTCCGGCGACGAATTGTTTTTTTCAAGAAGATAGAAATGTGTTGGAATGTGGGGTAGTTTTGTGAATTCGGTGTTATTTCGAGAGAATTGGTGTCGAAGTTGGGCTTTTTTGGGGCTCAATGGTACATAGGATGGGAATTGGTGCGAGGATAATAAGTATTCTTGCTGTTTATTGTGGCGAGCGAGTGTTGAAATACTCCTCTTCCTAAATTGAAAGATGTTGAGGAAAGAAGTCAGAAACTGATTCTTTATTTAATATTTGTATCAAGATTTCGGTGTTATCAACAGAATAAAATGAATAATGCTGTAAAAAATTGGAAGAAGGTTCATTTTCCAACTGAAATACATAAATCTAACAAAACTGGAAATATGAACGTGATTAACTAAAAATTACTTACACTTATATTAATTTCTGCTTAACTAATAATTTCTGAAAATTACGCACGTGCGTACGTACGTACGTATGTAGTACGTACCTAGGAATATTTCCTTCCTTCCTAGCTACCTACAAGTATAAAAATCAACTTACCAACAACCCTGCAACCACTCTACACACACCCAAAAAAATTTCATGAAAACGCTTAACATTTTAATACTATAATATGATGTTTAGGTATAATATGATGTTTAGGTGTAGGAGTCTAAAATGCTTGTGATATTAATTTTGAAAGGTGTAAGACATGCCGAAAATTATCTGCAGACCCCCACCATCCGACCGTTTTCGCCTAAATATCAATTCCATAGGTTTTACCCATGTAAAAATAGATTTTGATAAGTGATAAGCCCGTCCATGTTTAAGCTTTTGTATTGTAGATAACAACATTTTAGCCAGTAAAGTACTTGTGCAGGATTCTGCACAACACGGCGTTACCTAGGAATATTAGGAACGAATCGCTTTTTCATCTTCACGAATTCCTAATATTCCTGCCTACCGACCTTCCTACCTATCTGTTATAAATTATAATTTTTCTACTCTTCGATAGAAATTATACGACAAACCATAAAAAAGCAGAAACAATTTCGAAACTTTACCGAACATTACTACCAAATACTCGAAATCAAGTTGAAGTAATCAAAAAGCGGGCACTGAGAAAAATGGAGAATGAAAAATGAATAGAAAGTGTTGCAAAAAATTATAATTTTTATTCAAAAAAAATAAATTTTATCCAAAAAAATAAATTTTATCCAAAAATAATAAATTTTATCAAAAAAAAATAAAGTTTATCCAAAAAAAATTATAACGGGGCACCATTCGCAAAATTAGCAATTTTTATCAAAAAAAAAAAAAATTTATCACGAAATTTGGTAACGTTTGTTGCATAGAAAATAAAGTTTGTCAATTTTGCGATAAATATTATTATTTTTTGAATAAATTTTACTAGTTTTGTGAATGGTGCCTTTTTATTATTACGTTTAATAAAATTTATTTTTATTTTTTTGAGTGTATTCTTGGTTTAATATTTCTGTTGTAAAAAATAATATTACATGTGCCAACAGTAAGAAATTTTCTCTCGAGAAATTTTTACCAACAAGGAATTTTCCTCTGCTGAGAATTTTCTGGTTACCCAAAAAATTATGCTGGATTATTTTTGACACGAATAAATTATATGTATTAACCCTGACTTGAAAATGTCCAAACATTTTTATTGTTTCAATACGTTGCCGAAGCCGATTTTTTCTGCGCCTGAGATTGCAGGACATTCGTTATTTTGAAAAACAGAATACCATAATTTGACGAATAACTAATTTATTACCTTACCGATCATCATTCATCAAGTTCTTATTGTTGCAATAATCTATGGAGGTTCGTTTTGTTGGTGGATTAACTATTCGAGTCGTTGTACGATCTCATCGGAAGGACATTGTGCCATGCTAGTGTAGGCTAAGTTTCTCTCTTGGTCTTCCACCTATGTATAGATGATACTCTCTGTGTGTATTTGCTACGACGACCTATAGATATAGGTGCATAGAGGATTGAAAAAAAAATGAAATAAAACACAGCCTTAAAATAACAATGGGTGTATATGGTCTGTGGTTACGTTATTATGAAGGTTTACCATTAAAATACGATATATTGTAATGCGATGAGTGCACGAGAAGAGGCGTGTCAGCCGCTCCTAGGTACGGTTAACAAAACGTTTTTCGATGTGCCATTGTGAACGATATAGTATATAGGTATTTGCGTTGTACCTTGCATTAGGTATCCGAAGTATATATAAAAATTAAATGGAATTATGTACACGACATTATAATATTATATGTAATAGCACGAGAAAATATTTATTTAATTAATATATTCGAGAATATAGTTGAAATCGTAGCGTTACGATATCGTAGGTTGCGTTAAACTACGCCATGGCGGAGTAAAATTTTGGAATTTTCTTCATTTTGGAAGGTCTGAAGAATGGCACGATCGCGTGGATAAAATTATTAGCGTGATTCGTGCTCAGATTCGAGGTACGAGTCATGGTTTAGCTTTTTCGCCAGTTCGAGTTGTAAGAATAATAAAACAATGGGTGGATGTGGGGTCACCCTCCTTTATCGTAATATTACTTACGAGTTGGTATTTTCAACAGTTTTTCAATGTCTGAAACGATCAGTGTGCTTGAATGATTTGGAGCGCCGATTCCGCTGTTTCGTAGTTATGAATCCATCCGCGAAAATTATTAATCATTTTACCCCGAAAAAAGTATTCAAACCATTTTTATTGACAAGACACAACTTTATTCTCTATGTGAACAGATAGAAAATATTTTCGATGATCAATAATGATCTCGGTCACTATCTTTGGGAAATATCCAGGTGAAGAAAATCTTCGTATTAAGAAGCTCCTCAGTGGGCCATTGAATGAGGCCCCGCATATATAAATCTTATTCAAACCATTTGAGAGAAAAATAATCATGATTTTTGTAAATTCGGTTGAATTAGGCAAAATTTAGTAAAATTTGCCTAATTTTTGAATGAAAAATTATTACAGTTTTATATCTTAGTGTAAAAGTTTGAAAATCATAATCTATACTCTTTATTTTCTTTAAAAATTTGCTAAAATCAACTCCGTGTGTACGTTGTAACCTCACAAAGTACGTGATGGACGAATTGACACGATTGGGTGATTAATGAGAAAATTAGAAAAGAAAAAAAATGTGATGTGCAAAAAAATTTTCAGTGGTGTTATTTGCACGCCGTCGTGGAATTATTTTTTGAAATTATTGAATTTAAATGTTTGTAGTGTTTTTGTGATTGAGAAAGTTCAAACTTTCATGAACAATTATCAGATTTTAATTATTACGACGTTGAATTACAAAAAAATTCACTCAATTTTTTGAAAGGTGTGCCCCATTATCGGCCACCTATGTAATCTGTTGTTTTTATGTGATTTCGTTTTTTTTCAATTCATTCTGCGAATTTTGGCTGCAGGGTTGTCATTTTGGTCTCATAATTGTTCATCTGTGAAAGAGGAACACGAAAAAAATGTTTTCCGGTAGATTTCGTTCATAGCGGAAAAAATCAGTCGGCAGTCGAAATTGGGAACCTTAATTTTCAAAATAAATTTTTTGACTTGTTTTGGAAATAAATTCCTAAAAAATACTCAAAATTTTTGGATGACCCCGGAACTTTCTAAATTTGTAGGGGACGGATGTACATTTCTAACCCTTATAGTTTTAAAATGGTGAAGCCCCCAAAAAGGTGATCGATAATAGGCTACCTTACCCTTGTTGATCTTAGAAAATATATGTATATTTTCTGTCTGTTAACCTCGTTTTGTTGATAATTGATACTACACGATAATATTCAAAAAATCAAAAATTTGTCTGAAAAAAAGAGCAAACTGAACTTACCGTGGTCAGGTTACCTTTAGTCTGATATTTCGTACTCTCTCATTCTGAATCAGTGAAAAGTCACTGATAAACAGTCAGAATTTCAGCACAGGAAATAAACAGCGAAATTCACTAATTTTGCTGCTAATTTCATGAATTTCACTGACTTCAGTGAGTTTTTACTGATTTTCTAGTGATTTTTCTTACTGATTTGTTTTCATTGAAAATTTTTTCACTGATTTTCTCCTGTGCTGCAATTTTGACATTTTCTCAGTGTTTTTCGATAATTTTCACTGATTTATAAATGAGAGAGTAGAATCGATGCTCCTGTTTTTTTTTCATTTTATAACTTGAAAGACAAACATATTTTTACATTTTTCCTGCTAAACTGGGTGCAAATGACCAAAATGCAATATAACTGAATGCAACTTATATTTTTCCTTTTCTTTTGCTTTTACTATTTTTGAGTTTATTTAGAAGGAAATTGCAACACTTGTCAGTTTCCATCCCTTTCTTTCTTGAAACACACTGTGAAAATGTAGTAGGTAATCTGTATTTCTTTGTTGATACTCAGGAAAAAATCCTGCGAGTAGGCATGCTCAAATGCTATAATTTTGGTATAAAGGACAAAAATCTCGCTCTCATTTCCATTTTAAGGTGAAAATCTACATATCTGTACTCGGAAGATGTATTTTTGATGCCATATAATATCAATAAATGAAGGAAAGCGATTCTAATTACTTCTATTACTAATATTTTCATTAATTCTTGTATAGGTAATTTAAATTACAAGGTGAAAAACAACATTATCAAGAAAAAAATATCAAATGTTTTAAACCGTTTAAAATATTTAATTTTCAACAAGTACCTATTTTAAACAAAAATCATGTTTAAAACGTATTTCAAACACGCATGAAATTGAGTTTAAAACAAAAAAAAAGCATTCAAAACAAAAAAACAGACTTTTTTTGAAAAAAACCATTTTATATAACTCAATATTTTCAAAAGTTGAATCGATTGGGTGCGAGAAGGTGAGGGGAGAATAATTCGAGGTAATTTCTCAAACTGCGGCATAATTTTCGAATATACGACGAGAATTATTCGCATTATTTTTTCACGTCGAAAACGACTTACCCCAAAACTATACATATCGCCATCGTCAGCCCACCCAGGAACAATTGAACGTTGAAAATTCCCCACGAAACGTTTAACTTTTCCAGTACAACGAGGCTGGAAATTGAGAAAAATTACTCCTTTGAGCGATGAGCAAATCTCAAGGGCGCGGCATGGCGATGAATCATTTGCAAAAGTATACCATACCGGTGAAAAACAGATGTAATATTACCGGCGTGGCGGTAAAAAATGGAATGGAATAAAAAATAGAAGTAAAAAATTCCAATTGTGCGTGCATCGAAGAAAGGCACGTTGCGAAAGAAGGAGGAAACGAACGATCGACGGATGTACTGGGAGAAAGAATTTTTAAAAATTGCTAGTGATTAGTAAGGTTAGTGATGTAGGAATGGAGAAAATGGTTAACGAGTTGAAAGAGCGAGAAAGGATTTGAAAAAGTTGGTAACCTATGAAAATGAACTGTTTTTTGAACTACGAAGAACGTGGAGAAAAATCGAGTCGAAAAATGAATTTGCTCCACTTGATAAGAATAATAAACGACTCTAATGTGGATGGGAAAATCGATAAATTTTGATGGTTGATTGAATGTAGTGCAAAAAAAACAAAAATGGGGTATGGTTTTCGGGAATTGTGGTTTCTGATTAGAAGAATGAAAAAAATTATGATGAAAGTGGGCTTACCCATCTAGCTTACAGCTTTGCTTCTTTAGTCTTCGTCTTATCGAAAGATCAATTAAATGGGACCCAGATCCAACGTATTGATCAAATTATCAGTGCGATAGGACCCAACGTTGTAATAGACTTCACCAATGGTTGAAAATTTTAGATTCTATTTTTACCAACCTTCCTCCGTTCTGATCGTTGAAGCATAAATTGCGCATCATTATACATGTGGGCTCAGCTCGATACTCGTAAAAAAACAATGCTGCACCGAGCCTGCTGCATGTTTACTCTCGTTTGAACTTTCGTCTAAATATCCAAAGCTCTTTATGTCGCTTTCAATCTGCGCGTGTGTTTTTTTTATTAAACGATGCTCTGTTATTTTTTTTCACCCTCGATAAAGCCTCGATATCCTAATTAATTGCCATCGACTGGGCTCGTGCTTTTTTTCTCGTTTCATTTTTCAACGCGATGGCTCGACTTTGACATGGTGACATCGTGGTTACACTTTTTCCACCCCTTCGGCTCGATTGAAAGTAGCTGTAATAAATAAAAGGAAAATTAATTCGTTTTTTCTCGCAGGATAACCATCGTCGTCGTGAGGTATTAGTTATTTAATTAATGATGTGAAAGTTACAATATCTGCGAGTAAATTTGCAAACGGTCGTTTTTATGGATTTTTTCCGGAATGACGGCAGCAGCAGGATGGCTGCTGGGACGATGATGGTCGGCGTTGGCCGAGTGATTAATCGTATTAAAAATAGGTATTTGAAAGGGAATTTTTCACTTATGGGGGTGTGGTGTACGTATGATTACGAAACAGGTGATTTTGGCGAGATGATTTGTCATCGAATTGGTGATTTGAAGAATTAGGTGGTGATGTGAAAAAAAAATTTACCCGGAATTTTGCTCAGATTAGAGCAAATTTTATAATTGTTAATCGTTGCGTTTTTGAACCATTGTTGGGATTTTATGGAAGATGGATAATTTGACGATGAATTTAATTTTAATAAAAATTACACTGTGGGAGCGGTTTTTTTCAATTTTTTTAAAACTGATTGACTCATCAAAAATTGTCGCGAAAAGATCGCAGAGAGACGTGATGAAAATTTGAGATGTTTTGTAAAAAAGATCCCCTCCTATTCTCCTGAAAGTCCAAATTTTCATTTTTTTGAAATTTTTGTTGATAATCCCATCATTAGGTAACGTTGAAGAGTAAAAAAATCCGAATTTTGTAGATTTTTTGGAAGGAAGAAAGTATTTACAATACATGATTTTTGTATGTACATGGTCAAAAATATTATTTCTGGAGGTATTTCAGAACGTAGGATTTGATCGATGTTATAAGAGGGGGGGGGAAGGAATTGATTTTCATAGGATTATCCTCGATACAGTTTCGTTTTGTGGAGGTTCTCAAATTTTCTTGTAGTAATACATATCATTGAAAGACGTTATCTTCTAACTTTATTTTATTGTTTCACATTAATTTGAGAACCTCTAGAAAAAAAACTTCATGTCCCCTCCCAGAAAAAATCAAAAAATTGGATTTTATACTCTTCAATGGCACTATGAAAAATTTTTGAAACTTTGAAACTTTGAGCTTTAGAGAAGAGAGGTAAATCATATTGACCAAAAATTATAAAAATTTTACCTCGTCTTTTTGAGGTCAATTCACACCGATTTTTTGCCATGGCTCGTCAAAATTTTTAAAAAAATTGAAAAACGATTTACCCTTATTATATAGTGGTTCAATTTCTGCTAAAATCAACGCATAGTTGAGATTCTGAGTTGAGGGAATTATGAAGCAGTGATATGAGTGAATGTTGAGATGAAATTTGATTCGAACAGTGCAGAAAATTTTGTATAAATTATTGGATCTGGTCGGAAAACGATGGGAAAAAAGAAGGATAAATATGGGTTACCCAAAAATGATTATGCGAATCAAGCAAGTGGAAGTCGCTCGGAACTGAAAAACGAAAATTTTTTTATTTGAAAGTTCTGTAGAATCCTTGGGAATAGATTTCTAAAGATTTTTTGACTGCCAATCGACTCATACGATATGAAAACCGGTTTAAGTAATGTAAAAATAGCAAAAAAAAAAACTGAATAAAAGAGCTTTTTCTCCAAAGTTTTCACGAAAATCAACTGAACCACACGAATCTCCTCAGAACTCTCATTTCATGCCGCACATTTTATTTCTAAAAATTATTTGTAGAAAATCCATAATGTATAGAGCAAAAACAATGCAGAACCCGGTCCCATCATGATGGAAACATTGCAGAAGTGTTCTTTGCCATTTGAATATTAGGTAGTGAAAATTGGAGCAATTTTGACTATTTGCAATAATTGAGTTGAAGCGTTTTTATTTTTGACTGATAAAACCGATGTTTTCAGTGCATAAATCTAAATTCCGATACGGAAATCACTGTCGACGAATTTTTGCTAATAATTTAGCAAATTTAACTGAAAAATCAGCAATTTTCAGTGAAAATTCTTGTCATTGACCCAAATAATTAAATTGTTTTCAGATTTTTCCAATTTAGATTAGGAGAAGTAATTACTAGGTGTTCAATAGGTTTTGCAGGACTCAGAATGATGCAAAAGTCGTGCATTTAAAAAAGTGGTACCTACTGTGTAAGTCCTAAACTTTGCTCGAATGTTCTGCATTTTTAAAATAATTTTTTTAATTCATCGTTTATTTTCTATAGTAACTTACCCACAGTAATGATTTTTTAGGACTATTACCTAATCATACGTGAATTTTTTTCTAACCAAGAGGAATTGAATAGCTACTTCGTGAGAAATATTTAGCTACGTTTCAGTACAGTTAATTCCGATTGAAGGTAATTACATTAAAATTCTCATTTTTTTATTTCTTACTTCTCATTTCTTATTTTTTGATGTTTGTCAGTGCACTCGTAGCCTAAAATTTTAAATATTTTTCTATGTTTAAAATTTGTTGGCCAACCTCAAATTAGTCCATTTTTTTTTAAAATATAAATTTCTGCCAAAAAGTGTGAGAATAATGTCATTGAAACAAAAAAAATGAGAATTATTTTTCAGAAAATGGTTCAATATCGAATCACGATTTGAATCCTTACCTTGAAAAAGATTCGTGATTTGAATCGAAACGAACGATATTCGGCCCAACTCTGCGTGTTTTTTTACACGGGGCAACATTACGAGGATATGATATTTGGATGTCCATCCCTTTGCCTACTGCTCCTGATACCAGTTAGTACAGCTGCGTGATTCGAAGGTGGTATACAAATACATAAAGATTTTACGACTTTTAGAGGTGCTTTTGATTCGTACGTGCGGCTGACGAGACTACAGCTACAGATGTAAATCTTTTTTAAATTATTCGTTACATCTTTATTGTTGTTCGGTTATCAACCCCCTTGCGTTGTCGCGGTCGTACTCGTCGTCGTAAAAGCAAACGAGCTTACAGAATCGTAGGTAATACGTACACTACGTAGATATAGGCTGGCTACGAGGAAAGGAAAAAGGAAGCTCGAAATACCGGGGCGGAATGTTAAATACGTTTAGGGTACCTGTACCGACGTCTATACCACCGAATAAGATAAGTTTTCGCCATCAGCAGCATTAATAGTTATATTCTAACGTTAATTTATGGCTACGCCGTTGTATTACCCTTCTGGGTGAGATATTATTCGAAAATTATTTTATTACCGGATTTACATATTATATTTAATCGTCGGTCAGAGATGTCTTTTGGTATTTAATGCGTATAAAAACGATTCGACTGATACCTCGAGGATTTTGTCTCTTTATGGTACACGAGTCTCCGGAATCGAGATCGGGTTTTTTCAAGGGAGGCTTTTATCTGTACATAAGACGATAGATTTTATTACGAATACGTTATATCTTCATAGATATGTACGTATAATTTTTGAAAATTCATTCGTAAGTCGACCACGTACCGGAATAATTTTCAAATTGCGATAAATTTTATTCACTGTGTCGATTCATCATTATGTACGATTATATAGGTATAGTTTTTTGTTTTGTTGCGAAGCCTCCGGAGGACGGTGTTTCGGCTTCTTTTTTCATGAAGAGAAAAGGAAAAAAACGGTGAAAAAAATATGTTCATCGGGATTTAGCAAAGGCGAATGGGTTACGTTTAGATGAATGATTACCTCTTTTAGCGTTCGTACGGTACGATATGGTGTATTTCTTGTTGCCGTGTGTACGAGCGAGAGAGAATGACGATGGCAGCAGGGCAGAAGCAAGGAAGAGAGAAAATAGCACGGTTGAAAAATCGCAATAATTTTTACCATTTACCAGCGTATTCACACGCCATACGAGGCCGTAGCAGGCGCCTACTTACACATATGCAAAATACGACGACGTAGGCGAGGGGGAAGAGGGAGAAAGCGACGCTGGCGGAAATGTTTTCGAATATTTTTACGTGACTTTTTGAATGATAGCGAACGTACAGCCGAGCAGATATGTGCGATTTGCGAAACGTAACAAATGGCCATTTGTTGGCGAATTATTTGAATTTTAATGCTGGTGATTTTTTTCCTCATTCTGGCTCAGGAACGGAAGGGTGGCATTTTCTCCCTTCCTGAAGAGATTCAGATTTTAGCAAGGGTGAAGGGTGAGATTTTTTTGATGAATTTACTCATTTGCGAATATCTGGTGGTGTATTTTGGGCAGGAGGGCGATGGAGGTGTCTCGTTGGGATTAGCTTTACTAGATAATTTTGTCGCAAATGGGATTTCGACGATTCAAGTCCAAATTTATTCCAAGTTCAACTTTTTTCAACCCTAATTTTTTTTTTAATTTCTTTAATCCTAAATTTTTTCCAAAGCTGTATCCAATTTAGAAATTTCCCTAGCAGTAAATTTTTTTCAAATTCGAATTTTTTGAAAAATTTCCCACACTTGATTTGTTAATTTTTTTTATGCTTATTGAGCTGGAAAAATTTTGAAAATCATGAAGTTGAAATTATGTTCAAAAAATTCGAAGTTGGAAATACTTATTTTAAATAAATTTTCAATTAGAAAAATTTCAGAGTTGAAAAAAATTGAAAAAAAATTGAAAATTATTGGAAACAGTTTTCGAGTTGGAAGAAATAATTTTGAAAATATGAAGTTGAAAAAAAATTGAAGAAAGCAAAATTAGAAAAATCATCAATTCTAAAATTGTTTCCAACTGTAAAATTTTTTTAAATGCAAATTCCAAAAAAAAATTCCAACATTGTATTAAATATTTTTTTTGCCCAACTCTAAATTTTTTTCTAATATCTAAGTTTAAAATCGGTCTTCAATTTTTTTCAACTTTTAAATCTTTCCAATTGAATGTTTCTTGGAATTTTTTCCAACTTGAAATTTTTCAAAAATAATTAATTCAACTTTGAATTAGAAGAAATTTCAACCTCATGTTTTTCAACATTTTTTCAACTCAATAATTGGAAGAAATATTGAAAAAAAAAATTGAAAAAAATGTACTATTGGAAAAATTCCAAAATTGTATACCATTTCGAAAAAAATTGAAATTGAAGAAATTGAAAAAATTCTGATTTGGAAAAAATTGAACTTGGAATAAATTTGGACTTGAATCGTCGAAATTCCCATTTGCGACAAAATTATTTAGGAGTTAGTTCGTTGGGTGATGGTCTATATTTTCAAGGTTCCCTGCCGACTTGGCTCACCCCTGGTGAGGCGTTTCCGTTCGTAAGAATCCAAATTGACATCCAGATGTGTGCAATACGTAGCACGAAGGCTCCGGTATTAATTTTTTTTTCGCCATGTAGCTTTTGTACGCCTCTGGGTCCGGGTTTTGTTTGAAATTAACGACTCGAATGCGTGTTACGTGCGATATAATATGTTTCTGGTGGATACGACGATGTCGACGCGACGTGGAAAATAAGATAGGTATACGAATTTGTCGATAATACCAACGCCTTTCCATGTAGCCAAGCTACAAGAGGCTGTATCTGCGAAATATGTTAGTAGCCGGAGGCTCGTCGTAAGATCTAATTGAGCCGAGCTTTTCTCAAAGAGGAGCACAAAACCGGCAGCAGGCAAGTTATCATTTTCATTTTGAAATTGAATGACTGAAGAGAAGAAATTTTCGCAAGCGTGAAAGTTGCTACGTTGTTGCGAGAGTTACGAAGGATAAAGGTGAAAATTTACATAAAGCGAGTTTTTCCCAGCTTTTATTTCGTGATTCGGTTTTCATTAAGGAGATGGCAACGTAACGGCGCGCCGCGACGGCGGACGGGATGGACGCGGCGGCGTCTTCGCGAGTCGCTGAATTTATACAAACAAATATTTGTTTGGGGCGGAAAGAGCGAATGCGATTTTGTGTAGTTATCTAATTTTCATTTGGTTGGTTTTTTGTTTGATCACGACTAAAATTCATTAAACTGTGGAAAGAAAATTAACAAGAATTAATCAACGCGATATTATTCATTTTGTGTGTATCAGTTACGTAATTAAAATATTATTCTTTGATGTTTCAAAGGTCTCGTTCTCGCTCGCCTGGTTCGTTTTTGCTGCTTTTTTTGTACCCCAGAGAGAAAGAGGAGGTATAAATGTCGAGTCGAGCTGGAGGTTTCTTAAACAATTTGCTTAGAATTATTTTTACCCCGAAGGTGAAGGGGGTGAAAGATTAAATAAAAATGGCAGCTGTAAATTGGCAAGTTTTTGAGGATTTTTTAAATTATGTGTATTTAAGGAGTTATTCCTCCTCCCCCTCCTCGAGCCAGTGTACTTCTTTGGAGTATTTTTTCTATCAGTTTGGTCTCTGCGTGTAGATAGAAAAAAAGTTGAATTAGAGCGAATTTGAACTTCATCGTCGAAACGATTACTCTCCTGCATTGAATTCGTTTCTCTTTCTCGATTTGAGAAAACCTATTTAAGTGAAGTTTCCAATTTTATGGACGTACTAGTACGACTACAAATGCGACTGCTGTGCCGGTGTATTGTTGTGGTTTATATTTTATAGACGAGGTTTTTTTTTCACAAAGCATCGAGGCGCTTTTTTCTTCTCCTTTGCTCGGTGGACGAATGAAGAAAATTGTATAAGGAGTAGTCCGATAAGTATGAGCGAATTGTATGTAACGGTGGTAACCTTTGATCGAGTAATTCGTTTAGACGCCGATATAATACAACCGAGTAAATTTATCACGAATCGAGGTATCTGTAATGTTTGTCGATAAGAAGAAAGCATTTTGGTGTCGGTGAGGCGGTTCTGGAGCGAAAGGAGAAAAATATAGAACGTTGGCGTTCTTACCTCGTTCGTCTGCCTACCTACGATGTATAGTGTTTCACCATGCTGGCTTGGCTTTTTGTCGTAATTAATGTGAAAAGTTTGGTTAGGCTATCAGTTATATGGAATTGTAACAGGTGTTGTTTCGGTTTGACTGGTCCGGTATATTTGGTTTTTCAAAGTAACGTTTTCGGCGGCTTTGGGGCGACGATAATTTGTAAACTTTGACCTCCCTGGAAGCGTATTCAAGTATATGTACCTAAGGTATCCGCAGTCTGCGCAAATGAGCGAAAAAGAACCGCTAGTCGGCGAAAATTATTATGCTGGAGGGACGAGAGAGTGAAATGTTTACGATTCTGATACGTATACAAGCGAACTACGTAGTCTGGTAGTTTTTTCTGTGTCCAATTCGTAATTCCAGGTTCGGTTTGGTTTGTGTGTTAACCGATGCACAGTGGGCCAGGAGACCCCCAAAAACGTTCGTTTTCTGCGAAAAAAAATTGTCATGGATCAAGTTGGCAACACTGCTAATCTGTTGTTAGATATCAGGGTAACACGAAACGAATAGCGCAATTTTGATTTTCGTCCCCCTCTCCCTCCCAGCACCCACCAAAGTTGACGATGTGCAGTCAACTAGTTTTATCTTGTTTATGGGGTGTTTACAAAGCAATATTTTTCTGGTTCATGTTAATATTTTTGAGATGTCAATTAGTGCAAAATGATCAGAAAAGTAAGGGCTATTCAGCCATGTATTTGGTTTTTCGATTTGAGAAATGATAATTCAATCATAACTCTCGAAAGATGTCCATATTTTCGCAAGATTTTAAATGGTTTTTGGAATAAAACTATACTTTCTCAGTCGGCGTCAGTGTCCGTTTATGGTTTAAATTATAGGTTTTAGTGTTCTGAAACCGAATCCGGTGTTATTTTTTGCACAAAGTTGCACGATTTGTCTACACAGGCAATTTTCTGACAAAAATAAGTAAAAAAATCCACGTTTTTTTTGCGAGGGGTTCAAATTAAAAATTCGGTTTGGTATGCTATCGTGTCGTATAATATATCACCATATACGTTTTCAAGGTCGTAGATTACGAATTTCGTACTCAAAAAAATTTTTGAGTAGGAAGGGGGCAGGAGGGAGGGGTAAAAAATGAAATTACACCATACTATCGTGTGATATGTCAAAATATATGTTTTCGAGGTCGTAGATTACGAATTTCATTCTCCAAAAAATTTTGGAGTTGGAGAAGGGACAAGAGGGAGGGGTAAAAAATGAAATTTCACAATACTATCGTGTAATATATCAAAATATATGTTTTCGAAGTCGTAGATTACGAATTTCGTACTCAAAAAATTGTAGAAGGAAGGCAGTGGGTGGGGTTTAAATTTAAATTTCGCTATATCCTCACTCGTACAATTTTTTGAGTACAAAATTTGTAATCTACAACCTGTTGAATGCATATAATTTCACATATTATATGTGCATTATCATTGTGAAATTTCAATTTCGATCCCTCCCTCACTCCAAAATTTTTTGAGCACGAAATTCGTAATCTACAACCTTGAAAACATATATTTTGACAAGTTACACTGTATTATTGTGAAATTTCAATTTTTACCCCTCCCTCGTACCCATCTTCAAACTCCAAAATTTTTTTGAGGGCGAAATTCGTAATCTACGACCTCGAAAACGTATATTAAGACATATTACACGATATTATTATGAAATTTCAATTTAGACCCCTCTCTCCTGCCCCACCCCTCACTCGAAAATTTTTTTCTCTTCAAAATTTGAAATCTACGACCCCAAAAACATGAGGTAAACATTTTTTGAACGTTATTTCGGGGTTTTTGAGCAAAACGAACGTTTTAGGGGGCCACTTTGCGATGGAGGGGGAGGGGGTTTGTTGAAGAAAAAGGGTATGGAAATATGAAATGTAGGAAGGTGTAATTCTGCAGGTTTTTAGGTCAATTTTGAAGGTTTTATCTTTTGTGATAGTTGGTTTTGATTTTTGGCCTTTATGGTCGGGGAAATAAAATAAGACCGAAAAAATAATTTTTATATTGAATTTTCAATTTAAAATAAGACAAACTTGAAAAAAATCACTTACTTACTTGCAATCGACATAAACATTTCAATCTCTACTCGACTCGTCACGTTTTAGATCAAAACTATACCAAAGTCTTCTAAGTTCAGGAGTGAGTACTCCTTTTTCTGCTCTATCAATCATGAATAATACTAGTAAAAATATCTACTCTGCATTAAGTTCCTTTATACAGGAGGTGACAACGTTCACCAAAGGTGTTATACGTTTCTAATGAATTCTAATTATTGCTGGCATGGGCTGATAGACCTAGAAGGTAATATTGAAAAAATTGTTGGTAAAAATGGTTTCAGAATTTATCTGAGGAAGCCATACTGTTTCAAGAATGCAGTTTTTTTGTGTTTTTTTTTAGAATGAATTTTTGTTTAAAAATTAATTTGGTTGAGAAACTAGAGAAAAAAATCTTCAAATTGGTAAGATGAATATATCATTGTATGACATTGCACAAAAATCTATGTCTCTTGCTGAAACGAAAAATAGGCTACGATATAAAAAAATTGGAACGAAAAAAAAAGAAACAGTTACAAAATTTACACAGGAAAAAAATTCGCTTACTTACTAGTTCTTATTGAATGTAGCTTGAAGATTATCAGATGATGAGACTTAGGACTGGTAACTCTTCCCTTCCTAATCACCTCTTTAGAATTGGTGTACTTGACTCCCCTTTATGTCCTCTTCATTCCCTTCCCAAAGTCAGCTGTGATCTAAATCATATTTTGTTCGAGTGTCCTCCTCTTCGTAAATTAAGAACTGAACTTTATAAAAAGATATTGGTTATAGGTATTCCGGCTCCTTTCTCTGCCTTATCCCTCCTTAGTTATCCAAGTGTTGAATTATACCAGTTAGTAGGCGATTTTTTACAGAGAGTCACAGTACTCACTGACAATGTAATTCGTTTCTGATTATCTACTAATTCATGCTGTGTTGTTATAGGGCTGGGCTAATGGACCATGTAGTCCGAACCCATTAAAAAAAATAAAAAAAATAAAAAAAAATATCGCTTTCGTGCATTTTTATTAATAGTGTCATTTTCAAAAGAAAAATTGAAAATTTTTCGCAATTTTCCGTTTTTTTTTTTGGAATTGTTTGTTGTGATTTTTTTATTATAAGGCCAAAATGGTCACATTTTACAAATTTAAAGAAACGAATGAAAACAAATAATGTTTACCATAATTATATGTAATTTTACGAGAAGTGAAAACCTGCAAATTTTCATGCCAGTTTCATTATCAAGATATTTTTCTGATAATTTAGCAATAGGTATACATAACTATTTTTTGAAATTGAAATAACTGTCAATTTTGTGCTGATTTTCTACTAATTATGTTTTTCTGTTGTTCGTTATGAAATTTGTTGTGAAAGATGAACTTTTTGTGTTGAGTAATGAAATTTTTCCGATGGGGGGGGGGGGACGTAGCCGAGAAATGTAATTAGATTCAATGGCTCATGTAGGACAAAAAAACGAATAGTTTTGATTTGGTAATTCTGCAATCTGCATACCATAAATTATTCGACTAAAATCTACTAAAAAAAAAGGTCAAAAGCTACGTATTGATCGTTTGTGCATATGCCATGAATCGTCAGTTTGAATGGGTTTGATGAGGCATTAATGCAAATTCTGCATTTTGATTAATTAATAACCCACCAAAGTGCGTGTTTCTGCTGTATTGACATTAAATCGTTTACGCCCATGAGATTATAAATCAACGCCTTACTTATTTATTTCAAAGGTTTTGAGGCATTTAAGAAATGCTGATTTTGAAAATGAATCATAAACTTGACAGACACACATCAAAAGGACCGACAATATCGATGCAACGTTGCCAGCGTTCACAAAACATATCAAAAATGAACGCGTGGAAAATCAGCTGAATCAGAACGAAGACATTGATCAATCTAAAGTGATCAACGCAGATGAGGTTTGGATGACACCAATCGTAATATCCAAAATCCTACTGTGTTGGTTTTTTAATTTCTTGAAGTTAGTAAATCATACGTAATCAAAAGGAATTTTTGGATAAATTTTTCCAGTTGTCTAGCAGTAAAAAAAAAATTCAGAAGAACCAAGCTTCATATTAAGATCTAAGATATACTGACCTGAGAGTACTTTGAAAAAAATTGATGTCCGTTCGGGATTTAGGCTTCGTGAAAACAGTCCATAACCGTATTGGCAAGTTGAGATTTTTTGTTGAGGTAAATCAATAACTTCCCATTTTGTTTTTTGATGAACAATTTTTTTTAGAACACTATTCTATTGCGGTACACATCAATCAGCTGAACCAACCATTTTACCCTATCCCATATTTATCATACTAACATTCGTAGGGGTATCATTTTCATTACATTGTCGCTCAACATTACCTCATTATATGAAGCGAACAGAGAAAAACAGAACCTCTGTAGAATTCTTGTTGATTTTGCACCCTTTCCCTTCTGTCTTGTTTTTTAATTATTTTAATATAATCCGTTTTAATGAAATTACCGTTTTGAAGTTTGTTTGGTAACTTGAAGATTTTTTGTTGTTCGAAAAAAGACGAATGAAAGACTCGCTCTCTCGTGTCCTACTCTTACTCCCACGTCACCTCGTATCTTCGTCTCGGTCTGCATCGTCGTCCTGGTAGTCTCGTTTTGACGTAATGAATATTTAGTGAGGCTCGCAATGATTAAATGTTGCGCTTTTTTCTCGTCGACTTTTTCTATTATGTTGTCGTCTAGCAGGGGTGAAGAGGAAGGGTAAGAAAGGGTTACGCGATACGTAACGACGCGACGTTTTTACTACGTCGTAATACGTACCACATGATGAAAAAAAATTAATTGGAAAATTTCGCGAGACTGCGGTGAAAAGTTGAAATTACAAATTCGATTGATTCTTCCTGCGAATACAATGAATATACCGAGATGTGGAGAGGAGAGAAAGAGGAGAATTGTTGGAAAAATAACAATTTTAGCGACCGAATACTCATATAAATTTTTTAGTAGTGGAATTCATTTGGATTTCTGTCGATTAAGTGGAAAATGGGATGGGAAGGTGAGAAGAGACGTAAAAAAGGTGTTTAATTTCGAGCATAAATTGTGTAGTTTATACTGGAGATTTATTCCACGTCGCATCCATAGTTGACAAAAATATGATGCGATCAATTGACTTGAATGGTCTGGAGTGCATGTTTCATTTTCAGTGGAGAGCGTTAAAACGAGGAAAACTATGGTTTGCAGGAGGAAAAAATGAAAAAATAGTTTGTTTTTAGAACGCTACCATAATTATACTCTCTTATTCTGAATCAGTGAAAAGGCCATGAAAACAGGCAGAATTTCTGCATAGGAAAAATCAGCAAATTTCACCAATTTTTCTAAAAATCGCACTGATTTTCGAAAGAATTTTCCTTATTTTTCAGTAAATTTTGTGAATTTAACTGACTTTTCAGGTTTTTTTCACTAATTCGCGTTCAGTGCAATAGTGATTTTCGATAATTTTCACTGTATGAAGGTTTCTTATGATAATCTTCTTTAAAGTAGATGATTTTTTCAAAGAATATGATTATTGGAAAAATTCGAATCAAAAAGGAACTATTTTTTGCATAGTTGATTCAAACGGTTTATAGAATTAGTAATTTCTTTCATGCCCGAGCGAAGCGAGGGCGAAGTTTTGAGAAAATTTGATTTTTAATGCTTCAAAAAGGCATTTTTTACGTAAATTCCTGACTATATACATAGGTAATTATTAAATCTGATTTCTTTCATGCCCGAGCGAAGCGAGGGCGAGCTTTGAGAAAATTAGATTTTTCATACTCTGAAAAGGCACTTTTTCACGTAATTTTCTGACGCCAAGGGGGGGGGGGTCCAGACCCCAGGACCCCCCGGCTACGCCACTGGTGATAAGAATAGTCATTTATGCATTATTTGTACAGAGAATTTATTTTTGATTAATTTTAAATTAATTTGAAATAGTTTTGTAAGAAATCCCATGTTTAAGTAATTAAAAAACAATCAGAAGTTGTAAAAAAACAAATAAGTAAACAGGTATGTTGATTCTTAAGGTGCTTTTAATGCAAATTTTATCAATTTTCATAAATTTGATCGGAAATGAAAATGTTTTGGTAATCATTTTTTTTTTCACCTCCATCAAATCTTATCTTTCATTTTTAGCAGATTTCTCGCTCTAGCAGAATTTGCTATCACAATTGTGAGTTTTTTTTTGTTTTTTTTTGCTATTGTTTCATAATAAATACTTAATTACAACTTACCATATTTTCACTGTTTCACATTTATTAATAGGTAGTTAAATTAATTGAAATTTCGTACAAATCGTCATGTTTTTTAACATTACCGTTTTCGATAAGCATAACATCATGTAGTTTGAGTTCAAAATGCTTCTCCTCAGTTACGACATTGGTGGTTCCTATTTTCAAAATTAAATAAAATGATAATATAAAAAATTATTAGAATTAAAATAGGGTCATTCCATGTCAGTTCAACCACAAAGTGGAAAGTGGGGTCTTGGATTTTTTTGATTTTTTGCATGTTTGTAGAGCTCGATGAGAGATGTCGAATGCCGCAAACCGAAGCTTCCAAAGTCTTTTTGGAGGGGAGCTACGAGCACTCAAAGTTTTAAGGTGAGGTTGGATATGGTAAATTTCGAGCGTGGATAACTCGGAAATGGTGATAGATAGAAAATTGAAACTTTTTGCAATGTATAAGGCCTTTGATGAGCTTTTTAGCGATTTTTTTGAAATCAGTGTTACCACTTTTTTTAACGCCGAAAATTAGCTGTAAAAGTTGAAAAGAGCTGTTTCTACATGAAGGACACCTTCAAAAATTCTGAAAAAAATATATATGATACAACTTTTCGTACTGATTAACATATATAAAAACTGGGATGGCGTTATTTTTTAAACTCGTTTTAAAAAATTTCAGTTTATGGGAAAACGTAATTTTTTATCCCAATTGCTGAAAATCTCCAAAATTGATTAAATTACAATTTTTACCGAATTTTCATCAATATTGAAAATTTTTCAAACTGCAATTTCGTTTTTAAAAAATCGATCAAGTGTTTCTGATGCAATGACACAGACACTGAAGGTGTTTCTCGTAAATTAACGAACTAAGATCGGAATTTTATGCTGTACTTATTACTTTCTTTTTCATAGTAAATTTAATTATATTTCAGTTACATTCTGTTCAAAGAAGATATTTTCGAATAGGATGTCGGTCTTGAAAGGTAAATGTGAAAAAAGCCTACCTATACAATACATAACACCCCAGAATCGACTTGTAAAAAATAGTTCTAATCACTAATTTTTAATATTGATGAAAATTCGGTAAAAACAATGTAATTTAATCAATTTTGGAGAGTTTCAGCAATTGGGATAAAAAATTACGTTTTCCCATAAACTGAAATTTTTTAAAACGAGTTTAAAAAATAACGCCATCCCAGTTTTTATATATGTTAATCAGTACGAAAAGTTGTATCATATATATTTTTTTCAGAATTTTTGAAGGTGTCCTTCATGTAGAAACAGCTCTTTTCAACTTTTACAGCTAATTTTCGGCGTTAAAAAAAGTGGTAACACTGATTTCAAAAAAATCGCTAAAAAGCTCATCAAAGGCCTTATACATTGCAAAAAGTTTCAATTTTCTATCTATCACCATTTCCGAGTTATCCACGCTCGAAATTTACCATATCCAACCTCACCTTAAAACTTTGAGTGCTCGTAGCCATAGATTAAGAATACTACTGTTTTAAGCGATCCGGCAGTTCCGTGACGTATTCCTTTATTAGCGTCGCGTCGTTGTTCGTTGGGAAAGGCCTTCCTTTTTTAGGTTTCGTAATTTTATCATGGCTCAGTATTGATGCTGCGAATTTGTAGACGAACGAGCGGTTGGGGTTGTTATTTTGAATGGCGTGTAAACTTTTAATTTTTTCATTTATCGAGTTCATTAATGGTAGTATGATCACTTTTTTAACGCTTTTCCGTTCGAGGCAGTCGAGAAGTTGGTCCCATCTTTTTGCGAAGGCCGCTTTAGACGTATGTGCGGCGTCCATCTCGCCTGCCGCCAATATTACTTCCGGGGGTATTTCGGTGAGCTCGTCTAGAATCCTTATCAGATTCTTAATCTATGCTCGTAGCTCCCCTCCAAAAAGACTTTGGAAGCTTCGGTTTGCGGCATTCGACATCTCTCATCGAGCTCTACAAACATGCAAAAAATCAAAAAAATTCATGATCCCACTTTCCACTTTGTGGTTGAACTGACATGGAATGACCCAATAACAAAAATGCAACTTAAATAATCTATGAATATTCAGTCTTAAAATCTCTGATTTTAAAATTTAAAACAAATGTTGATATTAAAATCAATAAATAATTCAAAATGAATTAATTAAAATTCTAATATGAACTATTAAAAATTTATAAATTGGTACGTAATGATAAAAAATAAAAATAAAAATTTGAGAATAAAAGTGAGCATGAAAAAGTATAATATTATTTATTTTATTTACCTATACCTGTCTGATCTTGTATTTTGATTTTTCTCATTAATACTTCTTTATTTTCTTGTTCGAGTTCCACATCTTTCATATCTTCAATTTCTTTTATCGCACCCAAGACTTTTTCATTGGATATGTCAGAATCAGAAAATTTGTTTGTTGGAACTTGGAAGGTGGTTTTGCAATGGTTGAATATTTATAGTTTCCAATAGGGTTCTGTCGGTGAATACAATTTCATTAACTTTTGGGAACCTGAAAAAATAGTATTTATATATTTTTGATTTTTCTTCCCTTGATTTTACAAATTGAATACTGAGGCCTTTCGACAATATACCTATTGGTATTTCCAAATGAGAAAAAATAGCCTTTGAAAATATATTACGTGTAGATTAAATTGCGTCCGCTTAATCCGTCCTTTCATCTTTTAAATAAGCAAGATTTTTCTTTCGGCTTTGTATTTTGGTTTATTTAACCGAGCTGCAGCAAAGCAGGCGACATCATTGTATATAAGTAACCGGTGCGATGCGGACTGCGGACAAGGCGGCCGGGTATATTTGAAAAATCCCAAAAAGCAGACCTAATATCGTGGCTAAGCTCTGATAATCCTCGGTGTTTTATATACTCGCGACGATGAAGAGAAAAGAAGAGTTTTAATAATTCAACCCCATTTTTCTGGCGATGAGCGGTTTTTCGTATAATGACTCGATTCGGGGTATTTTTTTTGCCTTTCGTCGAGGACATTTTACGTTTTTTCTTCACTTTTTTCAGGTCGGTTTTTACGCAAAATGTATACTGCAGATAGAGATACTGCTGCAGTACGTTTTCAGGAAGGCTATCTACTCGTACTTGTATTGTACGAATTATGTCTTCGTTTAATAGGTAGGTGGTTTCGCGAACGTTGATAAATCACCCAAGATATAGGATGGCTCGGCCGACCGAAGTGTGCCGGAATTTTTCTTTATATTTGAAGAAAAACGTTAAAAAGGCGGGAAGTGTTGGATCCATTTGTCTGTTTAATGTCTTAAAAATTAATAGCTCATTTTGCGGCCGTTAAATCTTAAGTAAGAGTTACCGTGTAATTTACATTCGGGTTTTCGTCGGATCGTCGTGCCGCGTACTTCTAAAGGCCGAGTGTACGCCGAAGGGATGAAATATATTTCAGATGCGTGCCCGAGTAAATATTTATTAATCATTTGGCGCTGGCGAAGACGCGGCGCGGCGGTGACAATCTCAAAAGGAGAAGTTTTATCGCACTTTTACACATTTCGGATTTGGCGACGAGAATTTCTTCACGTCGCGCGGTGATGTTATTCTTCGCAGGCGACGATGCTTTTGCCAAATGAATTGGTAATTTTGATAAGTTTTAAGGCCGCAGATATCGGGAGAGGGTGAAGGGAGGAGGGTTTCAAGGCGTAGAAAAGCGTTGAATTTACATGATGGGTGTAGGCGAGCGTATCAAAGGGTTGAAGACTTATCGATGTTGGGCAATTTTAAAGAGTACGAGTGTTTGAATGGTGAACTGATGATGTCGGAGGGGAAGGGGGATTTTAGTGAAGGAAGGTATGTCAAGTTGGCTTCTAAAAGTCGAAAGTTGTGGTTTGATTTATTTTTTGTAAGTATTCTATTTTTTATCTCATTTTTATGATAAAAACTAATGGATAGCAAATTTTAATTATTTTCTTACACTGAAAAAACAAGTAAATACATTTTATCCAAAAAAATAATAATGGGACACCATTCCCAAAATTGGTTTATTCTAAAAAAATAATATTTATCGCGAAATTCGGTTAAATTTATTGCATCGAAATAAATTTTACCCAATTTTGCGATACATATTATTTTTTTTTAGAATAAATTTTGCCAATTTTGTGAATGGTGTTCCGCTATTATTTTTTTGGATAAAATTATCATTTTTTAAAACATTTTTTATTTATTTTTCATTTCTTATTTTCTTCAGTGTATTTGTTCATTTTTTGTTCACATATATCGTACTGCTCTTATTTTGAACCGAGTGTGTGAAGCTCTTCTCTGAATCTGAATCAGTCAAATCTGTTGAAATTTTGCCTTTCTTAATCAGTAAAATCAAATTTACAAAAAATCTGTAATTTTTCATTGATTCAGTAGAAAATTACTGTTTTTTCTTGACAAATTGGTTAATTGACTTGGAAATCAGTGAATTTTGGTAGATAAATCTGAGAAAAATCACTTATTAATGAAAATTCATGTCACTGATTCAAAAAAGTGGGATTTCGCCAGATATGACAGATTCAGATTTAGTAGAGTGCGGGAAATGTAGGATACTCATTTGCTTTATGAATTTTAATTTTTTTAAAGTATAATCATGTTGATGCTGAAAGCTAAAATATCATCTTACGCACAATAATATGTTTCTCATAGCTATTGTATTGAAACAGTTGCTATCAAGTCTTGTGAACTTTCATGTTTTTAAACCAGTAAAATGAATTTTACTGAAAATCACTGATTTTATGAAGATTTTTAATTACACTTCACTGATAAGTACGATCTACTTCGATAATACAGCGAAATTTTTCACAGATTTTTCAGATAAAAGTTATTGGTTTTTTCTGACAAATAGAGTATTCACTGAAAAATCTGTGATTTTGAATGTGAAAGTAGGTAGTGAAAAAGCATTGATTTTCAGTAAAATTGATCTCACTGATTCAAAAAAACAAATTTCATTAAAGGGTATCCCCTTCAAGGTAGGTGAAATGCCCCTGTTCTCAGATTTTGTAAATTTAATTTCCATCAGACATTGCCAAGTACTTCTAGAAAAAATTGTTGGGCTGAAAATTTTTTCCCTCCCCTCGCCATGCAAGAAAATTCTGTTTTGACGGATATCAAAAGAAAAAATTTTATTCCGTGTCTACTCATCTGAATGTTTTCAACATCCAAGAATTTCGGATGAAGAAAATTTAACATTACGGGATTAGCAGGTCCTTCGCTGTCAGCTGGAGTATAAAGTATAAATGTTCAATTATTAAAAATATATGAAAATGAAACCTTACCTTGATTCGATTTTCTTATTTGAAGTAGCCTATTGGTACTGAAAAGATATTTTAGTCCATTTAATAAGATTTTTTTCCAAGACTTTAGAATCGAGTGGATTTGTCCCTTCAATACACCAACTTCACTTCGTCTCTGATTTTTTTTTTTGGTGCTTTTCTTCTATTTTTGAGGTCAAAGATCTTGGACCTCCAATAACTCAGATCATCACTTATATCTAAAAATATACATAAGGTACCTGAAAAGTGGCACATACGAGGTGATATGTATTGATGCAGATCAAACAAAAAAAGAGAAAATTATCGTATTTCCAAAGGTATTTACCTACTCAAAATAAAGAATAAACAAGAAACTTACAGTCTTGCCATGGTTTGAGGCTTCTCTTGGACCCGTGTAGTCAAGGTTCTTGGTGATAAATGGATAACGTTAACCTAGCTAGACGTAAGAACCTTTACAACGACACTTAAGGATAGGTTAACGTCATTGCAGAACTCTCCCCCTCCCCCAACTTAATTTCTCTGTTATCCGAAATACTAAATTGTTTGACTAAGTTGCAACCTTGAACACATATGTCATGCAAATTGATTCAGTTCTTGCGAAATACATAGTTTTTTCTGAAAAATAAAAGTCATGAAAACAATACAATTTTGTAAGGACAGTCCAACAGACATCCTGGTTAGATATTAAAGATACTTTCAATTCAATGTGATGCAGTCTCATCCTTTGAATGTTGTTGAATAATATAATGCGAGGCATTTAAACAAAATTGAAACTTTACTTATAAGGCAACCTCTATTGCACCTAGCGAGCTCATCGTTGTCTCGTTGGAAAGTTTGGACTTTTTTTTCTCAAATGAGACCAAACTGACTTACCTGAATTTATTTTTTCCTAAGTTGTGAGCTGAAACATGCAGCTACCTTTAACCAGTTTGAAGAGGTAGAAAAAAATCCCACTCAAAGGGCTAATTTGGTGAGAAACCAGCATTAATCGATATTTTTAGGTCTTAATCATTTCTCAAAAAATATTCCCCTCCCCCTCTTTCACCGTTCTGAAACGCCTTTTTTCTTCTGATGCGTTACTCATTTTGAGACGTATGCTCTGAGCTGAGACTTCGATGTGATTCGTTGTCGTTTTAATCGAGTTTTCAGTTTGGGAAATATCCAACAATTACATGTGGTGTAGAGATGAGTATAGAGGATGGTGTACCGCGAGTAAATAATTTTTCTTTCATTCTTTGACTGCGATTTTTCTCTACGTCGCTGATGAAATTAGAGTACCTTCACATTTTAGCTTACAGCTTGAGAACAATAACTCAGGTAAGTTGGTTTGGTCTCATTTGAAAGAAGGAGGTTCAAGCTTTCCAACAAGACCACGGCGAACTACATAGCTAAGTGCTAAAGAGGTCGAGTTATGAAAAAGTTTCAGTTCTTTTTGATTAAACTTCTTATGTCGCTTGGAGATATGACTTGATATCTTGAGGCATAAATTAACATTGAAAAAATATCATATTTTAAAATAACGATTTTTGTTAATCTTTGATATTTTTTCTAAATATCTCAAATTTCAAAGGATCAGACCGATCAGAGTCTTTGTTTAGAAATCAGTGGTAACTTTGTGATGTCTTTGCTTTCCAAAAATTAATTATTATCTTCGTAAAAAAATTACACAAATTTTTCTGCGGAGGTAATTGAATGTTGGAGGGATTTCGGTACTCTCTCATTTTGAATCAGTGAAGAGTCACTGATGAACAGTCAGAACTGCAGCTGCCATACAGGAAAAAATTAGCGAAATTTTCGCTGATTTTTCAAAGACTTTCACTGATTTTTCAAAGGTTTTCTCTGATTTTTCTGCTAATTTCATAGATTTCACCAACTTTTCAGTGAATTTTTACTGATTTTCCAGTAATTTTTCTCATTGGATTTTTGGTTACTTTTCTGACTGTCAGTGGTTCCTAAAGTTACACTTTTTTTCAAATTTTGGCTGGGATGTCTGCTGTTCTTTGAAAACAAATTCGAATGTTGGAGAAAAATAAAAAGCTTCAAAAGTACCCCCTCCCCACACACACGCACGCACACACACAAAAAATACATCTTTTTTGTAAGTAAACGAAATTATTGTAAATTTCTTACATTCTTAGACCTTTATTACCTTATTAAAAGGCATAGGTATGAATTTTACACCAAATAATAACGAGAGTGTTTCAAAGCTTGAAAATTATACCATCATGGTCTTTCTACGATGCGTCATTTTACATCATATTAATCCATTCCTTACTCTCGTATGCGTAATTAAACCGCAAGTCTGGTTAAAAATTCACCTAATATTGCTCGTTCCCGTATACGATCCCCTTGCCAATTGGCGTTATTTTGGTTTCAGCGAGAGATTCTACATCGACGCTGCGTTGATGTTAATTGATCATAAAATATTTAATAATTACGACGTGCCTGTACTCGCGACGAGTACGAAAATGGTATTTGTACGTAACGAAGTGCGAAATAATTTTCACGTGGTTGTAGATTACCTACAGGGCTGGTGTCTCGGGTACCTCGACTAACGATAGCAAAATTTTGCAAAATTGATACATATTTACCCAAAGTCGCGAATTAATATTGGTAAAAGCATTTACACGAGTATAGGGTTGATATCGGTTAGTGAAATTAATATCCGTATGCTTATTCGGCCTTTTATTTTTTTATTTCGATTTGAAAATACCTAGATATTATTTTACGAGCTGAACTAATTTTTCGATAGCCATTTATCCGGAATTGTATTGGATGAGTTTGAATTAACGAGGTGGCGAGCTACGTCAATACGCGTCCGATTATGCTCGTAAATTTACTCGCGATTGTTTGATAAAATATTCGATTGTTATTACGATTGTGGCAAAAGGCGCGTTAAATTGCGGTATAGAGAGCATTTTCATATTAAAGGATTAATTTCAGCGACCAGCCATGAGAGGTGAAGCTGACCAAGTGGTATGGGTGTATTTTTTAGGGAGGAGGGATGCTGTTAATGATCTTCGTAAATTTTCCCCCCAATTTAGGCACGTTTTGGTAATAACAATGTATTTTGTTGATCGAGATGTAATCTGCAGAGAATTGGGATTCATTACCCCGAGAGACTCGAGGCAGTTGAGGCGGACAATAAAACTGTTCAGATGAAATGAGAAAACTAAATACTTATAGGAATTGGTAGGGGAAATTTTTTATTGGTTTGGCCAAAAGCAAATAATTGGGACGTGATTTTTCAATTTATTATAAATTCTGTTCCGTATGTCGTGCTGGTTGATAAAATAATAAATAAGGTTTACGAATGTAGATAATATCTGATATGAGAAGTGAGGGTCAGAGGGCAGGGGAAGGGGGTGAATAGTAAATTAAATTTTGATCTTACGATGTCACCGAGACGTAGTCGTATAGAGCTGTTTTAATGGTCGTGTACCAAATTAACAATGTTATTTCGTGTCTGGGTTATCGTATTATTATGTGTAACGTGGACCAGATAGACTATAAATGTTAGGTCCCTGGGTAATATAATGTATATTGAAGTAGCTATATATTTGACGTAATGAAGAGCTGGTAATTTCTGCTGCTGGCTGAGATAGATGTAGATATTGTATCGCAATGTCGATGTAGTTATTTGCGGGTTTTAATTGTGATGTTAACGAGGTTTTCTTACCGAGCCGAGTTTCAGGTGAGAAAATTGTTCAGGTGGGGATTTTTTTGTGGTAGGTGAATGAGTTGGCTGGTGCAAGGGATCGATAGATATCAAGAGACGTTCAAGTGGATTTTTTTTAGGTGATTTTGGTTTCATTTTTTGAAATTCTGAGAAAAACCAGTAATGATAACGATTTTGTTTTCTTAGTGTGCCATGCGATTACACTACCTAGTGCTATTGAAGATTTTACGTAAGTTTCATAGTTGGAAAATTTTTAATTTATTGGTAAAGTTGCTTTTTTATGTTGAATTGTATTGGAGCTCGAAAATTTTTAATTTTTCTCAAATTCTGTTTGAGGTATTAAAAGCGACTCGGAGAGAATTCAGATCATTTATAATACATTTTTCAATCTTAAGTCAACTTCTTGCCAATATTTTTAGTATTCATCGTAAATTTTCGAAATGAAAGTTGAAAAAAACTGAAATTTTTTACTTCTTTTACTTGAAGTTGATTTTTCTTCAGTTTGAAAGTTACGAAAAAATTTCAATTCTTTACTCGATGTGCATGTCGTCAAAACACAGATTCCAATGTGAATTTTTTCCAAATGAAAATCCTACTGTTATTTCGGGTGGTTTAGATGACTTTTATCAAGTGGTGGACATTTTTTTTTCATTTGCAGGCTTCAAAAAATTAGATGTCAATTTTTCAAAATTTTAATATTTTACTTGATTTTAATTTTTTATGTGTATGTTACATTGTTACACGATCAGGGAAAAAAATTATTGAATGTTTTCGTTTTTCTCACTAAATTGAATTGAATTGAATTGAATTGAATATATTTAAGAAAAATAAATAGAGTTTAGGAGCTCCCCTATACCCGAAATGGGTGAGTGGGGGCTCAACATATACAAAGGTAAAAACAACATAAAAATGAAATAAAAATAAACATTTAAAATGAAATACAACATCAAAATATGAGTGCTTAAAGCCAAAGGAGGTTGTAGAGAGGAATAGGAGGTACTGTAGCTCTGTAAATGTTCTCAGCCCCTTTAAAAAATATATAAACAATTGTATTGTACCAAACATCACTAACATCAGTTATAAAAACAGTCATACAAAACAATCATACAAAAACAATCAATCCAAAGGCAGTCAGGAACAATTAACACAGCACAATTCGTGTAAACAACTACATACTAATTTATTCCAATGGGGAAGGGAGACAATACACCCTATAGCCAAAAATGTCTCTATACCTATGAATAAAACATAGTTCTAAAAACATATGTAGCTACCTCACCTTTATAATCACTAAGATAATGAAACATAGGCGATGAGGGGGCATCCCAGCATTCACCAACCACCAACTTAACAGCTCGTTTCTGGACTAACAGTAGTGGTTTGATCCAGCAAACAGCAGCCCCTCCCCACACTGAAATTCCATATCTCAGAGTACCCTCACAGACTGCCACATAAAATCTCCGAAGATGAGCTCTGGACACAAGGCCACACAAATGTCTCAAAAGATGGACAACTCTAGATAGCTTTACTTAAACAGAAACACACTAAATACTCCATGACAAACATTCATCTAACCATACTATACCCAGATATTTGTGACAGTGTACCTGTACTAAGGGAGCACAAGCATATAAGTCATCACATTCACTGCCATAAAGGAACACTTTGCCATTCAGATTTCAAATGTGATGTGTTTATGCACCAAAAACCATAAATTCTGATTTATCTGTATTAACTTTGAGACCAAAACTAGACAACCAATCAAAAATTTTCATCAAATCTGCATTCAACACATCCACAAGCTCATCTTCAGAGTCAGCCGAAACAATATGGGCCATGTCATCCGCAAAGCAACTCATAATACCAAACAGATATAATCTCAATAATCCATTGATATAAATGAGGAAGAGCAAAGGTCCCAAAAGGCTACCCTGAGGGACTCCCCGGACAACAGGCCCTTCATCACTTACACAATCCCCAACTCGAACACATTGGACTCTCCCAGACAAGTAGGAACACCAAACCATTGCACGGCTGTTTCACACAAACCACATTAATAAAATAAATATTAAACTTGAAAAATCCAATTGAAAAAAATATCCAATTTCAATATTATTAAATTTAAAACTAAAATTAAACATTAATAATAATATTATTATTAGATAATTTAAAATTAATCAATTAAATTTAAAAAAAAATTAAAGAAAATAAAATGATAAATTCTCATTGTTTTAAAAATTAGTAGAAGAAGATCTCATTTTAAGTGAAAATATTTGCTTCAGTTCGAAAGTTAGCATTGAATAGATCTGTATACCGATTAAATTATAGAAAAAGGAGTTCCTTCAAAAAATGAACGTTTGAAATATTTTATATTCAATACTTTTGAAACTTGTTTGTCATGCACATTACCAACCGGTATATCAATCCTAAAAATTTTTAGTCACTTGCACATGATCGATGGTACAAACAGCGAAGATGGGTTTCTCCGTCGACTTGAATAATTTGTAGCCTATGAATGGAAAATGTTATGTGACATTTCGTCAACTAAAATTTTTAAATTTGAAAGGTTGAAAATTTTGAAAAATGTACAATGAAACAAATATAGGGTAGTGGTGCGGTATGAGTACGACATGTTCTTTTTTTTGTACCAATCTGAATATCAGATTTTCATACGTAGTAGGTAAATATAACTCTGATGTTGGTTGCTTCATTAAATAATTTATTTGAAAGAATGAACTATTTCTATACAAAAAAATTGAACGGATTATCGTTTTATTATAAATACAAAAACAGTATAGGTACTCACAATGAAGCATATAAAATATCTTGTAGTTTCAGTTCTAAAGCTTCAATCGCCATAATTTGTGCCGGAGTGACATTTTGATTCACGCCAAACGAAGGTACAAGGGCAGCTGATACGAAAACATGAATTGTTCCAAAAGCATTCGTAATCTCTCATTCTGAATCAGTGAAAAGTCACTAATAAGGGTAAGGTAGCCCATTATTGCCTAGTGCCCAATGTCGACCACCTCGTCTATCTCCGGCGCTATGGGCGACAGCGAGCCGAAATTTTTTTTTCATATTCTTCATCGAAAATCCGGAAAAATAAGACCACTCTGACATCCTGAAAGTTAAAACTCGCGGAGAAAAATAGAAAAGAAGAAGTTGGAAGGCCAAAAACTTTTTTTAGCAATTGCTTGCACGCCTTGGAATTTTTTCTTAAAATTATCGAATTAAATGTTTGTAGTGTTTTTGTGATTGAGAAAGTTCAAAGTTTCTGATGTAATCATCGCATTTTAATAATTACAACTTTAAGTAAAAAAGAAATTCACTCAAAGTTCATTTTTATGGTGTGTCCCTTTATCGACCACCTATAATCTAATGTAATTTGTTGTTTTCAAGTGATTTTGTTTTTTTCAATTTTCTCGAATTTTGGTTGTAGGGTTGTCATTTTGGTCTCAAATTGTTCATCTGTGAAAGAGGAACACAAAAAAAAAATATTTTCCGGTAGATTCCGTTCATAGCGCACAAAATCAGTCGGTGGTCGATATTGGGAACCCAAAATTTCGACCTTGCGTTTTGACATGTCTCAGAAAAAAATTCTTAAAAAATATTAATTTTTTTTTGAACAACCCCGGGGCTTTCCGAAATTGTAGGGGAAGGATGTAGGTATCCATTAAGCCATCAATCACATTTCCAACCCTTTATACATTTGAAATGGCGAGGCCTCAAAAAAAAGTGGTCGATAATGGGCTACCTAACCCTTAATCAGAATTGCAGCACAGGAAAAATCAGCAAAATTCACTGATTTTCAGCGAATTTTCGCTGATTTTTCTAAGATTTTCACTGATATTTCAGCAAATTTCATAAATTTCATTGACTTTTCAGTGAATATTCACTGATTTTACTGTGTTTTTTCTCACTGATTTGTTTTCAATAAAAAAAGATCACTGATTTTCTCCTATGCCGCAATTCTGACTGTTTCTCAGTGATTTTCGATAATTTTCACTGATTTATAATTGAGAGAGTAACCTTATGCCAGAACTGGGCTTTGCGAGTATCTCCTTCACACTTTTTTGAACTACTTTTCGTATAGTACGAGTGTATTGTAATGTTGTTGCCAGAGTGATTTGTCCGCATTTGTGAATGTTTTGCGAAATTAAATTTAGATAGGTGAATACTGTTTTGCTGATGCTGTTGAGAATATTCACGTATCCGCCCAATAAAAATAAAATAATATTATTAGGGAATTATATTTTCAAAAAAAAAACCATTAAAATTAAACAAGACAAATAAAATATTTCAAATTATACATCAAATTAATTATAAAAGTAAAAAAATTATTCAATAATGAAAAAAATTTAAATAAATGTATTAAAAATATAATTCTCTTACATTAAAATGGAAAAACGAATCTACGAGTATTCGACAAATTTAACGAACCAACTGACCAGTAAACCCTGAAACACCTATTGTGAGCCTGGATATAGAAACCACCCTTAGGTGTAAAAAATTGATTTCTGAGTTGACACTGATTTTGGGCGTTTCAGAAGGTATAGAATCAAAGGAGAACCTCCACTAAAAAAACGATTTTTTACACTTAAGGGTGGTTTCTATATCCAGGCTCACAATGAGCAATGCAATGGTCTTAAGAATCTGGCAGGTAAAACTCTTCAACAATTCGTAAGTGTATTAGATGTATTGGCAGTGGGTAGCTGGCTAATTCGTTCGAAAGAAGTTAGCGGCCTTTCTGCGAATGAGTTTCATTTTAACCCGGAAAAAGGTTGTTCGTCGGCACTTTAGCGAGCACGTAATTCATCCTTCAACACCTTTAAAATCTCGTAATCTCTATAGCATGTGTGTATAAGGCGTATATACCTATACCGAAAGTATACATACGTATACGCGGTGTAAACATGGAAAAACATCCGAAACTTTTAAACAGATGTGAAAACGAAAGCACTACTGTACCTAGCGAATCAAAACTTATACACACAAACTCCACGTCGCCCTCGCGTCATCGCCGCCGCCGCTTTAATCGAAATTAACTCCGGGCGAAGATTCTTTTCGTCGGGTACGTAGGTGTACGATGGTTGTGTAACACTTTCGAAGGCGTTAGCAGGTAGAAATCAGTATACGTATCGTGCGTGTAAAGCTAACACCAGGGAAAAAAAGGACAACAGTGAGAAAAGCGACTGGACGAAAAAAAAAAGGAAAAATAACGCGTCGTTTCGAACGATACGCCGAGATTATGCGACGGCCACGGTACGGTGCCCATGGAACGACTTGTACGGTGTGTGTGAAATTCACACCATAAAAAAGTTCATTTTCGCGCCAAACTGCGTCCGTTTTTAAAGCCTTTAATTCATAGTAAGTTGGCTTTATTGTATGTGCGAAATACGGTTTGATGGACAAACGATGCAGTGGTTGTAGGAAGAGGAGGAGATGATTGAAGTTGTGGGTGATGAAATGTCGGGATGAGGAATATGAATGTTTTTGGTGTGTTAATTAGTGAAGAGTTTAGAAAATTCTGAGGTATGCAAATTTTTTATATGTATTTTTTGCTCAGAAAAAAAGTCATGTGATACCTCAAAATACGCGTCTAAAAACACTGATCTACAATTTAAGTATTTGAAATTTGTAACAAAACATCAAAGATTGTGCCAAAAAATCCCTCAAAACCTCAATTTGAGCAAAAAAATTGAAAAATGTCGTGATTTTTGAATAAATTTTACATTTGAGGTGCGCAAATGTGCGCGAATATGCGGCCAAATGCGGAGCTCCACTAAAATGCGCGCATTTTGCCATCACTAGCTGCTAATTTCATAGGTAGGTAGCTAGATATCCTGTGTATCTTTCAGTGGATTTTTTTTTCAATTTTTTGTCAAGATGTTATATCCATTCAAATAAACTGTTGGGAACGTCGTCGGCTCTATTTCTACTTTTTCTGATCAAAATTGAGGTAGAATATCAGGAGTATTTTTTTTTAACATTACAACGATTGTCTAGTTCTGCATTTTAATTGGCGTCATGCCTCCTGAAAATGATAAAGGCGCGTGTGATGAATGAAGTTGGTTATTTTGGACGTTGGATGTAGGAAATAGGAGGCAGAAATGTAACGATTATAATCGATGCTACATCTATTGTGTTTTATCAAAAAAATCGATTAATCGGGCCAAAAAATTAAACTATTTTCTTATTGGCCAATATAATCATGTGATTAGTAATGGCTGATGGTGTGATAACGGTACATTGCATTGTACTTGATCTGAAATAAACTTTCAACGATCAACGAAAATTTGTAACTTCATTTAGATTAACATGATTATTTCAAATTTGTTGTTTTGTTTTATAATTTCATTTTTTTTGCTAACACAGGTCGACATTTTTAAACTTTTGAAATGCTGTTTGAGGTTTGATGGGTGATTTTTATAGTATATTTCGCGCTGATCACGAAGAAAGTAGTGGAAAAATTGCACCACCCAAGGATTTTTTACAATTTGAATTTTTCGCTTAACGGTTTTTTTACTTTTTTTGGTAACTTTTGACACTTCAAGTCGATTTTCTGAGAAAAGGAAGGGTTCTACGACAAAAATGAATAGAACATAAATTGTAGAGCGTCAAATTTCTCATCTGTGGAGTTCAATTAGTTTTTTCTTAGGAGGCTTAGCTTTCAAGATATTTTAGCTCAAAGTTCAACTTTTTTAAAAATTGAAAATATCTCAAAAACTAAGCCTCCTAAAGAAAAAACTAATTGGACTTTATCAGTAAAAAATTTGACGCTCTACAATTTATATTCTATTCATTTTTTTCGTAGAACCCTTGCCTTCCCCAGAAAATCGAATTTAAGGGTCAAAAGTTGCATAGAAAAATGAAAAACAAATTTTCAACAAAAAATCGTCCACTTATAAAAAATCCTGGCGTAATCGAGAAAACCTGTAATCGTATTCAAACTCGGCACTAAAAAATAGATTAGAATCACCTACCAGCGAAATTTGAGTGATGGAGAAATTTTAAATCAGCGCTACATCTTAGACTAAAAACAGTAATTATTAAAACAAGAAAAAGAAAATGTTGTTTTAAATTTAATGGATAATTATTATATCATGTTTCACGCTGATCGCGCGAAAAATGGTGAAAAAATTCCAGGACGTCAGGGTTTTTCATAATTGGAAGATTTTTTGTTGAAAATTTGTTTTACACTCTTTGATGTAATTTTTGACCCTTGAAGTCGATTTTCTGGGGAAAGAAAGAATTCTACGAAAAAAAAATGAATAGAATATAAATTGTAGAGCCCTTCCTTTGCTCAGAAAATCGACTTGAAGTGTCAAAAGTTATCAAAAAAAGTAGAAAACCCGTTAAACGATAAATTCAAATTGTGAAAAATCCTTGGGTGATGAATTTTTTCATTATTTTTCTCGTGATCAGCGCGAAAAATACTATGAAAATTACCAATCAAACCTCGAACAACATTTTCCATGTCGACCTGTGTAATTAGTACATGCATTCCTTTGGAAAACTTGAACAAATGAGATAATGTGAATCTCGAAATGAAGTCAAGTTCAGTTTATAACAATATCGTTTAATAACATCTTCATTACCATGTAATGTTCGTATTACAGGTCAGTCTGATCCGATTAAAGTAAATGAAACATTCAATTATTAATATTACTCTAAAATAAGGTTATTATTTATTATAAATTTATACCCATCTGTTGGTTTACAGATTCCAGCAATAATCTAGTTCGATACAGACTAATTAAAAATTTTGCAGCTGAAAATAATGTTTCATTGGCACAAATTGTCAGATTTATACTGCCTAACTGTAATGCAATTTCCTCCAGATACATACTTCAAATTACTTCGTTCCCAGTATTTTACTGGAGTAGTTTCTTCACTAGGTTCCAGAGATATTACGGAAGTATTTTTTTCTTGATCTGCTCCTTTTGTTTCAACAGTTTTTTCTACAACAGTCTTCTGTTTTTTAATTTTTTTCCACGTCTGAAAGGAATCACCTTTTTTCATTCGTCTGGGTGGTGTGTTTGTGATGCAGGATGGTCCAGGTTGTGGAACAGAGACATTCACGTCTTTCTGTGTCCGCTCTTCTGCCAGAGATGTTATTTTATCAATCACCACTCGATCATTTTTCAAATTTTCGTCATTTGGGGGGGGGGGGAGGGAGCAATAAAATATGAAGAAATCTTTGAATTTTCATCCCTATTGATGATTTTTTAAAATTGCATTTACTTACCCGAATGTAGTTGACACGTTTGTGTTTTGAGACTTGGATGCAAAATGTTTTGGGAAGTAAAAAAACTTACTACCTACCTACCTATTTTATAAATATTTTGTGTCTTTGAAGCTGAATTGGCTGCATTAGTGTATAATGATTCGCAAGAACGTTGTTTTTGTGTTTGATTTAATGATTTCTAACATTTTCTTTTTTACGAGTTAAAGAAGTTGAAGAATCTTGTTCTGAATAAAATTCAAGTATTTTTCCAAATATCTTATTGTTTTTTTAAAATAATCTTCGTGTCTAATAAAAATTATCCAAGTTCATTAATACAGTATATATTATTTGAACTTAATAAATTGATATAAATTTTAAAAAACCATAATAATATGTCCTAAAGATAATATATTAATTATTAGATAATCGTAAAAGTAGAGTTGAAATTTGAATAAAAAAATCTATTCATTTTCAATTAAATTAATAAGAAAAATTGCATTTTGCTCGATATTCTCTGACTTTAGGAGAATTCCTATTTCTATGGGTAAGTATAATTTGTTCCTGTTGAGTTCTTCACTTTCTTGGGTTATTCAACTTGTCTCATTTGCATCATATTTGATTTTTATCGGTTTGTTTTTGTACAGACATTTCGTAACATATTTTCACGAAAATTGTTTGATTTCGAAATATCATTTTTTTTAGTTGTGTCTCGAAAATTTCCCAATGTGGGCAGCTGAGATCAAGAAATTGTAATTTTACGTAACGTGTTATTTTCATTTCAACACAGAAACGTTTCTTTTTCACGATATCCATCAATTAATACGCTTTGACCGGAGCAATTCAATAGCAGTTGGCTTTTCTGGCCTTTGAGAAATGTGCACCAGTAGAAATGTATGACTTATGGGGTCAGGCCATTCGAGAAAAATACGTATAATGGATTTGTAGTGTTAGCTAAACGCGTGCTTGGCCTTTCCAAAAGTAGACCGAGTCCGCTACAATGATTGCCACTAGTCTTACCATTAAATTCATTTAAGAAATTACCATCAAGGGTAGGAAACTTTCAAGGTGTATTTTTTGATTGATGATTATTGGCGGGAATAACGAATAACTTTTAGAAAATTTTTCCTCGCGGAATGAAATGCAGGGGTTGTTATCAAGGAGACGAATTTTTTCAATTTTTTTTTGTTTGAAAGACGGAGGGGGGGGGATTCGGTCTGCGAATCTTTTCCAACTGTTTGGTCCAAGAAATTGAAATGATTGTGAAAACCGATCCCAATTTATTATCATGGGTCGTCGATGAATCACTATCACACGTATCAGTAAGTTGAACGAACTTTTGCAGGGCATCCAGAGACTAAAGGGATGTAAAACAGTGTTGGGTAAAAAACAGTTTTTTTAAAAAAAAAACATGTTGGGATGTTTTTTTTTGTTTAAAACGTTTTTTTGTTTAAAACATGTTTTAATTAGGAACAAAAAAAACGCGTTTTAAACACCAAAAAACCGTTTTAAACGAAAAAAAAAAACATGTTCGAAATACAAAAATTTTTTCTTTCAAGATTTTTTCACATCGTTAATTTTTTATGGTATTTGATGAATTTTTAAAAAGAATTTGAGGAAATTTTGTTCATTATAAACTAGTAAACTACTACAGTTCTTTTTGATTTTTTGGAGGGGGTGCCCTGAATAATGATGTCGAAACTTGAGAGCCAAAATTTTTATTCAATTTTATATAAAAAAAACACATTTTTGAAAAAAAACAACCAGATAGAAAAAAACATGTTTAAAATAAAAAAAAAACTGTTTAAAACATTTTTTTGTATAAAACAAGATTTCGTTTTTTTTCTTGGTTTTAAACATGTTTTAAACGTTTTAAACAAAAGTGTTTTAAACAACTTGCCAACACTGATGTAAAAGATAGCTCGGGGTTGGAAAAAAGGCCATTTTATAAGTTGCTTGTAAATATACGCTTAATCAGCGAAGATGGATCGCGTACCTACTCATCGTCTGTTAACTTTTTCATTGAGAGAGACCGTTCGACGTATGATTAAGTTGTGGCGTTAATAGTGTCAAGTTTAACCGTGCGAGAGCGTTATTGGAGGAAAAGCGCGACGCACGACGCGGCTGTTTAAAAAGCGAGTGTTACGATGGGTCAGTGTAAGCGAGATTGGCGTAGTTACCTTCTTTTTACGAGTTGCCAGTCGCGAGTATTCAGTTTACCGTTTCACTCGTTGCGGGAGGGATGTGACGTTTTAGCTGGCGAAATGTCGTTCAACACGTACGTATTCGAAGACGTATGAAAATTTTTAATTCGGGAGTTGAAATTTTGAAATTTGCCATTTTTTTGTTCACTTTGCTCGATATTTAAATCAAATGCCAAAGTACTGGGTTTACGAATAAAATGGTAACCAAAGTGAAGCTGCATCAATTTAAGGTAACGAAATTACCTATCGATTGCGATTGTTTTTTCTTTTTACGTACTTATTACCTTACCTAATTTTTTTACGTGAAAATATTTTTTCGTCGCAGAAAACAAATTTATACTGGAATTTTTCGCGGTTGCTTGCCTGCCTGCGTGCTCGTTTGTGATTTTTTCATTCGAGGGAATTTTTTGCTCGAAGACGTGGTCGAGTCGAAAAAGTGGTATTTGAATTTTTCGAATTTTTCTGCGGTTACACGTGCTTTTTTTCGGCGTGTAGGAATTTTTTCGACGGGTTGGTCGAAAAAGAAATTCGGTGGCGATTTTTAGATTGTGATACGCAGATGTGTAGTGGCAAGATGAGCTCGTGCGTTGAATTTTTTTTTGAAATTTTTGCGAAAGGTTTTTTCGTCGTGTTCTTACTTTTTTCTCCTTCGATCCTTCTTATAGAGTAATTTTTGAAAAAAATTATCGTTTACCATGTGTGTGTGTTTTTTTTAGTAGATATTTCGTATCAGAAATGAGAATATAGGTACGAATGTACGAAAAGAAAATAATCAGCTATAAATTTCTCTGTACCTTCGAAGGTCCGTCTATTGAGACAAAATTTATACTTTACTGGAAGTATATTAAACTAAGTCTAAAGGTATATGATTGGTGCTACGAAAATCTGCTGCTAATTGATATTCTCGGATTATCGTAATGGTATCGCCGTTATTCGAGAATTAGGAAGCGAATGACCGTAGGTGGGTATTAATTTACAGTTTAAGCAAAATGAACTTTTACTCCGAAAGGAAACAGGGTTAATTGGTTTATGCTGCGGTGGTTTGTTCTTTTTTTTCTATTCCCTTCTCGTATACCCGGTCGTCGAAGCACGCGTATATTCTATATGAATACAACGTAAACAACGACGACGATTATTTCAAGCAGAAGGTCGTATTTGTAAGTTTGGTAAATTTTTGTGTACGGTGCCTTTTTCTCTCACTTTTGTTTTCGAGTGGTTGTTTTTTTGAGGAAGGAGGTTTGAACTTTGAACATCGATTTTAGTATTTGGATTCGAGAATTGGTTTGGTTCTTAAATTGAAATTGTTTGGACGAGGTTGTTTTTATGTAAGTGGGAAAATTTCGAATCGGATTGTTTTTATGAAGATGTTTGAATTTGAAGAATACATTATCATAATAAGGAGATTGCGGAAAATACGAGTTTCTAATTGAAAATTTTTAAAATCAACTTATCCCAGTTCTCACTCAGCTTTTCAGTTTTCCAAGTAGGTAATTATTTCTTCTCGTTTTAAGAGGAAAAGTTGGGAAGTATCATTTCTAGAAAAAATTGTCAACCCTTTAGATAGTGTAACAATAAGTCGGGAAATTCAAAATTTTTCTTCGAGTGATTTTAAATACTACATTTTTCACTTCGGTTTTCTTAAAGCAGTTACACTGAAAAAACAAATAAATAAATTTTACATTATCCAAAAAAATAATAACAGAACACCATTCACAAAATTGGCAAAATTTATTCTGAAAAAATAATATTTATCGCAAAATTGGGTAATAGTATATTATGCAACAAGCGTAGAAAAGTGCGAGATTATAAACGTGTGCGGAGTTACAGCGCGAGCCGAAGGCGAGCGCTGTAAGTACACGTTTTTATTATCGAGCACTTTTTTGCGAGTTGCATATGCTATTTTTCATACTATATACCTGTAATACGTATCACTACGCCTTTTTTTATTGAATACAAAAGTAGTCTTTAATGGTAACCATAAGATGAAAGAAAAGTGAAGTGTAACGTTATCAGTACTGAAAATGGGATAGCGCATGCGCAACGTAGAAACTGTACGTAAACAAACACATAATGAGCGTCACTTTTCCTCCCTAGGGAGTAAAAAGTTACTTTTTCTCACAGTTACGTGTTCACTCGTTGGTTGCCAGTAAAGACTTACTTCTGCATTCAATAGAAAGAGGTGTAATGATGCGTATTACAGGTATTAGTATGAAAAATTTATTTTTATGCAATAAATTTTACCAAATTTCCCGATAAATATTATTGTTTTTTTAGAATAAATTTTGCATAAATTTTGCCAATTTTGTGAATGGTGTTCCGTTATTATTTTTTTGGATAAAATTTATCAATTTTTTCAACACTATTTATTTTTCATTTCTCATTTTTTTCAGTTTAACTGTAGTTTATTTGGATTGCGACTGAAACCGTGACGCAAAGACATGGGAAAAGACGAAATTCATACTAAATAAGTAATTTTGGATCATTTTTCATCTAGACGGTTTAAATTATTTCGAATCATCTTGTGTTCTGTGGTTGTTGTGAAAATGATTCATTTTTGAATTCTTGTTCGAAATAATGAGCATGAAAAAACCACATGGAACAGGAAAGGGGAGTTGAAGTTGATTTTTCAAAATATTATCGCATATTTGAAAGTCATCAAAAGGTAAAAATTGAGTCGAAGTGAGAAAACCCCACATTTTATATATTTACCAAATTCACAGGGGTGGTTTATATGAATTTACTTTTAGGGTGGCAATTGCAAAACGCTAAAAATCTGTGTTTTTAAATAAGAATCTCACTACTGCCACCGTGGCCTGGACTCGACGTTCAGTTCCGCTAGGTCGAGTGATATATCATATTTATATGGCTTCAATCGAAACATTTTATTATTTTTTCGAGTCAGTACCTTGTTATACGGGTCTTTGATTAGGGTTCATAAGTTGATGTCATCTTTATTTAAACCTGATCATGCTAAGATGGTAATAATCATGTTTACTCTTCGGAATTTGTATGAAAGGGTGGACCACATATTGGTGCATGCATGGACATAAATTTTTATAAAAACTTGAATTTTGTTTTGTTGGACTGCCATTTTTACAAATTCAGGGAAATAGAAACAATTGAAAAATTCAGTCAGTATTTGGAACTGAATTTTTTTTTAGTTTGAATTATAGTTTGAACGAATGAAGTTCATTTAAAAAATACATCGATGACATTTCTATAGTTATATCGTACAAATTTTTTCAATTCATTTATTGCATCTAGTGCGTATTTTTAAAAATGCGATATATTTTTTAAATGAATTTTATTTGGTTTTCACGTAATTTTGCACCCTGAATAATCTTCATTGCCCAATATTGTCTCAATTTTCAATTTTTTTTCTCAATGTGTGAAAATGGTAAAATTGTAACGTGGAGTTTTCCATTATTTCCATATTTATTTTTAAGTATTGATAAGAAGTCGTAAGTATTTTTATGATCATAAAGTTGTTACTTTATTTGTCTAGAAAATCGCAATTTTTTTGAATTTTATTCATCTGCTAATTTTCCACGAGCGATGGTTCCCCAAAAATTGATATCAAATTGAACGATCAGTGGTTCATGAAGATATAAAAACTGGAAACTCAAATTGCGGCTTTTAGCTTCATTTTTCATTTTCTTACGCTGTTTTAATTGGAGATCCGCGATAAACTATGATTTTTTTTTGGAAACTGACTCTTCTCTGAAGATTCGTTGCTCCATCCCTTTTTAGCTTAAAATCCAAAATTCTATGACAGATTTCACCCAAAATAAGTTATCCCTATGAATTTTGTCAAAGTTCAAGTTTTTTTTTCCGCTTCGCTATTGATTTACCTAATACATATAATACATATTAAATTGATGATGGAAGGATATAATGAAAACTGTTTTCCCATGTTTTTAAATAGCAACTTACCTTATTAGTCTGTAGTCGTAGGAATGTCTTACGGCCTTCGAAATCTTGCGGCTTTGCTGAGGGTCATTGATCTCCATATCTACCTTTGCAAATCCGGGGTGATGGTTTCTAACTTCCTGTTCAATCGGTAGTAGAACTCGGCATCAAACAGAGTCATCTTTTTTAGTGACTTGTCCCCAATTTTCAAGGTTGGTCACTAAGTCACTTTTTCATTCTGAAGTCACTTTTTTCAAAATTTCAAAAAAGGTACCTACCCAGAAAAGTGTTTTTTTGCTTCTTTTATTGTACATTTTTCAAAAAATTTCCGCCTCGCTTCGCTCGGGCCAAATAATTATTGTATTTCTTACAAATTTTTATACGTATTCATCATTTTTTGCTGATCGTAATGTACAGAAAAAATGATATTTGAGTGTTTGTCTTTATTCATTAAATTATGAATTTTTCTGAAAAATTTTCGTGTTAAACTCACGAGTAATTTATACTGTTTTTCTACAGAATTCATTGAAAATCTTTTTTATTTTATTTTTTGATACCGTACTTTTTAATAACCTGCGATGAGAAAGGAATACTGTGATGTCTTTGACCACGATGTTGAAAATAAGAAAGGAGGAATAGAAGAGAATCTGAAATTATTGGTCACATTTTGGAAAATCTCAATTAGGGAAAAGTGTTCAATTTCAATTTTTAAATGGCCTTTTTCGCGAAAATTTTCGTCCTCGCTTCGCTCGGGCTCAACACATTGATTAATATATCTTAACAAAATAATTTTTATTTTACTCCTTCATCGATTCTTTATTTACAGGGGCAAGCTGAAAATTGGAATGGCTTTTACAAATTTTTTAAATTTTTAGCCCAGAAAAAATCCGGATTTTCATCCGTATGATTTAGTCAACAACCTTTCATAATTTGTTCAAAAAAAACTGTTAGGTTAGACACCATGCATTTCAAATAATTCCTCTGTACGATTTCGGGTTGTAAGTACATCACTCGAAAATGCTTTATAAATATCATTATGTAAAAGGTCTATAAATTGTCGAAAAATTGGTCAAAAATTATTATTTTTTTTTTCAGTTACTTGAAACTTATTCCAGAACTCTTAATTTCAAATGAAGATTTATAAATGAAAAAAAAATTTTTAGAACTATCGCAGAGAGAAATACAGTTATGAAAAAATAATGGGGAGAGGTGGTATGGTTGAGAAATAATTGAAAACTTGGTCACTTTTTTCAAAAAATTTGCCACTTTTTGCCTGATAAAAAGGCACTAAAATCTCTATTTTTTTTCCAAAATTTCTGTTTGATGCCTGGATCTGCGATAAACTGATTTTTTTTTAGGGACACTGACTCTTCTCTAAAAAAATTCGTTGCTCCATACTTTTTTTAAACTTATAAGCCAAAATTCTATGGTGGATTTCCCACTCAAAATGAATTATCCCTTTGAATTTTGTTAAAGTTCAAGTTTTTTTTTCGCTTCGCTATTGATTTACCTACACTCAAAAAAATAAATAATAAATTTTATTAAACGTAATAATAAAAAGGCACCATTCACAAAACTAGTAAAATTTATTCAAAAAATAATAATATTTATCGCAAAATAATAATATTTATCACAAAATTGACAAACTTTATTTTCTATGCAATAAACTTTATCAAATTTCGTGATAAATTTTATTATTTTTTTTTTGATAAAAATTGCTAATTTTGCGAATGGTGCCCCGTTATTATTTTTTGGATAAACTTTATTTTTTTTTTTGATAAAATTTATTATTTTTGGATAAAATTTATTTTTTTTGAATAAAATTTATAATTTTTTGCAACACTTTCTATTCATTTTTCATTCTCCATTTTTCTCAGTGTACCTAGTACATATCAAATCGATGATGGAAGAATCTAATGAAAACTATTTTCCCATGTTTTTAAATAGCAACTTACCTTATTAGTCTGATGGTTTTTAACTTGAGCCAAAATAATTTTTGGAAACATTCACTTTTAAAATAAAAAGATGAAATATTAAGTCGCTAGTTGGCAATAAAAATGGATCAAGATCCTTTAGTCAAAAAAGGGAAAATGGTTTAGTTATCTCGAAGAATCACTTTTTTCAAATTTGATTTTTCAATTATTTACGGATTTACCGTATAGATTTTTGCTTCCGTATGAGCTTTTCATTTCGTTGGTAACTTTTCTTCGCCTCAATTTGGTCTGATTAATTTACACTTACCTGATGTTCATTTTTTTTAAAAATGTATTCTGTATTTCTTTGTTGGGAGATATGAAGTTGTATGGGGGGGGGGGGGTGGAAAACGGAAAAGGTGGAGAATTATTTTGCTACTTGCAAATATACCATTTTCGTAAATAGAAGAGAAAAATTGAAGGGTATCGAATGTCGAAGAATGCAAATGAAATGACAAAATACGTATATTTTTTTTTTATATTTACGACAATTTAGGTACGTATACTATACAGCGTTGAGATCGATATAAAATTGCAAGTATCTCGAATAAAATTTATACGCTGTACGTTTTCAATCATGACGAATATCTTATTACAACACTTACACATATGGATTACGAGGAGCACTAGAATGAATGAAGGATAAAATGAAACCCATTGGTATAGATTTAGAAAGAGGAAAAACACAGACTGGGATGTAAACCCCTCAATCTGAAGAAGTGTAGGGTTTCAAATGGTGAGGAGGGGGTTGCGAAGAAATGGAAATGAAATTTATGTAAAATAAACGATTCGTTTATACGGTATAATTTTATACGAGGTAGCGAGCATCGAGCCGGGGCGACGAATAGAGGTCGACGTGACAAAATCGTCATAATGGTACCTCGAAAATTTGTACAGATGGGTAAACTGTGTATAGGTCTGGGTAAGGGTCCCCTATGGCTGCTGTAGTCGGCTCCAGATGGGAGGGGGGAGACGGCTCGGCTGATGAAACGAGTATATAGGTATGCGAAACCACGGACTAACAAAAACGGTCGAATTTAGTATATTGGTAAAAGATAATTACAAACGGAGGAAAAGAAGCGAGAGAGGGTTGGATGGCGCAGCTCCACATTTGATAGGAAAAGGATAAAACGTATACGAACACGAAAGAGTGGATGCGCCGGAGTATGAATGGGAACGCGATAAATTTGCAAACTGTGTGTATTCGACTCTTTGGTGGTTTCACTTCAAAAGGGCGAACGGTTTTCTAATTTGAATACCATAATCACCGCCAGCGCCAGCCAACTTCTATACTTAATTGTTTTGCGGTTTTTTAAATTCTCCGCTGTGGCGGAATACGCCAAGGCGAAGATGATGCCCGGTTTAACTCGTATTCGGGTATTTAATTTGTACCCATTTTCGTACACCGAATATGCTGAGTCGAGTCGATGTATTCGCCTATTCGTTTGTATATTTTTTAGCATGTTTTTTTTTTATTACGATGTCGTATGTGCAACAATCGAGATGCCATCGTAGCGTTATTTTATGTGCTAAGAAAATACGTAGAATTGGTTTAGAGCTTTTTCGACGTTCGACGAGGACGATAAACGGTAGTACGAGTATCATCGGGAGAATATATAAGAAAATATGCAATTTTACGAACTCTTCGTATATAGGTACCATAAATTCATTCGACTTTGCCCCCTTTTTGTCCGAATCCGAAGTTATAAAGTAATGGAAACGTTATTTCCATCCTTTTGTCTTTTTTTTTTTTTTTGGTCTCCTAAACCCGTTGGCTTATTTGGAAGTGATAAGATTGAAAGGATTTGGATTTTCAGCGATGTTTATGCACTCGTATAGTAGCTCGGTAGTTTATTTACTACATATACGTCGATGTATAAATTTATATTTTCGTAGATGACTTTGACGCGTCGAGTTACCAAAGAAAATAGAATTTCACACTTTGCATTTGAAAAGGGAAAAGTTTTAATTTGAAAGTTATTCGATTTAGCGAGTCGAACGTGTTGCATATGGCTTTCTCCCCAGTTCCTCGACTGATCCTGTAGGTCGGATTAAATCGGCGAACATGGAACGGAAATTGATTCGGGGTCGTAAAAGTAAATCGTTCGCTTTGATGTGTATTAAAATTTGTCAAAATTGGCAGATTTTTTTTGTGCAGTCGAAAGAGGATGAATGTTTCGAGGTTTACCGGTGGGATGAGGATGACTGCGGGGAATTTTAACAGAACTAAGTTGAATGAATGGTGAGGACCTAGAAAAAATCGTATAGAAGAAAGGGGCGAATTGAATGATGCTGGTTAATTCGTCGTGTTATTATAATGTTGATCCAGGGAAAGCCATGAAATGTTTTTGTTAATTTTAGACGATTCTACTCTCTCATTTAAAATCAGTGAAAAATCACTGATAAACAGTCAGAATTGCAGCACAGGAAAAATCAGTGAAATTCACTGATTTTCAGTGATTTTTCACTGATTATTCAAAGAATTTCACAGATTTTTCAGTGAATTTCATAAATATCTCTGATTTTTTAGTGAATTTTTACTGATTTCCAGTGATTTTCTTTCACTGATTTGTCTTGAGAGAGTATACGATTTCTTCTTTTAACTAAGCACTGCAGAGAATTGTTCATTGTCGATTCAGATTTTGGTCGCTAAAGTCGCGAAACTGACCCAAAATTCATTAGAAGTCGCGAATTTGTCCCAAATTACTTACTTGATTTTTTTCGCTTTGTAGGTAAAATAAAATGAAATTACTTTTATCAATGTTTCGTTGTGTTTGCTTGAAAAAAATCAATGAATAAAGTTAAGTGACGTTTTGTTCCTGAAAAAAAGTGGTAATTTTTTTGGAAAATAAACATAAGAAAGGTTTTACATTTTTTGAAAATTACGAAAAAAGTTGCGAAATTTGAATTTTAAAATTCTGTAGACGCCTTGATTATTTTTACGAAAAAAGTTTTAAAAACGTCATAAAAGGGCAACCTCGTGAAAAAATCATTAGATTGACGTATCGACTTTTTGTCAGAATTTTAAAAAATTGGAGAATTTTGTGAGGCTTTTAAACGTTTGCGTGATATTTTCAATTTTATTCCCATTTTTTTTTAATTTTATTATATTTTGCTTGATTGACACCTTGGTAAATTACTGTTTTAGTGACTTGCCAATTTTTTTTCAAAATTAATCAATGGAAGTAATTTTTCATCATAAGTCACTATATTGGGATCCAAAGTCTCGACGTCATAATCACGTGACATACGATTGATAAGATAACGTAGTGGTGAAGAATGGAAAAAACTGGAGAAAAAAGTATCACCTTTCCACTTGATTTTCATCAATTTTGGCTGAAGAACACTTGGCTAAGCATATTTCGAAAAATCGTTCGCGAAAATTTCAAAAAAGTACATTTTTTCTCCATTTTTTACCTCTACGTTATCTTATCAATCGTATGTAACGTGATTGTGACGACAAAACTTTGGATCCCAATTGGGTATTTATTTTCACGATTTTTCTTTTTAAAAAATCATAGATTTAAGTTTATCTTGGAGAACATTGTGAAAGAAAAATTGAAATGCAAATTGGAGTTTTTCCGTTTTCAAAGTTGAAGTTTTCTCAGTTCCACTACAAATTAGAAATTAATTTTTCTCTCATTTTTATATGTGGGAGGAGAAGGAGTGTGTTTGTTTTCAATGAAAATACATATAAATTGACCAATTCAAAACGATTTTTTTTTAGTTAAAAATGGTCTCTTAAATTTTTTTTGTAGCGAAATGCATCAATTGTGATAGCTGAATTTGTTCATCTTTCAGCTTTGTTGATTTTGTGTTTGCTGTTTGGTTATTGAAAAAAAAAAGTGTAACAACGTAAATAATAGTTATGATTTAATTATTATTTTGCAACCAATAGGAGGTTTGAAAAAACTTGAAACATTTATTTATCAACTAGTTGAGGCCAAGGTAACAGTTTTCGTACTGAAAATTCTAATAGGAATCGGGTGAGCACCATTTATTACCTTTCCAAAAAAACAGATTCATTTTTACTAAAAAAGTTTAATTTCAGGAAGGAAAAGTTGAAAAATTATCTACTTTTTAATAGATACTAAAAAAAATGATAATATAAAAATTAAACAACTTGAAAGAATTCAAGCTGATTTAAAAAGTCAATTTTTAATAAAAATTGAAATTTCGTTTAAAAATTTGCAGACGAACTGTTGGAAAATTTGATAAAAAATGAAGTTTACTTACTTACAAAAAATATGAAAATGTGAAAATTTTAAAAATGGAACTGACTTCTTTTTTTTGCTAAATAATGACCATACAAAATTTTTAATTTCTGTCCCTGCCAGGGATGGTAAATTACCGGTAACTTAAAATTTGGTAACTTACCGGTAAGTTGCCAGTAAGTTACCAGTAACTTTGGTAACTTATAACTTTTCAAATTTCAATACAACATATTTTGAAGATCACAAAAACGCTCAAAATTTCACCTCAAATGAAAGGCAAGTTGAAAATAAATTTCCTAATCAGAAATAAAAAAGAAAAACAAAAAAAAAGCAAAATGCAAACAAACACAAAGAATGTATTATGGTATCGTAGTAGATATTTGGTCATTCAAAATTCAAAATGGTAAAAAAAGGAAAAAATAAGAAACTAAAAATAAACTTGAAAATCAAACTAAGAATTCTGAAATACATCGATTTCGGACATGTACTCGGGTTTTCATTTTTGGGTACAAAAAGGAACATAAAAGCGAAAAAATAGTCAAACACATTGACTAGTTGATATCTTTATTTTGCTGCTCAGGAAACGAGGGGAATAGTGTGCCGACGTTTTATAACCATATGAGACGCAGCCAGGGATATCCGACCATATGTCGGAAAATTTTTTTTTCGTTTTTTTGGCTCTTTAAGTAGTACAGACTTGTACCTTTCGAATAGCGCGAACCGCATTAAAAAAGGTTGAGAAATGAATTTTCTATGATTTTTCAAAGTTTGTCAAAAAATGATTTTCAAAAATCAAAGTTTTGAGAAAAACGCAAAACAAAATTTGGAACTGTTTTCAATGAATAAAAAAAAATTATGTTCTGTAAACGACTTTTCTCATCGGAAATGGTTTATTTACGTCCTCTTACATCACTTTAGGTCATTGACCCCTTCCAGAAGTTACCGGCATCGAAAATCGAAACCATACCATATGTCGGGAATCATCTTTTTTCAAGAAATAATGACATTTTTGGTACAAAATTTGTTTTTTTAATAATCTTACACCACTGTAGTTCATTAAAACCAACCTGAAATTACGTGCATTGAGAAATGAAATCTTAGTGCAATTCAAACAACTTTACAAACCAAACGGTGAAAATCATGCTTTGAAAATTAGTGTTCAACAAATATCCGGATAATCGAAATGAAGAGTTTCAACGGGAAAAAATTGAATTTTCGATTTCGATAATCGATTTTTCAATTTCGATTTTTCGATTTCGATAATCGACCTTTAAATTTTGTGAGGGTTCGTGAAAGAATTCGGGAACTCTCGGAAAAGTTCAACCGGTTTTCGGGATGTTTTCGGAGCTGTTCGGCAATTTCCCTGTGATATCCGGATAATCCAAATAGTATTTGGTATTTGGATATCCGGATATTTGTTGAATACTACTACGTTTCAATAATAATGAAAGTTGTAAATTTTAACATATTTTTATAAAATTTCGACATATGGTATGGTTTCAATTTCTCAGAGGCCTTCAGCAAAATTCGTTTTTTAACCAAGAAGATGACACTTTTGGGACCTAAACCTATTCTCATATGAAAGTAGAGGGTTCATAGTATACAAATTGATAAAAAAAAAAATTTCCATATTTTTGGTCATTTTTTCTTAATTTGCGTTTTTCTCGAAATTTACTTTTCCGACATATGGTCGGGTATCCCTGGCTGCGTCTCATATGTGTTTATTCGCATGTGTGAAAATTTATAAGTTACCGCGGTAACTTTAGAAATTTATCTCGCGGTAAGTTACCGGTAACTTACCATCATAAATTTCCAGCCATCCCTGGTCCCTTCCCTGCTCAAAAAAATTTCAGTAATATTGCAGTGGGTAATGTGGCTGTTGTTTCAATAATTATTGGTTCAATGGTGGTGGTGGGATTCTTAGATTTTTTGATATTATATGGAGTTTTTTTTCCTTCGTTTTGGGAAAAATATGCGTGTATACAGTTGAAATAATATTTCAGCTCCTGCATGATTGAACCTAGGCAATTAATAAAATTCTTTATTTAAAATACTTAATTAGTTGTTTTTTTTAAATTTAAAATTATTTACATATAAAATTTAATAGGTATATTATTGAAAATAATTTTATTTAAAAATAATTTTTTATACTTCGTTACATTTTCTTACTCTTGATACTCAAGTTCAAAATTACAAAATGAAGGAAAGTCACCGTTGGAATTAAAGAGAGTTTGAGTGTTTTGAAAAAATTAACTTACCTAAAGGAAGTCTGTGACTCAACACCTCGCTCAAAATTATTATTTTTCAATGACGGAACCGCGATTCATTGGAAAAAAATCATCTTCTTACATTCAAATCCTAATCCCTGCTTCACTTTTACCTGAATTTTGGAATAGTTTTTTTTTGATAAAAACTTGATAATTTTTTAATTTTCCATGGCTGAATCCTATTTTCTTTTTGAGAACGACACATCGACGCTGTTCCCCTCTTCGTTCAAATTTCATGGCCATTGTTCGGTTTCTGCCCCACTTTTCCCTTTCATCCATTACATCACGTATCCCATTGACGAATTTTTCAGCAACTGTGCGCTGGGGCGATCATTTCTCCAATTTATCGTATTTTTTTGTTTGACTTGAATTGCAATCAAGTCAAAAATTACTTTTTGCTGCCCTTTCGTTAAAATACGACCCATTATGGAAAATCTTGGCATAATGGTAAAACTCTCCTCTTCTACATAAAATCATTTCGCATACGTAAAAAAACGAGTAAAAAAATTGCAAAATTGCAGTAAAATTCACCGTTTCGTTTTCGTTAATCTTTTTATTTGAAGTCTGCAAAACAAAGATTTAATTTCTTTGTTCGTCCCGCAATGTAATTAAGTATAAAAGCTTATACTCGAGGGTTTGTTTCCTAGACCAAGCAGCAGGGTGGGCCAAGAGGTACGTTTCCGACAAAAAGGCCGTCGGTGTTGTACCGTTTACGAAAAGTATCGTAGAAGGAAGCCTAATCCATTGATCTGATTATGTACATATTGAGTAGTCGAGTCAAAGAAGTAGGAAAATACGCTGAGGGAGCGTACTCGGCGTAGAATAAAAAAACGTTATATTGACTCGAAGTATGTCCGAAACAGGTCGCGCGTACGCAATAAAAATAATAAGGTCAGGCGGTTAAAACGCGCGTACTTATTTACGTGTTTGGCCGGACCAAGGCTCGCGTTCGTTTTTAAATGATTCTGAGCGCGAAAAAATCGCTCAGTCTTTAAGAACGAACGATGCCATTTTTATTAAAGGAATACTTCTTTCTGCGGAGGAAAAAAATATAGAATGTGGTTACGTTGAAAAGAAGAAAAAAAAAGCTTCTTCGTTGAGTATAATGAAAGAAGTAAGTAAAAAAAATACGTACACGTTTTTAGTTCAAAGCACTACGCAAACCAGGTCTCTCTCTGGTTAATACGCGAAGTATTTGATTATTGTGCATGGGCACTGGGCAGGTAGACGCGATGATGATGTGCGTCATATTACGATGGTATACCTACGAAAGTTATCGAATGTTTAATAACATTCGCGGTACGTTGGTTATAAGCAAATTTATCGCATCGTTGAGCACATGATCGCCATCGAAGTAATCATGGATGGGTGCGCGAAAGTATCCATCGTCGCATGGTTTTTTTATCAAACGTTTTGTTTCGTCGACGAGTAACGTCGAAAGGGAAAATCAAAAGCGGACGAATTTTGCCGGCTGAAGGTTACACGAAGCGTATTGCGAATCGGAGAGGAGATGTTTTCCAGGCCAAGAAATTTCCATAATAGATCCAATCAATTAGAATCGGCCCATTGCCTTTTCACGCCGTGTCCTGCCATCGATACGCGCCACTCGGGCTTGTTTTAATTGCGATTCGATAGTCGGACCGGAATCTTTGGTGTTGGTCGGTTTCTCCCGTCTGAAAGTGGGGGTTTGCAAGCTTTTCCTTTACGAAGAGCGAGTGAGAGCTCGGTGGTGTCGTTCGCGAGGTGTGCCATGGAAAATCAAAAGTTTTAGGTGATTATCTCGAGATGATTGGGTAAGTTGCGATTTTTATTAGAATTTCGCCGGCCTGATTGGAGATGGATTGTTTGATCCGAGGGAGGGGTTCCCTTTATTGAATTCCAGGGTTCAGATTTTCCTTCGGGATTTCTTATGCCACGAATAAAAATGGCTGATGTGCGTCAGTGGTGTAAATTTGGGACATCCAACATTCCCTCCCTCCCCCCTCCATCCCAAAACTCAAAAATTGATAAAATGATGAAATTTTGAGCTTTGAAAGTTTTTTTGAAAGAAAAATTTTCACCCAGAATTCGCTTGTAATCTCGTGATTTTTTATGTCACGAGTAAAAATGGCCGATGTACGTCAGTGGCGTAAATTTAGGACGTTTAACATCCTCTCTCTCCCCCCTCCAACCCAAAATTAAAATTAAAAAAAATAATAAAGTTTTGAGCTTTGAAAGTTTTTTTGAAAAAAAATACCAAAGAATTCGCTTGCGATTTCGTGATTTTTTAGGTCACGAGTAAAAATGGCTGATGTGCATCAGCGGCGTAAATTTGGGGCGTCTACCACCCTCCCCAATCCCAAAACTCTAAAATTAAAAAATGTAAAATTTTCAACTTTGAACGTTTTTTTTGAAGAAAATAATTTTCACCCAGAATTAGGATTGAAATTGATTACATTGATGTTTTTCAAATTTTATTTCGCCACAAAGTAGATATTTTCTTAAGAACCTTCCCTTTTCCTCTTAAAAGTCTGTCTAATACGTCATCGCGTCTACTGTGAATTGCAAATAAGATTTTAGCAAGTTTATGACAGATATTCCTAATTCCCAAATGTTGAGAAATATGAAGTTTTTAGGATCACTCTCTGCAAATTTTTTGAAAACAGAAAATCCCCGCGATGAGTTATTAAATCCACCATTTTTAGCGCTATTTTGACTGAATTTTGAATTTATGTGCTATATTCAACCTCAGTTCTAAATGGATGAGATATTTTTCTAATTATATTTCCAAAACCTGAGGATCCAATATTCCGTGTGATGTTTTCAAGACACCCTGCTGTTCCCTCCGCCAAATAAGCATCTAAAACCGATACCATAATGATGGATATTTTTTAAAAATATGCCTTGATCCCCCCCCGAAAAAACTTCATAAATGCAAATCAATACTGTTTTTTTTTTCTAAAAATCTTTAATATTCATCGACAACTGATGAAATATTTTTGGAAATGTATTTTGGAAGCCAAGCAAAGGGTTCACTGATTTAGGGGCTGATTTATTTCTCGAAATTTTCACATATGAATTTGAAACTGGTCAATTAAGTCGCTCTTTATAGAATTTGGGCAAAAGAGGAGTTTAAAATGTGTTTCGGTATTGGTCAAACGATTTTCTTCCGTGTTGAGAGTAAAATAATATCCACTAACCTTAATCTTATTTGGTCTCATTTCTCAATGAATACGAGTGTTTAGTGAAAAAAACGAATGGTAGAAATTACTATGAAAATAGTAGTTTTGGAACAGTCGGTAGAAATTGTACAAAAATTGTAAGTTTTACTACAAAAATGGTAAATTTTACTACAAAAATGGTAAATTTTACTACAGAAATGGTAATTTTTGTGGTTAAAATTACCACTTTTTATAGTAAAATTTACCATTTTTGTACAATTTCTGCTGACTGTTCCAAAACGACCATTTTTTTTATAGTAATTTCTACTACGATTTTTTTTCAATGTTACATCTTGAAATAATGTAAAATCATTGAAATATGTACAGTCAGTATTGCAGCGCAGCGAGAAAAAAATATTACTGAAAGATTAGTGAAAAAACTACTAAAAACCATTCAATTTCGCTGATTTGTCTGTTCTGCAATTTTGACCTCTTCAGCAGTAATTTTTCGCCAACTCCTGCGAGTTGATATTTTGAATCTTTTTGATCAACCAATTTTTTAAATCATCATTCAACCCGAAAAGTGTCCAACAATACTAGGAAAAAATTTAAAGAAGCAAGGGAGGAGGTCGGTATTTTTAAAAATAAATGTGAATTCCATTTTATAATTTTTGTTTTTCACAAATTCTTTCCATAACGTTTTTTGCATTTCAGAGATTTTACTGACTTTCCAGTGAATTTTCACTGATTTTCCAGCAATTTTTTCACTGTTTCCTTTCTGTGAAATTTTTTTCACTGATTTATTTCTGTGTTGCAATTCTGACTGTTTTCCGGTGATTTTCGATCATTTTCACTGATTTATAAATGAGGGAGTAATGATTGATTTGACTACCCCTTACGTATTTTTCGTGTTCAATATGCAAGATCGTATTTCCTGTTTTTTTTTTTCCTCTACCAATAGAGAAAAAAGTTATGAAATTCTTGATTCGTGGTCATCTGAAAACTGTATTTGAGATTTTCGTATTCAAGAAAAAAATAGGGGAAGAAGAATTTTGTAAAATATTCTATTCCGAAAAACATCAGTTCAGAATTTCGGCTTCTAAAAAATTATTATGAATTCTAATATTCGAATTTTGTTCTGAAAATATTATGTATCATTTTTACTCTAAAAGATTTAATTTTCGAAGGAGGAAAGTTCAATATTTCATGGTGGCGCAAAATTCGTGATCATCGACCTCAATTTTCGAGCAAATCTTAGATTTCTTTTTGAATGAAAGTTACGCACATTAAAATAAATTTTGCAACCTTTATTTCTTGCATGGTGCATGAATTTCAACTTCACAGAGCTTCAGCTTATCGTTTTGTGATTTCTGATTAACTTTTTCATTGTAATGCAGAACCAGCGATTTGCCTTTTCATTTTGATGATGAATGTGTTGTATTACTTCATACCAAAAGAGTTTGCCAAAAACAACAAAACCCCCGAACAATAACAAACAAAACAGAGCAACAATATTCATTGGCTATTCAAAAAATCACGAAATTTTATTGACGCACAGTGTGAATAGCTACCTCTCCATCACCCCGCACCGCCTACTATAAATCAGCCATTTTGGCAAACTCTTTTGGTATGAAGTAAGTATAGTATCTTGATTTCTTGGTTATGAACTCTGAAACATATTCAAAAGATCATTTTAAAAAATACCAGTTCGTTTGAAAAAACTCATCATGGAAAAACTGGACAGAAACTGAACATGGTCGCGAGCAACAAATCAACTTACTCGCCCACGTATGGTACCTAGCTACCTACATCGACAGCAAAGGTACCATTTGTCGAAAATGCGCGTGGATATGGAAACATCACGAGGTCCAATATCAACGTGGCGGTAGATGAATTTCATTCGAGGGGGTAAAAATATCCAATTTATTTGGCTGGAAATAAAAACGAAACGCGCGTTGTCGAATTCGTATAGATATAGAATTTGTCGTCGGATGTATTTTGGCAGTTACGTGACCGTTCGCGAGTCGACAATATTCGGTAAGAATATCGCTGGGAAAAAAATATCAATAGGGAGAAAAAGTAAATATTAAACGAATCCTGGCGTACATCCGAGAGCGAAAATATACCCAAAAGGGGGAAAAAATTGCTAAATTTGATAGCTATTAGTTTAACGATACTTTGGTCAAATAAGTCGACGTTTATTTTAGTACGTCAGATTTTTATTAAAACACGACGACGATGACGACGGAAGTCGACTGTAGAAATTACCTTCGCAAAAGGGTAGGAAAAATAAGGCCGAGTTTTTATAGATCGTTTTTTGTTTTTTTTCCGGGAGGGAGGGGAGAAGTCTTTGATTACCGACGACGGTAATTTTATAGCGTATTAGGTATCTCTATCTGTGAGATTCGAGTTCGGAAAGCTGATTTTACAGTCCGGAATTACAAATCGTAAAATTGTTACCGGTTTGTGTTTCTTGATTAAGGAGGTTTTTTCGTTATTGAGCCCGAACGTATGAGATTGGTGGTATTTTTGACCTCGTAGCGAGTGTTTGTAGTAGTAATGTCATAGAAAAGTATTTTTTGCAAAAATTTTTGACGGTATTATGACTGCGATTAAAAAAAAATTACTTACGAAAATAGTCTTTCAGCTGTTTTTTGTGCAGTCTGTTTAAATTGGCCATGTTTGAAATTGATTCACATATAAAATTTAAGTCTCCTAAGCCAAGTTCAAGTTTTGCCTGAGGAACTTATAATTTTGAAAAAGATGAATTTTTTTTTGCTTTAATAATGAATTCAAGTACCTCAGTTTGATTTTAATCTGTTTATTGAACAGTATTTACAGCATCATTAGTACGAAATATCGAGCCAGTGTGGCCACTAGCCACATACATACTGCACAACTCTAATTTCTCAATCATAGTATTTTCTCAAGGAAAATATGTAAGTAGCGTTGAAGAAAAATTTATTTTCCTCAGATAAGATTTTAAAAGGCATCTATTTGACTCGAGTTTTTACAAAATCGATAAAAAAAACGTTAAAATTGACATAATTTTCAAAATTATTCGCGATGACTTCAAATTGTGTAACCTTTTTACATCAGAAAATGACTAAAAATTTCAGATTCCCATGAAAAAGCAGAGGTTAAAATTTCCTTATTGGTAGGTATGAAATAAGAAATCATATTACTTCATGAGAAGCAGCCAACAATGTTCTTAGTTTATTTCCATTAAAAAAAATTACACCGTAAAATTGCTAATTTAGAAAAAAAAATGCAATTTTAATATGTAGTTTTTTTTTATTTTTTTGATAATTTGAGTCTACTTGAAGTTTTTTTTTCTTCTTATCTGGGGATTAGAAAATTTTCTTTAGGTTCTCAACGAAAAAGACTGTGTTGTGGATTCGGGACCTCAAAGTTCAAAAGTTACAAATATTTTTCATTCTTTACATTTTTTTTGTGCCGTGGGAGGAAAGGGTGAGCACTTGGGTACCATATGTACTGAAAATAAATAAATCCCTAGTTATGTTTTGCTTGTAAAAATAGCAATCCTTAAAAGGATTGAAATTTTTTCTAGCTGGAAGACGACAACGCCTAATTTGAGTTGTCAGTGGTTAAGAAAGATCATGAAATTAAAAGAAGTACTTACCTATCAATATGTACTGATTTTGAATTATTATTTTAGTAGTATTGAAATTTATAAGGAATACCATAAATAATAATGCTTACCTACCAGTAGTATACATGTCACTCTGGTGCACTTTTGGCCACACCCGCCCCTTTGGTGGTAGTTAGACCAGTGAGTGTGGCCTTTTTTTACCCCCACTCCTTGATGGGCGGATCCATGTCCTGGGTACACAAGAGTGACATTCAATGAGAGGGTTATGTGACCCCCCTCTCCCCTCACTACCTTCATCCCCTCCTCCCCACTACCCCCACTCCCAGGTGCACCAGAGTGACACCAAATGGGAAGTTTATGGGGTCCCCCACCCCACTCCCGGTCCCAGGTGCACCAGAGTGAAGAATTCAAATAACACATGTCTAATAGGTATCTAGTACCTACCTAGCTAACACTTTTGGTATATTTTTTAAAATTGAAATAAGTAGACACCTAGACATGTGTTATTCTAATTCTACACTTAAACACCTGAGTGACATGTGTACTACTCCTACTTATTACAATTTTAAAATCAATTTGATGTATCCAGTTAATTTTTGCTTTTGTTTATGTATTTTTTTTGTTTTTTTTTTCAAAAAATCTTACCCTCGTTTTTCTTGGGTAATATTTTTGTCTTTAATTGCAGGAGATATCTCGATTATGATTTAAACGCAAACATTACATAATTAATTTTTCAATTTTTCATCGCCCAAACTTTTTTTTCGTTGTTTCCACCTGCACATTCCGTCCTTTCTTTGAGAAAATTTCAAAAGAGATTTCGATACTGAAAATTGCATGCCTCTCCTTTACAATATTCTAAACCAAGGTACCTATACCTACCAATGCAAAAAAAAAAATGGGTTACTTCTGCTCATCCTGAACGCTGAAATTCCAAGAAAAGTGAAATTAGTTTTGATTAGGTACTTTTTGTGTTGTTGGAAAGTACTAAAATTGCTTACTTCTTTTTTGAAAATTGAGTGTAAAAATTCATTGCTCTAAACATTCTGAATTCATACGACCAATCAAAAAAAAAAATCGTTTGGCGAAACAGTCATAATGCGGAAAAACTGACCCTCTGGAAGACTAATCAAATGAAAAAAAAAATCAAATCGATTATTGTCCTCCGATCGTACAAACGCCTTCAAATCTTTAAAAATTGTCAAAAATTCATTATTTTTGACAATTTTTAAAAATTTTAAATTAATTTTAGAGCTTATTTAGTGCCTAACTGGCTATCTAGACCAAAACACATCTTTTTGGGGAAATTCTGTGCTTTATAAACTTTTTTTGATTTTTCTTCATTAGCTGAAGTGTGTCTAAGAAATTAAAAAAGATGAGACACGTCGATTTTTTCAAAAAAATTGTGCTTTTTTGTCTACATAGTCGCTAAATAAGCCTTAAAAGTTTGATTTTTTTTAAATTTTGGAAACTATTGAATTTTTTTCAATTTTTAAAGAATTGACGGCTCTTACACGATCGAAAGACATTGTTGATCAATTTGATTTCCTTTTTTTTTTTTAATAATTTGATTAATCTTCTGCAGGGCCAATTTTTTTGCACTATTGCGATTCGTTAAACAAAATTTTGTTTTTTCGACCCACCCTATTCTGAATAACGGTTACAATTCGACCCTGTAAATTCCAAGTATGAAAGATATAAATTTTTTCACCCCGAACATTTTCAAATCTTATCTATCGACTCCAGAAGGAGGGTATTTTTTATGGATATTAATTTCGAAAATGATTCTTATCATTACAGCAGATGTTAATACGTTCCAGGGTAGAAAATTCTTATCGCACGAGCGAAAAGCGAATGCACCGAGCTAGGTGTTTATTACGCGGCCGAGGAAAACACGTTGCCCTTTTTTAATCACCTTTTAAACAGCCAATTACGTTAACGACCAAAGTCTAGTTAATTAAAAGACATCGTTTAATGAAGTTGACAATTTAGGTAGTTGAAAAGGCAGCATGGCACGGCGGCTTAATAAACCTCATCAAACGACGATCACTCATTGCGAAAATTTTTTACATACCTGTGGAAAAAGAGAATAAACCTTGAAAAAAAACCACTCATTGTCAGATTTGTTCGGAGGAAAAAGGAAGGGAAAACTATGTAGCAACAATACGAAGTAATACATCAATGTAAACTTCACTTAAGCGCGATATTTATTTATTTGTTTGTTTATTACGATTATCAACCGGGTCGTTCATTTTACTTAGCGAAGAAATTTTCAAAATTCTTGTCACGTTTTCGAAGGTCTGCGAGGCTTTTTTTTCGTGGCGGAATCGAGCGAATAAGTTGAACCGATACATCAACCTGGTTGATATGTTGAGAGAGGATTGACCGGGGTTGTAATTTTTCTAATGGACTTATTATATTTTTGATATGTTACCAGAGCGAGGACATATGTGCGATGGTATTGTGAAAATCCATATACGAAATGTAATCGGGTGCGAGGGGGGATGGTAGGTGACAGAAAAACGAAGGATATAAAGTTGATATAAATGGAAGCTAATTTTTACGCTGATGGCAAATATTGCTTTTGGAGCGATGATGCGACGACGATATTGGGGCGCAAAACGGCTCGAATTTATCGTTTAGATAAAATGCTATAGATTGGTTTAATCACATAAAGATGGAATATAATGTTTGGAGACGTTGAATAGATGGTTGGATGAAGAGACGATGAGAAAAGTGGGTTTATCAATATACGGTATGGTGATAGAAAATAAGGATTTCGAATCATCGAACAGTCTCTCGGCGCGAGGCTTCGTTGTGCAGCGTGCAGTCTACGACGTTTAAGTGAAAAACATTTTTCCAAACGAGAAGACCTTTTAAAAAAATACTCGTTACTGAGATCTGTTCTTTATTATATTCGTATCACATAAAGAGTAACCGCTATTATATTACATAACAGTTATCCATCCACTTTTCGTCGACATAATATTATCCCTTCGCTAACGCCACTTCATCAGGTTTTTCTAAAGAACTAATCTTCTCGAATCTTCTCTTTTTTCCTCTCTGTCGCGCTTTCCTCGTCGTCGTTCGGGGTTTCCTTCGTATTTATATTTCCTTCTCTTTTTCTGGCCCCTTATTACCTTTCGCCGTTGCTATTTTTTATATAAATCTACTCTCTCGTACGTGGTCGAGTGTTTACTTTCATCACTTCTGCGATGTTGAAGTGTAGTCTCTTCGACCATTGATGATTTTAAAAGCCCTGAGTTAAGTTTTTTAGCAAATTGAATCTGTCAGCGGGCTCGATGTTAGTTTTGCGTTGCCATTTGAGAGATTATGAATACGAATGGATTTTGGTAAATATTTATTAAATTAACGTTTGCGTTCTATTTTCATAATTATGATGGGAAATCTTACCTGGTTTCAGTTGGACCTTTTTTTGGGACAAGTTTAAATATAGAGAAACATTCGCATCGAAATTCTAAGCTAAAATACGATGTTTTGTCGAGCTTCGCGATGCGGGTCTGGATCCATTATGTACTTGCGCTGTTTCGAAACCTTTGGAGAATAAGGGCTCGTGTCGATATTTTGCTAACTTTTCACCTTTGCCGGAGTTTAATTAGGTTTTTTGTTCGTTTATACGCGAAGTTTATTTCTTAATTAATTTCAAAGGTGTTGAAAGAAGGTAGGAGATGCGGGTCGAGAATGGGAATTTCGATGGTATTGCGAAAGCGAAATGTTTACGAAGTGTAAAAGACGTTGTATGGGAGGTGTTGGAAAAGGTGGCGAAATTGACGATATTTCGAGATTTTGGAATAGTTAGGTGTTCGAGATAGACAGAGAATGAAATTCGGTTAAAATTACGGTTTCTCTTTCTTCAGTAAACTTCGGTATCTCTGAGTATGATGCATTATTCCTGCTTGTTTTCCATAAATGAAAGAGTTGGAAATTTTTTCTAGTATTTATTTCAAATTTTACATGAAATTTTTTTGAAAGATGCGTCTTGCATGGTTTTGATATCCATCAAGGAAGGGGATTCCCCCCCCCCATATAGGGATTTTCATGCCTTTATTGGGCATTAAACCCCCACTTTTTTTCAAAGCTTCGCATTTGCTTCGCTCTAGCATGAACAAAATCGCAATAATATGGGGCTATTTGAGACGACCGTCCGAACGAAGACTTTTATTCTCTCCTCCCAAAAATCTTATTGGTATTCCAAGTCACCCTGCCAATTTTGTACCCATCCAAAAAAAAACTCCCAACGCCACTCCTTGAAATAGCCTAAAAATCACTTGAAATTAATCAATAGAAAATTGGAAAAATATCTTGAAAGAGATGTATTGAGAAAGTTTGAATTTTGATTTTCGAATCACAATAACGTGGAAAAAGTCAAGATTTTGGAAGACCCGAGGAGAAAATTGTGAAAATGAATTGAAATAGATTCACGTCTTTCGATCGTAGATGAGCTTTAATGTTTTCAAGAATTTTCGAAATACAGTACTCGCCGCTTATTATAATTGCGCTTAATGGCATAATTCGCTTAATGGCATAGAAAGTGCCTGGGACGGAACGGTTCTATCTTTTTACATGTAAAGTATGCCGCTTAATGTGATGACTGAGCATGAATGAATTCGGTTAATGTCATAAAATATTCTTCAAAAAACATTAAAATAGGCGATTTTTTCGATATTTTATTCAATTTTTGTCACATTTTGAGTAATTTTGATGCAATTTTCACATTTTTCAAAATATTTTGTCATTATTTTTATAGTTTTCAATAATTTTTGACATTCTTGTACAATTTTCATCAAAATTCGAAAAAAATTTCTTAATCGTTCAAGAGGTGTAGTTGAGAGGTGGCTATTCTTAACAAAAATTCACGTTTTTAAATCATTATTTGCACTTTTAATGAAATTACGTTTTTTGAATTCTTCGCCTATTGTCATAATTCGCTTAATAGCATAAAAAAGACTCCGTCCCAAAGCGATTATAATAAGCGGCGAGTACTGTAATTCAATATAATCAAAAATTTCAAGAGTTTTAAAAAGGATTCAAATTTTTTTACAGCTTATTTTATGGATTTCTAGTTCACGAAGCACAATTTTTTTGAAAAAATCAATTTCAACTCCAAAGATAAGGGATTTGTAAAAATTGAAAAAAATATTTAAAATTTTGTTTTTTTTTCTAAAAAATGAACTTTCTGGAATAGATAGCCGGTAAACTTGAAAAATAATTTGAATTATTTTTGGAATTTTTTAAAATATTTGGTTACATTGAATTTTTTTGGAAATTTTCGAAATTGTAATGTTTATGCGCGATTGTAAGATATTAATCGATCCATTTTATTTTTTCATTTCCTTAGTCATCCAAATTCGTATTTTTTCCACGATGTTGCGACTTGAAAACCAAATACTTACTTGAAACTTTTTGGCGATTTTTCTCGAAAGAGGTACTGTAGGAAAAAGTCGAAAAATGAATGAAAATGTTCTGATCACCGCGTTTACAGAAAAAACTCCTCTTGTTCAGATTTAATGTTTAGGTCGTATTGATCGCTGGTTTGAACGAAGAGAATTCATCGTTAAAAGATCATGTTAATTTGTTTCTTGTTGGACTTGGAAGGATGCAATAATAATGAAACTGTTTTTTTGATCTTGAAAATTAGAAAAAAGTTGGTAAAAATGACAATTTATGAAGAGGTACTCCATATCCTGAACCATTTAAATTTATTCGAACTGTAGATTCAATGTATGGTTTTAGTATTTAAGAAAGGCTCCATTCTTGAAAATTTGAATCCAATGATTCTTTGTCGCTCTGCATAATACCATTTTAAGGAAGCTCTCTGACTTCTTGTGAATTTTGAGAGCTTCTATGCACAATATTGCAAGGTCATTCAACTTATAACACATTGATTTTGTAATTCAAAATTTAAAAATTTCTTTAATATAATCAATAATATCCAAAATTACATATCATTTTAATTTAAACTATTTAATATAAAATTATTTTTTATTTATTATCATTATTCATTAATTCAATGAATTGTTACAAAAAATATTTTTTATTTAATAATAAATTTTATATAATTTTATTTTCCAAGTTCCAAGTTCCAACTTTAAATTTTGAAGCTAACCAATGGATAAGTTGCACAAAATTTTTTTGATGAAAAATTTCGTGCAACTTGTCCAATGTCCATTCCTGTCACGAATGGGTGCATAATGAATTGATGACTTGAGTGCCTAATAAAAGCTTGGCGAGGGGATGAAGACAGCTTTGATATTAGTTTATTTTCTTTCTTTTTTTATTTCTCATTTCTTAGAATGTTTTTAGAAAAGTGTAAACAAAATACTTAGTCAATGAAGTTATTATGCTACGTTCTTTGATCATTGTTTATGTCTGGAAATTTTTTCGGAAATTGAGAAAATTTTTTAAAGATCTTGGTTCAAAGTTTCCTAATATTATTATTGGTATATCAATCAGGTAGCTTTCGAACAAAACTGAAAGCAATCATTGGCAATGTTTTCGCTCCATCGATGCTACTAGCTTTCAGATTGCGAGCTGCGGTCCGGTCTGCATTTCATCGAGAGATTTGTGAAAATTCGACGGTTGAATGAGAAGAGCAAAACTCGTCTGTATATAAGTGTTCTTCAATTATTTTTCTCATGTTAGCATTGATCCTTATGTGCACGTAAGCAAGTTCAATTGAATAATCTTTTTTGAAGATTTTACTCCCGCAGCTTCCAAACATGCACCAGCTACTTCACCGAGTGCAATTATTGATGCCTTTATGGTTGCTTTTGCCAGGTCCTTTTCTATATCGCTTATTCTGATCGAGTTTTGGCCGACTTTCTCCTCTAAATCGTCGATCGTTGTTTTCAATTTTTTACTTTCTTTGCCAGTTTTCCAATTATTGCTTTTTTCAGAAGAACGTTTTATGATTCAACTGCTTCTTCGATATTTTAATGTATAAGGAAAAAATTGGTGGAAATGACGATTTTTTTGAAATTATGACAGTAGAACTACCTCTTATCATTTGAGTAGATTCGTGTCATTACTGTTTTAAGCAATGATCCACTGTAAATTGAGTACTTCGTTTGTTTTGAGAATTTGTTGGGATATTGGCCCGAGGACAGGTTGTTTTCTTGATGATTTTGCTTTGAAAATTAGTCTAATGAATGAGAAAATCGACAGAATTGACGATTTGTAAAAATTAATGGACGATACGACTCCTCGATCGTTTTTCCAAGTGCCGGGATATGGATGAATAATGCGTAATGAAGGCTCGGAGCTCCTATTTTATTCTCATTTTCTAGAATTTTGGGCGATATTGAAACAAAATTTGTAGTGATTGAGATTAATTTTTTTAGGGAGGGTGGAAAAAATCTTTGGGATTATTGTTCTCTGGTAAAATTCTTCTCTGAATAGTTTTGCTCATAAATGTTTTTTTTTTTTTTTTTTTTGAAAAAGAATTAAACACACTGTATGAGAAATTCTCGGTTTAAAACCATTCTTTTCAAAATTATAGAGAATTGGGTAAAATAACGAAATAACGATTTTAAAAGTTTCGTTGAGGATACCGTTATGTTATCTATAAATTCGTGCTTAATTTATATAGGTGCAAAATTTTTCACAATCCTCATCTACTTCTAGATGACTCGTCGTTTCACGAAAATAATACAACACGTATTACACATAGACAAAAACAAATCCATCTATTTTTTTCCTATCGTACCGTGAAGGCAACCGCGCCGTGGCACCGCATCGCTCGGGACACTTTTGTTATTAAATTCCACTCGATTTACATGTATTCAATCTTTCACATAGGCGCGAAAGAATTGATTTCTGGTATATTGCAAACATCATTTTGCAAATATAATACACCAGAGGTTAAGCTTCCTTATTCACTTATCGTCTTAAACGCTCAAATGCCAATAATCTTTGACATCGAATGCGAAATGGAATATTTATGCAAAATATATCGCATTACACCCCACCGTCGTCACCCCTCCCTCTCATACTCATCCGGCTTGTAGAGAATATATCAGCCGTGAACTATATGGGATATAGAATATACGGGGGCTTGAAATATGTATTTTATGCGATGTGATTTATTTATGTATACGAATTAGGTATCTACTGGCGTTAAAAAATACTACGAAATATTTACCCTGGTATATGTACGAGGTACGTAGATATAAGATGAATGGATGTGTAAACCTTGACGTTGTATATTTTAGGCAAATTACTATGCGACGTATACGAGTTAGGTATATTTCTTTTTGCATAATATCGGGTCTATTGAGTTGTGGAAAGAGATGCGTAATTATTGTGATCGGTATGGTCCAGATCTAAGTTTGGATTTTTATGAAGAGAGAAATTAGAGTATGATCACTGATTAGTCGTAATTGAATATCAGATCTATCGATATATAGCGTTCATTTTTCTGTGAAAGTAAATTTGAAATTCAACTGTGAAAATGATCCTACTCACCTCGGATTTACTGTGAGAAAGTAATTTACTAACTTACTGTTGAATGCTGATTTGACTCATTTTCTCTTGTTTATACATGTGTGTTGTTTTTTTTTTAGATTGTTACCAAGAAGAGATCATATGTGAGTTTGACTCCTCCCCCCCTCCTCCAACAAAAAATTGATAAATTTTAACGATTTTACTCGTTCTATTTCCTCTGAAAGAATTCAACATATCTCAAAAAATTACCAAAAAAAGATTCGTGCTTTAATAAAAATGATGTTTTTTTCAAAGAATTTCTTGAAAATACAGACATAATTTACAGAAAGAGTATAGCCGGTTAAGTATAGGGTTTTGGCCTTGGAAACCGATTTTGACCGTTCCTACCCTAAAATGTTCCCCTAATCTGGCAATTAAGTTTGACACCATTTTTGGACCCCAAGCTCAAGTATTTCGGGGGGGGGAGGGGCTAAAATGTGTGTTTTTATTCATAATTTTTTCATTTTTCGCCAAATGCAAGTAAAAATTTCGCGTTTTTTTAGATAGCTTCTAGAAGGTTAAGAGAACCCCAAAAAAATTTTTTCGAAATTTTTGGGCAATTTCCCCCCCAAGTTATGCCCTTTTCAAAATTTTGAACCCCCCTTTTGGGATGAAGGGTCAAAGGGGCAATGGAATTTTTTTCCTCAAAAGAAGTGTTGTTTACCCATAAGTATACCATAAAAATTTTGAAAATTTTGAACATGTGGAACATTGTCAAAAAAAATAAAAACTAACCCCCGGCGTGGTGAAATACTTAAAATTCACGTAAATAAATACCTCCAGCACAAGTAATTGGGAAACTATAGTTACCAATGTCGATCATCACGAAAATATTTCATTTTGAGGACCACAGAACGTTGTGAAAAAGGGCCCACACCATTGGCCTCCCTTACCCCTCCCTTCCCCCACCCCTGTGGTGGTTGTGATAAATAAAGTAATAACCGATATTGGTGTCGTTTTCATATGAATCAGACCTTCTGAAAACGATTTTGAAGTCCAATTCCCATTTGAACCACCACCACAACCCCCCCCCCCCCCCCTAATCGTAAAATTGGTATACCCAAGTATACATTACATAAGGGCTATTCCGTGCTAAAACAGATCAAAAGTGAAGTCTGGTCTGAGTATTTGATTATTTTTTGGATTTGACCCCTGAGTGCCCTCCTGGCCCCCAAAGTAGGTTAAAATATTTAAATGGCGTGTGGCATATCGATTCTCACTAATTTGAGTGCGTATAGAATTCGAATGTCAACTTACTTTTTGATTTGACCCCATTCCTCGCGCTTTAACGTAATGAAAAAATACGAATTTGAGGGGAAGTAGTCTGTATATTCGAACTCAGCGCCCTCAAAAACCTAACAAACGACTGGTCGCACGTTATTTTTCATTTTTTCAAATTTTGGCCCTATCGAGGGGGCTAATAAGGGGGTTCAGAGGGGTCGGATGAAAAAACTGAGTACATATTCGAACTCAGCGCCTTCGAATTAGTAGTCATCGATGTGTTACTCGACTTTATCGAATTTTTTTTGAATTTCGGTCAAAATTGTGGACCCCTGTACCCCCAGGGGTCTGGAGATCCCATCTTGAAAATTTCTCAGTTGAAAAAAGGATAAAAAGGGCTACTCACTGTAATTTTTTCAGATTTTTAAATTGTAGCTTTCATATTTTGTGCATATCATGAAAGTTGAGCTTTCGCCACCAAAGTTCAACTTTGAGCTTTCCAAAATGTGATTATCACTTTTGAATCTACTTTCAATTCTCTTTCAGGCCCCGCAAACGGTTTTCCCCAAAGTACATCCCATTTCAAGATATAAGCCTTCAAAGTTGGGTAGTTTGACGAAAAATCACAATTGCATGAAAATTATGAAGCCCACCCCCAGCCCCTTTGAGGGTTAGAAAAAAAATAATCGTGGTTTCGTGAATAGACCACCAAGAGAAACTCATAAAAAAAATCTGAGCGAAATCGGAAGACCCGACTTCACTTTTGGTCTGTTTTAGCACGGAATAGGCCTTATGTAATGTACATACTTGGGTATACCAATTTGACGATTAGGGGGAGGAGGGGGTGTGGTGGTGGTTCAAATGGGAATTGGACTTCAAAATCGTTTTCAGAAGGTCTGATTCATATGAAAACGACACCAATATAGGTTATTACTTTATTTATCACAACCACCACAGGGGTGGGGGAAGGGAGGGGTAAGGGAGGCCAATGGTGTGGGCCCTTTTTCACAACGTTCTGTGGTCCTCAAAATGAAATATTTTCGTGATGATCGACATTGGTAACTATAGTTTCCCAATTACTTGTGCTGGAGGTATTTATTTACGTGAATTTTAAGTATTTCACCACGCCGGGGGTTAGTTTTTATTTTTTTTGACAATGTTCCACATGTTCAAAATTTTCAAAATTTTTATGGTATACTTATGGGTAAACAACACTTCTTTTGAGGAAAAAAATTCCATTGCCCCTTTGACCCTTCATCCCAAAAGGGGGGTTCAAAATTTTGAAAAGGGCATAACTTGGGGGGGAAATTGCCCAAAAATTTCGAAAAATTTTTTTTGGGGTTCTCTTAACCTTCTAGAAGCTATCTAAAAAAACGCGAAATTTTTACTTGCATTTGACGAAAAATGAAAAAATTATGAATAAAAACACACATTTTAGCCCCTCCCCCCCCCCCGAAATACTTGAGCTTGGGGTCCAAAAATGGTGTCAAACTTAATTGCCAGATTAGGGGAACATTTTAGGGTAGGAACGGTCAAAATCGGTTTCCAAGGCCAAAACCCTATACTTAACCGGCTATACTCTTTAAAAAAAACATCCAAGAGAAGCAAAGGGCGAAATTTTTCTTAGAAAAATTATGCTCGAAAAGCAAAAAATGACAGTGTTTTCAACTTTCAACAATTCGTGAGCCATTTTTGGTCTTTGGAGGAAGGAAGGATATATCCCCAATGTCTCCTTGCAGGGGAAATTTTCGTGGACGGTACTAAGCTTTCAAAGTGATACCAGCTGCTTTCAGAATGTTGCCACTGGCACCACGTGCTATTAGCGAAGGTTGGCACCCTGTGTCTGCTAAGTATTCTGTAGTTCCTTTCATATAACAGGAGATTCCAAGCTATTACTTAAAGTTTCCCAGGACGTGGTTCGTTTTTGAACTAAACATTTTCCCCGCATTTCACTTCCTCCGACCACAATGGTGGAAAAAGTGCATGGGGGGGGGATAAGTATCTTCCTTGGATGCGTATCAAAAGAAAACATTTTTTTATGCCTCACCTAGTGGACAAATTTTTTCTGAAATACTCGATAGTACAATTTTTTTCAGAGACCAAGCGCTTAGGTTTACAACATTTTTTGAATTTTGATAGAACTTAGCGAAAAATTGTTGAAAATTACTTTGAAAACTTGTTAGAAGTTGAAAATTTTTATCAGTATTTAACCCCTTTCGCAAAAACTCAAAAGTTTCAATATTTTTTATTTTTTCGGCATTTTACAAAATATTTTCAGTTTTTTGTTCACAGTTAGTCACACTGTTATCATTGAGTAGCTAATAGAAGATTGATTTTTACCCTAGATAAACTTGAGACAACCCCGAGACTATTTTATTTTTTAGTGATTTTCAAATTCCCTTGAATTGAAATAATCAAACGATAATAAGTTGTAATTTCATGTAATTCATGCCAATTTGAGAATTCTTGAAATAAAAAAAATGCATCGGTGGTGGTCTTCGAGCTATAATTTTATGCGATTATTTTTTTTTTAATTCCGAAATATTTCTAAAAATGACGTCTTGGCCACCTACAAAAAATAATGTTCCTAGGTTGCGTTCAGGTTGGGTTGTGTATACACAAAAATGACGTCATTTTTAGGTGTATACAAAAATTAACCAATCAGATTGTTTTCGTTCTTGAAAGATTTTGATTCGAAAAAATAGTGATAAAAACATACAAAGAAAATAATACTGTAATCATTCAATATAAATTCAAGGCAAAAAGGTTCCTTTGCTAACCATCAGTTTTTAAATTTCTATTTTTGAAAGGAATGAATTCGCACATCCTCTAAATTTCTTTATATGTTTATACACAAAAATGACGTCATTTTTGTGTATACATTTTCCATCCTGAACGCAACCCTATACATTTATGTAATTGTTATCAGAAAAAATACAACTTTTTTTTTCGAATCAAACTGAAATTTTGGTAACTTTAAGCTTTTATTAGGGTGGGCAAGTGTTGAACATAGACTGAAAAATTTCAAAATTTTTTCATGTTTTTTTGAGGCAATTTCACCAAAAATTTTTTATCACGGTTCATTACGTAAAATTCAAAAAAATAAAACGATAAATTCTGATGGTACTCAAGGGCCTGTTTATCGTTCGCGCCGCATACTACTTTTCACCAATCTACAAAAGAATTTTTTTTCTGTGTAATTCTAAAAATTTTCCAAAGACGTGAGCTTGCAACATTGGGCTTGGTTTTCAGTGCTAGCTGAAGTATGGAGGGAAAATTCGTTGCTTTTTTTTTGGTTTCAAAGATTTCACAATTTCAAGTTCATTTTATCAATTTTCTTCGCACTTCATGGGGAATAATTTTAGAAAAAATTCAAGTGAATAAATCCATTTTTCTCGTACTCTCTAAATCTGAATCAGTCAAAATAGGTTTGTTCGAGCGCTCCGAAATTATGAAAAAAAATCGTGAAATTCATAATTTTTTTGTTTACATTAACCAAAGGTGCGTTCTCACCAAATGCCAATGGTGTAAAATGCTCATTTTTTCATAGTAAAAATAAGTGGTTACCTATCATTATTTTCTAAAACTTCACATCTTTTAGTGTAAAACTGATAAAAATAATTGAAAAGTATAGTTTCGTGTACGTTTAAGCACTAATTTTATCGTCATTAAACAAATTTTGCAAGAACTTATCAATTATCATCGAAAAAATGGTAATGAAATTTT